>CM051235.1:474244436-474789436 GCA_027917425.1 Gastrophryne carolinensis | reverse complement strand
GGAAGGAAGGAAGGAAGGAAGGAAGGAAGGAAGGAAGGAAGGAAGGAAGAAGGGAGGGAGGGAGGAAGAAGGGAGGGAGGGAGGAAGAAGGGAGGGAAGGAGGAAGAAGGGAGGGAAGGAAGAAGGAAGGGAGGAAAGAGGAAGGAAGATGGGAGGGAGGAAGGAGGGAGGAATGAAGGAAGAAGGAAGGAAGAAGGAGTGAGGGAGGAAGGAGGAAGGAAGAAGGAGTGAGGGAGGAAGGTTGAAGGAAGAAGGAGTGCGGGAGGAAGGAGGAAGGAAGGAAGAAGGAGTGAGGGAGGAAGGAGGAAGGAAGGAAGAAGGAGTGAGGGAGGAAGGAGGAAGGAAGGAAGAAGGAGTGAGGGAGGAAGGAGGAAGGAAGGAGGGAGGAAGGAGGGAGGAAAGGAAGGAAGGAAGGAAGGAAGGAAGGAAGGAAGGAAGGAAGGAAGGAAGGAGGAGTGAGGGAGGAAGGAGGAAGGAAGATGGAGTGAGGGAGGAAGGAAGATGCAGTGGGGGAGGAAGAAGGAAGGAAGATGATGGAGTGAGGGGGGAAGGAGGAAGGAAGATGGAGTGAGGGAGGAAGATGGAGTGAGGGAAGAAGAAAGGAGGAAGGAGGGAGGAGGAAGAAGAAAGGAAGGAAGGAGGGAGGGAAGAAGAAAGGAAGAAAGGAAGGAGGAAGAAGGAGGGAGAGAGGAAGTAAGGAAGGAAGGAGGAAGAAGGAGGGAGAGAGGAAGTAAGGAAGGAGGAATAAGGAGGGAGGAGAAGGAGGGAGAGTGGAAGTATGGAAGGAAGGAGAAGAAAGAGGGAGGAAGAAGAAGGAGGAAGACAGGGGAGGAAGGAAGAAGGAAGGAGGGAGGGAGGAAGGAAGAAGGAGGGAGGGAGGGAGGGAGGAAGGAAGAAGAAGGGAGGAAGGAAGGAAGGAAGAAGAAGGGAGGGAGGGAGGAAGGAAGAAGAAGGGAGGGAGGGAGGGAGGAAGGAAGGAAAGAAGGAAGGAAAGAAGGAAGGAAGAAGGAGGTAGAGAGGAAGGAAGGAAGGAGGAAGAAGAAGAAGAAGGAGGAAAGAAGGAGGGAGGGAAGAAGGGAGGGAGGGAAGAAGGGAGGGAGGGAGGGAGGGAAGAAGGGAGGGAGGGAGGGAGGGAAGAAGGGAGGAGGGAGGAAGAAGGAAAGAAGGAGGGAGGGAGGAAGGAAGAAGGAAAGAAGGAGGGAGGGAGGAAGGAAGAAGGAAAGAAGGAGGGAGGGAGGGAGGAAGGAAGAAGGAAAGAAGGAGGGAGGGAGGGAGGAAGGAAGAAGGAAAGAAGGAGGGAGGGAAGGGAGGAAGGAAGAAGGAAAGAAGGAGGGAGGGAAGGAAGAAGGAAAGAAGGAGGGAGGGAAGGAAGGAAGGAAGGAAGGAAGGAAGGAAGGAAGGAAGGGAGGGAGGGAAGGAGGGAGGGAGGGAAGAAGGGAGGGAAGATGGGAGGGAGGGAGGGAGGGAAGGAGGGAAGGAGGGAGGAAGAAGAAGAAGGAGGGAGAGAGGAAGGAAGGAAGGAAGAAGGGAGGGAGGGAAGGAAGGGAGGGAAGGAAGGGAGGGAGGGAGGGAAGGAAGGGAGGGAAGGAAGGAAGGGAGGGAGGGAGGGAAGGAAGGAAGGAGGGAGGGAGGGAGGGAAGGAGGGAGGGAGGGAAAGAGGGAAGGAGAGAAGGAGGGAGGGAGGAAAAGAGGGAAGGAGAGAAGGAGGTAGGAGGGAAGAAGGGAGGGAAGAAAGAAGGGAGGGAGGGAAAGAGGGAAAGAGGGAAAGAGGGAAAGAGGGAAAGAGGGAAAGAGGGAAGGAGGGAAGGAGGGAAGAAGGGAGGGAAGAAGGGATGGAGAAGGGATGGAAGAAGGGAGGGAGGGAGGGAAGAAGGGAGGGAGGGAGGGAAGAAGGGAGGGAGGGAGGGAAGAAGGGAGGGAGGGAGGGAAGAAGGGAGGGAGGGAGGGAAGAAGGAGAAGAAGTGAGGGTGGTTGGGGAACGGTGGGATGGAATGGGCTCTCTGAGGGAGGGAAGAAGGGAGGGAGGGAGGGAAGAAGGGAGGGAGGGAGGAAGGAGCAAGGAAGGAAGAAGAAGGAGGGATAGAGGAAGGAAGGAAGGAAGGAAGGAAGGAAGGAAAAAAGGAGTCAGGAGGAAGAAAAAAGGAGTCAGGAGGAAGAAAAAAGGAGTCAGGAGGAAGAAAAAAGGAGTCAGGAGGAAGAAAAAAGGAGTCAGGAGGAAGAAAAAAGGAGTCAGGAGGAAGAAAAAAGGAGGCAGGAAGGAGGAAGAAAGGAGGAAGAAAGGGGGAAGAAAGGGGGAAGAAAGGGGGAAGAAAGGGGGAAGAAAGGAGGAGAAAGGAGGAAGAAAGGAGGAAGAAAGGAGGAAGAAAGGGGGAAGAAAGGGGGAAGAAAGGGGGAAGAAAGGAGGAGGGAAGAAGGAGGGAAGAAGGAGGGAAGAAGGAGGGAAGAAGGAGGGAGGGAGAAAGGAAGAAGAAAGGAGGAGGGAAGAAGGAGGGAGGGAGGAAGGAAGAAGGTAGATCGATTGGGGCACGCTGTTGAATAATACCCAAAAGAAAATATCTTGGAACAATTAGGGTTATGGTTTTGCAATAGTCACAAATACAGTGACCAACACAAAGCGATCAATCAAACTATGAAAAAACATTGGCACATTAAGTGTGATGTTTTAGGTCTAATATTGCCCAACCATCCCAAATTGATATATAAAAAGGCCCCAGGATCAGCCTTAACAAAAAAGCTTTATAGACCCCCCTCCTAAACAGTGTAAATAGTTGGTTAAAAATGGAAGGATACTATTATTGTGGGAGGTGTAAGGCCTGATGAGAGGAAAGGTATCAAGCATGTAAAAAGTTTATCTTCAATGGTTAATAAGAGAGAATTAATTTCAAACCATTTATAACATGTCATTCTACCAACGTAGTCTAATACCCTTATTCATCAAGTGATAGCGTCAGACAGTGCCTCAATAGCGCCAGGTATCGTCAGCTATCAGCAGCTACCGACTCCAGAATGCCATGCTGCGAACACAATCACGCATTTATCACGCTAAATGAGGCTAGCGCCGGCGAAAGAGTCACCTAGCGCTGGATTCATCATGTAGCTGACTTCAGCGAACAGCGCCGCTGCTAACCCCATCACAGCGCCAGGTCAGACCTTTCACTATATGGCGCTCTCCCATACATTTCTATGGCAAACACTGCAATGTTTTTTTTTGTGGGTTTTGTGGTTTTGTTTTTTGCCAAAATTGAAACACATGTTGTTTAGGATATATAGATCTGATGAATCTGTGTTTGTGTTTTTTTTTTGGTGAAAGATGTAATTTTCTACTGGAATGTTGTGAGTCAAATATAAAATCCATCTCCTCCCACAAAACACATTAGCCTCAAATTAGCTTGCTTTCACAACACCCATGGCTTGGAAAGCTATTTTTTAGTCAGTCATGGTTGGCGCTCACGTTCGCTCATTGCAAATTTCAGCGCCCATGCTATTCTGCAGCCCTGTCCTTGTTGAATCTGTGGTGGTCAGTGTTTGTGCAGTCGCTGTTGTGATTCGCTATGTGGCGGCGCTAGCGTCGCTGTGCTGTTCATACATGTGCGTTTCTGCATTTTTTCCTGAATTCACTTGCAGCGACCCCAGTCGTTCTTAATGAATACACTGTAGTTCAGAACGTGCATATGTCCACATTCTGCATTATTTTTTCAGGCTTACAAGCTCATAACAACCCGTTATGCATTCTCCTGTGTCCCACATTATCATGTTGTTGTATAGTTATATTGTGTTCTTCTTTTATTTAGGAATCAGATTTTAATTTGTAAGCAACCAGATCTGTTTTTGCTCTGACCTATGCATTACAGGATATTGAACACCCAGCTAAATCAAGCTAATAATTAATTGCGTCTTGGCCAATAGCTTGTTGTAATGCGTAAATCTACTAATAGCGCAACTTTGCTTGCACGTAGCGGATATTAGCTTCTTCCTAGTGCGCGGAGGGTTTTTTTTTTGGTTAGCTTTCGTCATATCCACTTCCGGTTTTCTCCTTTGCGTTTCCACCATGATGCCCAGGCGACATATCCAGCGCCTCCCCAGCTCCTCCTCTGACTCTGCCCCCCCACCTCCCCCACCTACCTCCCCTCCCCCACCTAACCCCCCTCCACCCCTTCCCCCCCCTGGGCCGGCAAAATTGAAGAGGATGCGGGTGGATAGCCGCGTAAACGGGCAGGTAGTGAAAGTGAGTATTTTTGCCTTGGATTATATGTTTAATCTGTTCTCAGTATAAATGTTTAGGCCATTGCTCTGATGTCATGTATTGATAACATTTATTTATGTCATTTCTCATAGGATTTCTGCATCCAGCAGTATGACTATGCCCATGGGGGAAAGAAGCGCATTGCCCTGGAGGTGAAGGCCACAGTGTCCCGGCGCTTCAACACCAGGCTCAGTGTCCGAGCCATCATGCAAAAGTGGTCGGACTTCAAGCGCCGGGACCCTGAAGGCGTGTACCGGCTATATGATGCGTACGCTTCAGGTAAGGAAGTTGATGCTATGTTTATACTTTTTGGGAAATAATATTCTAAGCTGTGTCCATTTTGGGTAGTAGTTGTAATTTTTTTGATTCACCCCCTCAACACAGATAAGCGTCCTCCCCTGGGGAAACGTGGGAAGGGATTCCTCCCCCGCACGAGACAGTCGGACTCGGGGGAGTCATCGGGGGAGGGTCCCTCTCGGGTTTCCTATTTAGAGGACCCAGGGGAGGAAGGGGATGACGCCCCAGAGGAGTGTGCTGCTGGGGGGCTGGCAAGATCTAGCCTCAGCTCCTCACACTCTGACTCTGAGGAGTCTCACCAGCCAAGGGGCCACTCTCAAGTGGGGAGTCCAATTGGGGTGGAAGTTGTGGACTCTCCCACACTCCCTGAAGGAGCAGGGAGTGAGAGGGAGGAGGGTGGCCCTTTGGGTGGGGGATCTTCTGATCAGAGTGTGAGGAGCCGAGGCTCCACGCCTCCTCCTCAGAGCCCTCCCTGGGCTTCAAGTGGCAGCTCATCCCCTGGTGAGTGCCGATTTAGTCAGTGTTAGTCTGTGACAGGTTCCATATGGCCATTTGTACTTAGCCCTTGCCATTCCTCTATAATTTGCAGCGCATCATATAGCCGGCACCTCCAGGAGCTTTGCGCAACGCCTTCTCCACGGGCATAGTCGTGGTAAGTGTTTGTTGTTATCCCCTCACATTCCATATGTTATGACATTCCTTAAAGTGGACCCACACCCATTGGTGATTGGCCCGGGAATTTATAAGCTTCCCTGGCCAATCACCTCCCTCACCGCGGGCCCCCCCCCCAAAGCCCACAAACTTGTTACCTCATTGGGGGCGGCGGAAGCCACCGCCGCTGCCTCACGCGTGCACCTCTAGATGTGCACGCGCCCGCGCTGTCCATTTGTGAATGGCCTGCGCGGACACGTGCCCTGTAAGAGTGACGCGCGGGAGCCTGCGGCAGATGAGCTCTCTCTCCGATCGGGGTACCCCGCCAAAGTGGACCAAAACCCGCCAAAGTGGACTAAATCCTGGGTGTTGGTCCACTTTAAACATACACATGTTTCCTGGTCCATAGTACAAGATGGTTTTCTAATTTACATTAACATCACAAACCCCACTACAGTGCAATCCAACTGACAATCACCCCTATGTTTCAGCCCACACCATGATGGGGACTAGCAAATGTGTTATTTTTGTAAGTTGTTCCGGATAACACATGTTGCACACTAGTAAGATTCTACACTCAACTGAAAATTAGGCCTTACCATTGCACTGTAAAGGTTATTGGCACATTATCTTGATGTGTCCATGTTGCACACATAAATAATTTACATGAACTCATGGACCAGTAAATATGCTAATGTCGGACAACATGTGACACGCAGACAGAGCCGGTCACCATCCTCCCCACCCCAGCTCCCGGGGCGGCCAGCAGCATGGGCCCCAGCCACAGCTGCGATGGTGAGTACATCCCACTTCATATGCCTAAAGACTTGGGAGCCCTATGTCTTATTGTAAATTCTGGAGACATTTACAATGTACCTATGTCTTTTCTAAGCACACATCTAGGTTACATGTGTTTGGCCAACAATCCTAAATGCATGTCTGCATGCTTGATTGTTGGCTCACATTCTTGTTTTTGCCACATACCCCTCGATTCAAAGAGCAAAAGTTAATTGATTTCGTATCGAGAATCGTAAGTTTGGGTGGGTGTTTGTCATTTTTTCCTTTTTTTTTGGCCATTTCCGACTCGCACGAGCCTACGTTCGAATGCGTATATGCTCTTACGATCATCGCAAGTTCGTTCGTAAATTTTAGGATGAAAACGTAAAACTTAGGATAATTGGATGTGTTTAGGTGTGATTCAGCGAACAGTTTTCAAACCTCTAAATACGTTTTAAAAGAAAGCCACTGCCGACACCTTTTAGCAGTCGTATTGCTCCAATTAACTGCATGTATCAGCATGGCCGAGGCCATAAATGGTATAGCAATGCATACCTGATTCATGTATGCCTTATAAAAGCATTTTAATGTGGACCTTAATTAGTCCTTTGCATGTAAACCTTTATTTTGCAATACATCCATATATTTGCGTTAATTAAAGAAACTTATGTCCTTTGGGATTTATTTTTAAATTGATGTACTAGAATAATATTTTTAGATTGCATTTATTGGTGTAGTTGTTTACCTTTGCTTTGTTTAATTATTTAAGCACATCTTTGGTCAAGATGCATCACACTTACTGAGGAGAGGAGAGCGGGATAAAGTGCAGGATGTGGGTTACTGCTGTATTTTGCACACACACAGCAGAGCTGGGGGCACGGAAAGGTCAGAAATCAAAGAATCCAGAGCAACAGTCACAAGGCCCTTTCTGTTTGCAGGCTGCCCGATAATACCTGAGCCGCCATCTTGGCTGTTTCTAGGCTCATAACATGCAGAAGTTGCTGGGTGTTTTTTAATATTTGAGAGCAATCTGTATGTAGAGGGTGTGGGTAACCACACACAAAATTTTAAGTTGTACCATTTGAAGCCAAAATATTAAAATTAAATCCACAAGTGAAAAATGCAAGTTAACTAAAAATTAAACAAAGTAAGATTTACTTATGCAAATGCATTAATTAATGGTTGGTTACTACAAAATGAATGAAATAAAGAAAAATAAAAGACAAAATATTTAGAATGCACTTTAATGAGGTAAGTTTGTAGTGCGCAGCCGCAAGATCAGAAGGATTTACGTCCAGACAAAAAAGGAAAAAGGGCAAAACCAATGTTGCAACCTGAGAAATGAAACGGAAAATTCAGGATGGAAACTGACATAGGTCTGATTCGCGAACTGCCATATGAACGGACGTACATTTTAGGATAGAAACGTATTAGCTTATAGAATCACTCGCAAGTTCATACGAACGCACGAGCGGACGTGAAAAATAGGATGATCGGCACCCAAATCCAAGCTGTTACATGTTTCTTTGAATCGACCCAATAGTGTAAAATTGTGGTTTGTTCCAAACCAAATTGGCCTGCTAAGGTGGTGACCTCTAATATGCTTGGCCCAAGCAGTTTAATCGTTAGGACTTAGGCCCTGATGTTTGGCTGTAACTAACCCAAGAAATGTACACACTGGGACTTAGACCTTAATTTATTCCCAAGAGTTCCGAGTAAATGTATGTTTGGGATGTTGGAGCCACATTTAAGGCAGCCATTAGTACTCATATAATGTTAACACATAAGGGAACAGTGGCCCACAATGTGAATGTGTGGGTCAGCTAATTTGAGGCAATTACATTACATTGCTACATCTGTGTATGTTGAGATCACATTCTATGTTTTGAATATTGTTTTTTTATACTCTATACAGCTTGTGAAAACCAACATCACTGTGGCCATCGACTGTGGCAGTCGATCCGGCGTCTTCGCCTTATGCTGCTGGCCTTGAAGAGGCGTCGTTAGGGTGGGGGGGATGGTTTTTGCTGCTGTGCGGCGTAATGTTGGCCCTGTTGGCCGCCTTGAGGCCTAATAAATATTTTGTATTTTTCTAATTACAGTGTATTGTGCCTTGTCAAGCATAGTTTAAGTGTCTAGCAACCCATTAGTTTGTAAATGTTGTTGTACCTTTGTAGCCATTTAATGTGTAAACCATAGTAAGTTAGGGGCACCAATGTGTGTCATACATTTCTGGCTACATATACATATCTAGATCTAGAGACTCGTCCCTGACTGTGTTGTTAGCTATGTCAATGAAAAAACATGATTCGGAGGTGGGGTACTGAAATTTATTCACACAAAATTAACCAAAATAAAAAATAAATCAAAATTCTTGGCTTGGTGGCCTGGGAGGTTGGGATTCATTGCTAGGGGTGGTGTTGGGGGCCAACAGTGCAGTAAAAAAAATAGACTGCTGTTCTATCAGCTGATGGATCAACAACAAAGTTTGGTCCTGGCGCTGTACAGCTTGCTCCATGGCATGTGCCATTCTTTGTTGGACGCTGTTGTTTTGTGCTTGGAGCTGAATTTTGTACGTCATGGAGCTGGCGCTGAAGGTCCTCAATTTGGTTCCGATACACCAGCACCTGATTTTCCAACGCCGCAATGCTCTCATTAGTTCCATCATGCGGCTGTTGGCGATTGTAGTCCTCCAGCATCCGGACCCCTAGCTCGTAAAATGCGGCACTGGTGGGTGCCACAACCTCCTCTTCTTGTGTATTCAGCCTAAAAAAACCAAAAGAAAAGATTGTAGTGAAGCTGAAACAATGCAGGTATGCCCCTTCCAATCATTTACCCAAAGTGTAACAATCAAACTTACCCTTGCTTGCCAGCTTGGGTTTCAGGTATGGCCTCCTGCCAAAACACAAAACAAATAACATGTTACATGGTGGTTTCCTGGACTACCCACTAACATGTCAATGTGGTTATTGTTCCCCAAAATAAGCCATGTTACCTCAGTGTCGTCCGGCCGAAGTACTTCCGGGGTCTGGCTGCCAGAAAGGGGGGAAATCTACATCTGAGAGATGGGGCAAGCTGACATATGCTAAACAGGAAAGTCATGTTAGTTCGTCAGTGGACAAAACTCAAATTTAATATGGAGAGTCTATCGAGGCCATACCTCGACAAAGTGGCAGATTACACAATAGCCAAAAGGGATCTTGTAAACTCAGATTGCTCACATGTATGTAAGAGGCAGATTAGCCAATAATTGGGAAAAACACTAACAGACACATTGCTCAAATTACACATACCCGCCATCTCCCAGATGTCCTGAGTTCGGCCCTCACTCGAGCTTTGCCCTTGAAAATACATGTTTAAACACAAGTTGGACTAATAAATTAAAAAAAAAAGGGTTGCAAACATCCTTACTAGATAATCAAGCCAAACCAGCTTACCCTCATCTCTAGCAGCCTCACGGTGAAGGGCCCTTTCCAGACAGCCACTTCCTATATTCCGGCCAACTAAAATACACAATGAATGTCTCTAAATATTCATAACACTACTCTGGTGAATGTTTTTCTTTTAATAGACCAAAAAAATGCATTGCAATCACTCTAAACAGTTTACTAATGAGCCTGGGGATGGCAAATCCAATAAAAATAGCCATCTTCAAGTTGACCTACCAAACATGTAGATTATTACACTAACCAAATAGAACCAGTGTAACCTAAACAGCATAAAGGATACAGCGTTTTGGGTAATACACACCAACAGGGTCCTGTTGACCTGCTACATAGGAAGTGGTGTCCAAAGATGAAGCAGTGACTTGGCCTACAAAGAAAAAACAGGAATCAAAGACATGCACTTGTGTTAAAGTGGAAAAAGCAAGGTTGACACATGCACTTACCGGCATCCAAAGAGTAGCTTGGCTCTGGAGGAGATGCTGTTGGCAATGGCGTGTAGCTAGGCAAAAGCAAAGAAAAAATGTAGCCATTGGTAATGTGCGGCACAAAATAAACCATGAATTAAGGTGTGTGTGAGCAGCCTCAATCACTAATATTCACTAATCCAGTCCAGTGTGGCTTCAACATGTATATGCAGATATATGCCCACACATCTCTAGCTTCCCACATAGCTACACATGTTAGGGCCTTGTTAGTTAGTTGCTGAGAGGGTTAAAGTGGGGCGTGAAATTAGTCACCAGGACCATATTAGTACTCCTCAAAAGTGGTACAAGCTATTGTTTGAGGTGCTCCCACACCCATTTTGTCCCAAAAAAACAAGCCCATAAATTAGTGCTAAATACCTTCAATGGAAGACTGGGTTAGGCTTGAGGTTGGTTGAAGGGCAGGATTTGGGGTGTCCTCTTCACCCAAATCCTGGACATCACCATGTGCACCTATGCAGAAAGCAACAGACAGGAAAGGAAAACATTTATGAGGTATAATGTCCTACTGTTAGTTGGCCAGAAAGAGACAAAGCAAATCACATACATTAACATTACCAGTCAAATATATGCACAAAATATGTACCTTCAGTCCAACCTGTGGTGTCATCCCCAGCATCCACACCCTGCCGCCGAACGAGGGAATTTTGCACTTCAGCATCTCCTCATATGGCCTGTAGGTACTCTTTGGACCCTGGATGGTCCCACTCTCCACCTCAAGATCATGCTTCATCTTTTGCATAAGGGCCCTTTTCAAAGTGTAGAAGCGTTTCTTGCAGGATGGGCCACTACGTGGGTATTGAGCACTGCTAGTAAGCTCCTCCCCAATGGCATCCCACAATTTGCTCCTTTCTTGCTTGCCTATAGACTGGCTTTGGGAGCCAAATATTAGCTCCCATTTGGCCAGGGTAAGACGCACAAGAGTATTGTTATCGGCCAAATTAAATTCTGTCTCCCTCTTGGCAAATGGCGGCTGGCCTTGGGTGCAGGCTCACCTTGGGCCTGGGCCCTTTTCCTTAAGGAAGGTCTGCGCACAGCACCCAACACACTCCTACTTGGGCCAGCTGTGGCCGGCAGATGTCCAGAATTTGGCTCCATCCTGTAGCTGCACACACACACACCACTAGACAACACACAAGCATGCATACAGACTACAGAATGGCATCAACCTCTTTTGGGGGTGTGCAGGTTTTATGTGCTCTAACAACCAATCACAAACAGGTCCACTTAATTGATTCACACATAATGGGCAGGTGCTTGTAGCAACAGCTCCACTGCACTGAGTGAACCATGTGTGGTAGCCAATTAACTTATTACAGAGCTCATTAACCAAACAACACAACCAAAGACAACAATGTACTCAGGTAGATGAAACACTTGTGAAATGTGGCTCTACAAACGGCTATTTAAATTAAGAGCAGCTTACCTTTCATTGGTCCACCACAGAATGGTCAGGCATGTCCGCTAAAACACGCAAGTATCTGCGCATGTACGCTAGTAGAGCTACTAGCGTACGCATGCGCAATCCATTTCTAGCACACCTGGGTCAGCTAATTGCAGACAGGAAATAGCAGAGCAACGCAAAAGGTGGCAAAGCGGACCTGTCCTTTTCCCAAGTTAAGTATAAATGGCTGGATTTGACAACCTTCTGGTATTGTTACACTGTGGCAAAGGCTGTGGTGTGGTGGTGTGGTGGTTTGGTCCCTTTGTCCCTTAGCTCATTTTTGTGTCTTGCTGGGTTTGGTCCTCACTCTCTGTGGCTTGTTGGTTGATTTCTGACATCAGTGCTGTTTCTTTAGGAGATTGATTTTGTTGGCATATGCAAATATTGTGTAGCATACAGCAAGTGAGGCTTGATTTTGGGGCCTTTTGTGGGCTGTGCAGCAACTCCCCTCTTGGTTGTGCCTAACTTAGAAAGCACACTTTCAGCAGTCTGGTGGTTCAGACCACTATACTTCTGGTTTTGTGGTGAGCTGCATTGTAGTGAGTGTGTGAGGAGTGTGCTTGCTTGTGTGTGTGGTGTGTTTGTGTTTTTTTTTTTGGTTTGGCTTCTTTTGCATATCTGTTCAGTGAGTGTGAGATGGATAAGAGGGTGATGTATGGGTTATGGGTGCAGGGATGTGCGAGAATGCTGGAAGAACAGGAGGCCAGGGAGGAGGGTGCTGTGAGGCTTAGGGCACCCCGAACCTTTGGCATCCGTCTTTCAGTGTGGGATTTAAGTGACGAGCAGATCAGAAGCCACTTCCGTCTGAATTGTGCAGCACTACAGTCCCTATATGATCAGATTAAGGCCAAAATCGAGCCATCCACCAAACGCACCCAATCCATTCCAGGCATAGTACGCCTATGTGCCACACTTAATATTGTGGCACGAGGGAATTTCCAGCCAACCTCTGCCCTCCTCAATGGGATCAGCCAGGCTACAATGAGCCACATATTTATACAGGTAGTACTGGCTATTTGTGACCTGATCCCTGTTTACATCAAGTTTCCTGAGGATGAGGTTGCCCAAATAAAACATGCCTTCTATCGCATGGGAGGGATTCCGAATGTGCTAGGGTGCGTGGATGGTACACATATCCCTTTCCGCCCTCCCCGTGCACAGGAGCTGCATTATAGGTACAGGAAACAGTTCCACTCCATGAATGTCATGGTGGTCTGTGACCATGACATGAAGCTGCGGGCCGTGAGATCTGGCTTCCCCGGCTCATGCCACGACTCTTACGTGCTCCAGCAGTCAGTCCTGTGCAGGAAGTTCGAGAACAATGAAATGCCAGCTGGCTGGCTACTGGGTAAATAACTAACCATGTCAACGTATTTTGCTTGAAATATGTGGCCTAGCAAGCTAAATGTAAAAAATTGCGACAAATTACATGTACTAGTACTAATTGCTGTCTCTCTCATTGTGTTTTTTCCACAGCGGACAAGGAATACGGGCAGAGAACGTGGGTCATGACTCCGGTCAGAAACCCACAGACCTCTACCCAACAACGCTACAATGCAGCACATCGCAAAACCAGAAGCATTGTGGAACGAACCATTGGACTGCTGAAAGCGCGCTGTATTGGCACTCCCAGGAGGAGAGATGTTGTACAGTCGACAAAAGGGTCTCCAAGATTATCCTCGCATGCTGTGTGCTACACAATCTTTGCATATGCCACAGAATACAACCCCTGAAGAAACAGCACTGGTGCCAGAAGTCCCCACATGGCCGCAGAAACAAGTGAGGACACCCAGACTGGCTTTGAGCTAAGGGAAAGCATGATCACTTCGTTTTTGCGGTAAGCTAGCTAACTACCCTTCACTCTAATCCAAGTACTGCACTACAGGGAAACTATTTTGTTGGCTCCAAACATAATTTTTCCCAAACCACTATGGGGGGGGGGGGAGTTGACCCAAACCACTATAAGGGTGTGCAAGATGACCCAAACCACTATAAGGGGGGTGCAAGATGACCCAAACCACTATAAGGGGGGTGTAAGACGTCCCAAACCACTATAAGGGGGGTGTAAGATGTCCCAAACCACTATAAGGGGGGTGTAAAATGACCTAAACCACTATAAGGGAGGGTAAGCTGACCTAACCACTATAAGGGGTGTGTAACATGACCTCAACCACTATAAGGGGAGGGTAAGATGACCTAAACCACTATAAGGGGGGTGTAACATGACCTCAACCACTATAAGGGGAGGGTAAGATGACCTCAACCACTATAAGGGGGGTGTAAGATGACCCAAAACCACTATAAGGGGTGTGCAAGATGTCCCAAACCACTATAATGGGTGTGCAAGATGTCCCAAACCACTATAAGGGGTGTGTAAGATGTCCCAAACCCCTATAAGGGGGGGTGCAAGATGTCCCAAACCACTATAAGGGGGGTGCAAGATGTCCCAAACCACTATAAGGGAGGGGGGGGGGGAGTTGACCCAAACCACTATAATGGGGTGTGTAAGATGTCCCAAACCACTATAAGGGGGTGTAAGATGTCCCAAACCACTATAAGGGGGGTGTAAGATGTCCCAAAACACTATAAGGGGGGGGGGGAACTGACCCAAACCACTATAAGGGGTGTGTAAGATGACCCAAACCAATATAAGGGGGGTGCAAGATGACTCAAACCACTATAAGGGGGGTGCAAGATGACCCAAACCACTATAAGGGGGGTGCAAGATGACCCAAACCACTATAAGGGGGGTGCAAGATGACCCAAACCACTATAAGGGGGGTGCAAGATGACCCAAACCACTATAAGGGGGGTGCAAGATGACCCCAAACCACTATAAGGGGGGTGCAAGATGACCCAAACCACTATAAGGGGGGGGGGGGGGGGGTTGACCTAAACCACTATAAGGGGGGTGCAAGATGACCCAAACCGCTATAAGGTGTGTAAGATGTCCCAAACCACTATAAGAGGTGTGTAAGATGTCCCAAACCACTATAAGGGGGGTGTAAGATGTCCCAAACCACTATAAGGGGGGTGTAAGATGTCCCAAACCACTATAAGGGGGGTGTAAGATGTCCCAAACCACTATAAGGGGGGTGTAAGATGACCCAAACCACTATAAGGGGGGTGTAAGATGTCCCAAACCACTATAAGGGGGGTGTAAGATGTCCCAAACCACTATAAGGGGGGTGTGAGATGACCCAAACCACTATAAGGGGGGTGTAAGATGTCCCAAACCACTATAAGGGGGGGGAAGTTGACCCAAACCACTATAAGGGGGGTGTAAGATGACCCCAACCACTATAAGGGGGGGGGGGGGGGAGTTGACCAACATAACAATTTGGGGTGTTGTGCAAGTTGGGCAAAACTGTCACAAACCAAAAATTAAAATTGTAAATAAATGCAAAAAAAAAAAAAAATTGTTATAAATACTAACTACACTTTTTCTTCTATTTTAGGCACCATGATGAAAAACCACCTTATTTGTTTTATTTTCTTGCACCCAAAAAAAAAACAAAATAAAAAACAAATCAACAAAGAAACATGTTGCAACGTGTTTACTACTCAAGGTCCTAACATTGATTTCAATCCAACAGCAAACAAACGCGCAGGCGCGGTGTTGAATAGCGTGTGTCAAAATGACAGGGCCTACAAAGCTCATCTGAAACATCATATTCACCAATGTAGGCATTGTTCCCAACAACGCCAAATAGCGCCAAGGAGCGACTGAGGATGCCTGCTATAGCGAATCGCAGCCGACCGCGGCGCTCATAGAGCCATACTTCAGGCGCTCATCTGTCGCTACCTGGCGCTATTACTGAATCGGCCTCCCCGTTTTTTAATGTCCTTGTGGCCTCCAGTATATAGGGAGGACCACAAGACCACTAAAAGAATGCATCAGAGAAGAAATTTATTGTGTGAGGAGAAGGGATTGAGATATGTAACCTCTCCTTACATTTTAAAACATTCCGTGGTTCTGATACAAGCAGCCTTTGGTTTGTGGGAATAGATCTCCAAACTACTAGTTGGGAGAGGCACCAATAGAACACAGAAACGGTCACAACTGTAATTAAAATGGATATTCAGTGTAGATAGTCTACCAGGTGGATTAAATGTAGAATTAGATTTGAATTGTTATATTAGTGGCCAGTAAGTTCATTTAATCCACTAGAATATTTATATTATTGAATGAAAATATGTTCTTAATCAATTGGTGCTAACCCACATAAGAATAATGATAAAATGTTGAGATTTGCATATATAATTTTTAAATAATGAACAGCCTAATATACTGTACAAAGTAGTGTTTACAATTAGATTGGATAAGGTGATTGTATTTGCTGGATGCCTCTGACATGGACAGCGCTCCTAGATAAAGTTATAAACATGGTATAAACAAAAGCCAGAAGCATAACAGGAGATCCTGAATCCAGGACATGACTTGACAATTTCCAAATAAAAATATTTCCCAAATTTCCCTTGAATGGCCGGTCATAGGTTTCATTCTGATATATTATATATATATATATATATATATATATATATATATATATATATATATATATATATATATATATATATATATATATATATATATATATATATATATATATTATATATTATCCCCAGTCTTGCTATAAACTGGATTCACTACCTAAACTCAGCCTAAAGTGCTTACAAACATTGTTAAGTAATGGTCTGGCTTTAGCCTTAATAACTTGAAGAATAGGGTAAATATATTATTTTAAATTTGAATTAGAGTGGGCCCTTTAAATGTTGGAGAGAAGTAATATGGGAAATTTCCCATATAGTGTAAAGAAGCATTTGCCTAAAAGGGCAGATCTTTGGAATACCTTAACAGGCAACAGCTGGAGCCAACATGTGCCAGTTTCTTTATTTGCATAAAATCAGCTTCTTTGATGTATACATCATTTGTGTTTAGATTTCTTCATAAAGCAGCATAAAGTTATACTGCGAAAAGTAAACAACCATTTCACTGTGGTGGCCATAAAACAAGCAAGAATCAAAGTTTTTGGCATGATTGACAATTCTTTGAATAAGTGCTTACATTTATCAAACAAACCAAATCGCTTGCTTACTTCTATGCGTCAGGTCGTCTGCAGGCTGATTACAGAATTATAGTTAACACACAAGAAGAACCCAATTTGCTGAAAAGTTATTAAAAAGGAAATCAGTTAACACGTCTACAGCCAGGTTTCATCTTTCATTTTACAAAACTGAAATTAGAATGAAATCAAAATTTTATATATGAACATCCTCCTTCTCCTCGACCTTGTTCATAGCAGAGGACTATAGAGGGGTAGCTACATTTTCTACATTGGTCTTGCAAGGTTCACATTCAAGTCAAGACTAAAGATGAGCAAACTTGTGGAAGTTCGGGTTAGCCCAAACTTTTGTGAAAAGTTTGGTTCAAACCCAGAGAAGTAAATAGGAACTCAAACCTTGGTGCTGTAAAATGGGTCCCTTTAGGCTGCTGTGAGTGGGGTGTTTTTTTTTTTTTTAAATATATATTAGTGATGAGTAAGTTAGTTGAAAATCAGGTTCAACAAATTCTGCCAAACTTGCCACCAAACTTCCATGTCCAGGACCACGAACCCCATTGAAGTCAATGTGAACCCGAACTCTGGGGCCCAAAAATGGGTGTGAAATGGGGCCAGCAAGAGATAGAGGGCTGAAAAATCAAAAATGCCAGGACTATTGCCCTGCAGAAAATGGTCTAGGGAAAGTACATAAAACAATAACATAATTGAAGAAATATACATAAATAAAAAAGGAAGAAATTAAAATCGGTGTTTGAGGCCTAAACAAAAGGGCTAAGGAAAGTACTCAAAACATTAAAAACTAAAAAGCATCCATCAACATACATGTATATATAGAAAATATTTACATAAATCTATACATCAATAAATATATACATTTATAGATTGAGGTATATATTTGTATAGCTTGATTCACATATCAATAAATAAATATATACACATACATCAAATAAATAAATATATACACCAATTTATATGCATATAGAATATTTTTTATTTATGTATTTTTTACACAGAGGTTCGGGGTTCGTGGGGGCGGGGGGTTTGGTGGATGTGCCGGTTTGAACGCAAGAGGAGTAGGTGGTAGCAAACTAGTCACTCAGGTGCTGCACAGCCAAATCCTGTGGGATCCAAGCCTGGTTCGACTTAAGGAATGGAAGAATGTCCACGTTGGCTGTGGATAGGTGGATCCTCCTGACAGTGATGACACCCCCTGCAGTGCTAAACACATGTTCTGATATAACACGTAACACGCAGGGGACACATCGCTCAATACCAGGAGACGTGTGGACAGGAAGTCATTCACTTGTCAAAGTCTGCCTCCTGGTACTACGGGCTGCATACGATGGTGGTGGATGTGGCGAGCAATGGAATAAGTTGTTTCACACTGTGGCCATGCTCAACCTTCCCTGTAAGGTGCGCTGCCGGTGCCCCTGATGTGTTGGCACCTTCCTCCTTCTCTGACTCCTTTTTATGCCGCCACTTAGTTCTCAAAGTCAGCTGGGAGCTCTGACAGTAGTGCATCCACC
The DNA here is from genome assembly GCA_027917425.1 of Gastrophryne carolinensis. NCBI lineage: Eukaryota > Metazoa > Chordata > Amphibia > Anura > Microhylidae > Gastrophryne > Gastrophryne carolinensis. The sequence goes on along the minus strand of CM051235.1, from coordinate 474,771,507 downwards.
AGCGTGCATTTGCACTCATTTTTCAATCCCGCTCCAGTGTTGGAATCAAGGAGGTGATTATGCAGGCAACTCTGCAGTCTTTGCGCAGGTGCTGGAGCATGTAGTAGCTCATGTGAGCCAGGCTGCGCTGAGTCAAGGAGAAGCTGTCCTCCATGTCAGATGTCCCCTCCTCACCCTCCCTCCAGCCACTCTCCAGTGTTGTCTGGGAGCTGCGCTGGTTGCCACCCTGCTGTGAAAGAAAGTAGTCCTTTATTGCACACCACCTTTTCAGGCTTCAGGTCCAACAGCAGCAGCCACTCATCTGGTCCTGGCTGCCAGTCCACAGCTGCTGGGTAGTGTGGAGTCTTTATGGGGTGTGAGATGGAGGGCTTTGCACTCCTGCAGAAGTTGAATGGGGTAGGGGGAGACAATTCCATGGAACGGATACCACTGCATGCCATATAAACTACAACTGCCTCAACTTGTTCTGGCCTCACTCTTACAGCAGTATTGGGGCCTACAAAAATGCACTCCAAACCCTGGCACCTGCTTGCACCAGAGGAAGGTATAGCAGGTAAGGATGAAACAAGCCCTCTCTCTGCAGCACCAGCTCCATTATCAGCAACAGCACCACCGCCATGTCCTTGTAACTGATCTGATTTTACTTCGAGCACACCTACCAACTTTTCACCAACTTTTCAGGGTGAGAAAGAGGGACATTTGTTAAATTTGGCTACGTCCCCTCATTGAGGCCTTAACTGTTGTAGCCGTTAAAGTGGATGTAAATCCAGGATGCCCCGCTGTGTGAAACCCCCCAGGTCACCCCATACAATTACCTTGTTTCCATGTTCTCTTTTGTGCCTCTGAGGTTTATCATGCAGATCTGCATCAATAAATGATTCATTTGCTTATTCAAAGTGTTTATATTGTTTTTAACTATTACAACCTATCTCCTATCCATCCTTCTATGAGGGGGTGTGGCTTAATTTACAAATTGTCCCTCTTTCCCACCTAGTGACAGTAAAAGTTATGTTTTATGGGACTTGGTTGAGCTGGATATATGTATGGAGACACCCAACACTACTAGGAAGCTCTGGCTTCACAAAGATCTAGTCTTATCTTTCAAGGGTTTTGTCTTACCCAGCGGATCCTACTATCTAAGTGGCGTGATGGGTAATGACTCCAAGTGGCACCTTAGAATAGCTTCCTGGCCGTGTTGTTCATGATACTGGAAATTCGCTCCCATCGATCAACTCTAATTTTTTGTGTACCAAATTGCCCTAAATAATCTCTACAAGTGTGTAAACTTAATTCCTGTTGTAGTTTTAAGGCCTGATGTACTGAGCCTATCATTTCTTGTATGATAGTTCTTTACGAATAATAAATCTGGTGCTGAATATAAATTATTTGTAACAGTAGTATGAATGAGCTCTTCTTAATAAATGTGCTCCTTACCAATAGTATCCATGTCAGCAGACAACGATGATGTACTACCAAATCTTTGCAATCACAAAAGTTTTGCAGCTTCTCCTGACCTTTATTTTCAGCCTCACGACATATAAAACATTCTTGTTCTGCTGGATAAAAAAAAAGACAAAATGTAGTTTCATGGTTTCTGAATAAAGATTAGCCATTTGGTTAGTGTTAATTTAAGGCACCAAGAGGTGTCACAAACCCAGGATTGCTCTGCATTCAATAGGCAAAGCTAAGCAAGCATATGAAGTCCATTTATAATGGGGGCGGGAAGTAAGCAATGTGTTCGAAAAATATGGTTTGAATTTTGAACAAAATTTGATTTTAGTCTTAGCGAAATTCACACATCACAAAATACAATACGCATGTCCATCCTTTCCTAAGAGTCTACATATTATTGAACATTCATTGGAAACACATCGATGAACACAAATATCATCTTGCACTAGTAGCCAAAGGTTTAGGGCACTAACCAAGATAAATTCCAAGAACAACATTTTACCTAGCTGGAAGTTTTGTATGCTCGATTGCCACTTTAGCAGCTGATCATTGAAAATAACCAATATGTAGTTCAGGGTTAGAGGACCAAAACCTAGGATTTTACATATCCCAGGCTTTGGGGTTTTTGGCCCTGGGGATCCCAAATGGAGAGGCCCCATTGTGTGAAACCACCCAGTTTGCCTGTTTTGTTACCTCTTTTGCTATCCCATGGTACACGTGCATTGCTTGCGAAAATCCCCTTCTCATTTGTTTCTACACCCTGCAGACTTGAATGTTTGCTAGAGCACGCATGCAGGGGTGACAAAGCATGGGATTCTGCTGGGTGCCTCGCAATGCAGGTCTAAGTCCTCTGCTCTGCTGCTGACCCAACCCATGCATTCACTGTTGGATTGTGGAAAATAATTCCTAAGATAGGATGCCCTGCAGACTGGGGGTTAGATGATCCCATAGTCGAGAGCCAGCAAGGATTTTGGTCCTTTTTATTTAAAAGGGATTTTGAAGGGATTACCAGGCCAAGAGTAAAGAATCATTTTTAGCTTACATGTACCAGCCATGCCGAGGATTCATCCTGGTGCACTGCTGAATTAAGCTGTTTATTTGGCCATCTTTTTTCTAACCCTTTTCACACCAAGGTGGATTTATATTCACCCCAGTTGTATCAGACTATGTGATACACAATAATGCCTGTGTATACAGGTGAGGAAAGCCACTTCCTGCTTTGCTTGTCTGCCTTTACCCTGTATAACTTCAGCAAAAAAAAAAAAAAAGGTGGTCATAAATAAAAGAAAATTAATGGGCTCTGCTACATGAAATAAGGTTGCATCTTAGCAGCAACAACTTCAGCAATATTAATTTTCTGAATGGTAGATAAGTAAACAATGATTTGTGTTTACACTTAACATGGACAATCCTCTTAAGTTCACTACTTGGTGGAACATTCTAACATATTGTATTTGCCATAACCTATACCACAAAAGTCAGAACACTCCCAAGCAAAATGGAATGCGTAAACAAAAAGTTACATAATTTCCCTAGGAGTTTAGGGAGATCAATCAAAAATGGAGAAGAATGGCAAAGCAAAAAATAGACTGGGGGCCATCCGGAGACTTCAAATATCTATAGGAGGCAGTTGGCTGGGTGCTTCACCAGTTTAATCTTAATAGCATATGGCAAGAGAAATATACAAAAGACTTAATACATAAGACCAGGGGGTCGATTTAGAGCCTCAGTTATTTTTTTTAGGAGAGAAAACGGGCATTCACTTTCATTGTCTACTGTGTAGAGTGTACATTTTCACCTGGCTCTGAATCAGCTGCAAGGTAGACAATGAAAGTCAATGGCAATTTTCTCTCCTAAAAAAGAAGTGAGCTTTCTCACTAGGCTCTGAATCGACCCCCAGCACTAGTGCCCTCTGCGTTCAAGACTCTCTTGTCTCATCTTGCTGTACGGTACTGGCAACAGATTTCAGATTGTGAAAACTGCTTCCATAACACACATTTTCTAGCAGAATGAAAAACATTAAATACTAAATCAGCTCAGGCACACGAAAATATACACTTTCAAAGACTCTATTGAAAGTGGATTTACCCTTTTAAAAAGGGCCAGTCGATCCCAGGATGGCCGCTTTTTAAATTCCCCACCCTACCACTCTCCCCTAGCCCTGAAGTTGGGGGGAGGGTTACATAAATAAACACTTACCTGACCTGGAATGGTCGGGTGATTCCAGCACTGCCTCCCAACATCTATACTCCTCCCCGGCCTTCTGATCATTGCTGCTGGGTATGTACAGTCTGTGCACACTTGCTCCCACACATCCATTCATTTGAATAGGCTTGGGGGACCACGGCTCCTGGCAGCCATCGGCAGTCCTGGGAAGAGCAAGAATGGCGAGGAGCAGCCAGACTACCACAGCCATTCAGTTGCGGGGGCAGGGCTGTGCACAGATGAGGAGGGAAGAGAGTGATGCTGGCACCATGGGCTCAGGGGAAAGGTGAGTTTACGGAGTGCCCGGGGGGGGGGTTCACACACCTCAGTATGCTGTTGGGGGAGGGGGGGGGAGGAGTAAGCCTGCCCTGGAGTCTTAGACACCAGGGTGGGTTCTGTCAGGGAACTGTGGTCATGAGATCCAACTAACAAGCATGCAACTAAGATCATGCAGTCCACTTTCCCAAAGCTCCATCCATTCGCCCACCTAGCGGGGCTACCAGAACCAGCAATACCCTGGACACAAAGATTCATGGCTAAGGCGAAAAGATTTCTCAAGTTAAATATAGGTTTTAATGCAATCAGCACACTAGGCAATGATCAGAGTGATATTGTATCAGTGATATTGTATCAATGATACAATAGTCAGAGTTACCTTAAAATGCAGAGGTTGAGTAGTGATGATGGGCTCCCACAAGGAGGTATGTGAAAAGCTTATACATGATTTGGGCACCTCCAGCACACATGCAATGTAACCTCCCCAGAAGTGACAACCGCTGACCCAGGGTCATCTTTCTTTATGCTTCGAAACCCTTTCAACCCCTCGCTTCCTTGTGGAACCCGCTATAGAACCTAAAACCCTTTAGGGGTTATCATTTTGGACAGGGGGGTCATATGGTTCTGGATATAGCACCAAACAATTGGACTGGCTGCTGGGCATCCGGTGAGTCCCTAGATGGTTCAGAACCAGAGATCTCCAAATTTCTCAAAGAAATTTTTGAAGATTAAAAAAACAAAAAGAAATGCTAAATCATGGGGTATAACTGAATATAAGGCTGTAACACCACAGGAAATCCAGATACATTGAGACCCCCATGCCCCCCCCCCCCTGCCAGCCACCGTCCCAGTCTTCTATTAATCCCCTTCTTCCAATATCCCGTTTAGTTTGAAATGAAGATCTATAACTATGGACTCTTACTGACTAGCAATATTCTAGAAACTGAATTTAGTGCCACACTAGCGAGTAGTCATTAGTACCAGCTTACCAGTCCAACAATAGGGATATTCCTAGGTAAAGGGTTATTTTTCCCCAGCATCTCTGGGCTGAGGCAAGTTTCTGCTCCTAGGGATGCAGCCGCACTCATTCCTGATTGCCATGCACAAAGCGGTTTGCTGAGCATTAACACACAGGGCAACACAGATCTGTTTATACCAGCCCAGACATGCAATCTGGGAGGGTTCACAAAGGGAGGGAATCCAGAGCAATAAACAAAACCAACAAAAGCAAAATCTTGAGTTTTGTTCTGTTTTAAGGGATGTCAGACAAATGCTAGACAACTAGACAACTTACTTTCATCTCAATCCAATATAGGAGGATCAACTTTTTCAAGATTAGTTTTAGTCTGTTCCCAATCAATATTTACATAAAGATAATAAATCATACAATGCCATGGATGGGGTATTGCCTGGATCAGCCAAGTGCACCAAGCACCAGGTATCCCTTTATCCCTTTATCTCAGAAGCCGAATCAATGGGCCACCAACAAGAACTTATGTCCTTCAGCACTATTTCGGCTGCCTGGCAGGATTGTCTTAAAAAACATGTGTACCTCTATAAATTTCAGTAAAAGGTATTCATGCTTATCCCAACCTCTGGTGCCCAGGGCAAGTAACTGGAAGAGGACCTTGGAAACCCAGCTGTTCACCAAGATGGTCAGGTAGGGTGTTCTGGTACTGGGGTCCTTGTTAACTGGTAATAGGGTAAGAAGCCACAAGTAGCAAAAGTGTGAATAGACACTACTCTGCTTCTCCGTCACCACCAATAAATTATAAATTATATCTTGATCCTAAATTAATTTACTCCAACGTCCAAGTGGATAAGATTCTTCGCCAGGGCCTTTTGCATTAATTCTTGACGCCAAGTCCACAGGGGTGCTTAGGTCCCCCATCCCTTATCCCTGGCTCATAGCTTTGAACATGTAACAGCAAGGGGGTATAGGTTGAGATATGGTTTTAAGGGACAGGTTGGTTGTACAAATAAAACCTTAGAAATAAACTCTGAGTGAAGTAATTTTTTTTTCTCTTTCCAGATCGCTAATACATGCTTCTTTCAAAATCGTTATACTATTATATTAGCAGGGTGAAAGACTATTCTGTTTAGAGTTTTCCCAAAAGCCAAATCTTTTATGTTTAATAAGCTTTTAGCTTGCAATTTTTGTATTGAATAGAAGCAAATCTATGTAATAAGCACACATTTGAATAGTCAGTTGCTTGGCAGCTTTCCATTAACCACACAAGCTTGACTAGTATTGCTTTACCCAAGTAGAACATTGCATAAAGATGAGAAGAGAGGTATCTGACTATATCCTAACAATCTGCCATCACTATTACATAATTAAACATTTACAAGGCAAATACATTTTGTCCCCCTGCAGCTGATCAATCTGACTCCCGCTTCAATGGATGGGGTGTGCCAAAGCATGACAAGCCACCTGCATTGCAGCGAATGTAGAGGCCGTGGCAACATCAGGTGTCAGATGGCGGAGGTCATACATCTGACATGCAGACGCCAGAAACTATAGTTTAAGTCTGGGCGACACACGACCCAGTCCAGCATTTGGACGAGTTGCTAAGCACTGGAGTCAGACTGCAGGGGACAAAGGAAAGTTTCTTCTTTTTTTAAAGTGGACCAAAACCCAGGATTTTCACTATCCCGGCTTCTGGTCCCTCCCCCTGAGGCATCCTGATAAGGGATGCCCTGCTTTGTGAAACTCAGTCATTCGCTCGTCTTGATTACCGCTCCTCGAGCCCATGGCACGGGTCTCATCCAATCAGATTCTCCAGCTGCGCATATTCATGGAATGGAATCTCAGCGCACACACGATCAGCGCAACATCTCTCGCATTTTTGGCTGTGCACGGTGATGACAGCCATTCAGATATAGGAAGTTTGGCAATTCACAGCCAGAGAAGGATGCAAGTGATGCCGCCATGTGCCGTGGGCTCATTTGCAAGACAAACATATTGGGGTGACTGGGAGGGGGTTCTACACTTTACATTTAGCAGGTCAAACAGTTAGAACACTTAGAACTACGGTATAACCACGTGATCAATGCTGCTCAAATGTCCTGCAATGAAGCATGTGCAGTCTACAGGACAGCTTGACCCCATTATCATTTGTATAGGCGATAATGTAAATCTCACAATTCCATTAATACGATCCATTCAAATCATGTACCTGCAGTTTAAGTATTAATTACAGATTAAGTAAACCATACAGTACTCGGCAATAACAAAGCTGCTTTAATGTTATTTCTAGCATTGGTTTTAATAATGACACTTTACCTGACTACCTAGCCCCGGTCTGGTTGTCCCCAGTCCAACTCAGCGTTTCCTCTACATCTGTCTGGGATTCTGCTGCAGGGGGCCTGTGTGGCTGGGTTTGCACAGCGGGCGGGTCCAGAATGTCTCTGTAATGCCTGGTTGGAAACCTGCTTTCTTGTCAGATCACAACTCTCCACTGCAACTTATGCCTATAAAAAAAAAAAGAACCCTACTCAAGACTGGAAACTCCTCACCACATATGGTTGCCCCCAGGAATAAGCACAAAGGATGTAATCTGACCGACAAAGGGCAGGTGAACCCCCAAGATGCAAAATCAGGTGCAGAACCAACAAGGAGCTACTAGCTTGAGGCAGCCAGGAACAGAACACAGATAAATTCCAAAGACAAGCAAGGATCGAGAGCTGGGAGCTCAGAATCCAAGGCGCGAAATGGAAACGGTGGTGAAAAGGTAAGCCAAGGTCGAAATAGGAGTACAAAGAGCGGATATTCAAACTGGAACAGAGCACCATAGCTTTCACTTTAAATGGGCAATGAATGTTGGGAGAGGCCTGACTTGATGTGGCCACCTGCCAATCAGGACAGGCCAGAGTCAGCCCAGTACCATTAATCCTTGGCATCCCAGTGGAAGCACTGGGCAGCAGTGGTCAGCAGAGCACAGCTACAGACTAAAGGGATGTTGGGGATGCACAGGTTCTGTAGCACAGCCAGAGAGCACCGGGTAGGTAAAAATCAGTGTAAGTCAGGGAAACATTAAGTCCTTACAGTCTTAGATCATGGTAGGAAGTAACCAATGGTGTTGCTCCACTGATTGGGTCCCATGTCTTCTCTGCATCACAGGCTCACTAATGTCACCCTTCAGTCCATGACCTACTGACTGGCCTTGCTGATCCTGTGATGTTGGACCGCGTCGCTGGCCTCCCATTCCCAGCCCTGTTATGGTGGGGTCGTCCCAAATTTGGTTGCTGCCGGGTTGGGGTTCAAGACCACCTTCATTGTCCTGAGGCACAATCCTTTTAAATCGATTGAATTCACATTTATAATCACTACCTTACTTTTACTTGACTTACTAGGACTGGACTTTACATGGTTATTTTCATTGCGGGCTGGTAGCAACCCAACTGTGCACCAGTCTCTAGTCTATTACATTTTTCCTTTTATTGGTTTAAAGCTCCCATAGAGTTCAAAGGTAATGTTTTGAATACAAGAGGAGAACAAACCCGGTCATTACAAGCTAACAGTCTAAAGATTAACGGGGCAAAAGTGAAAGGATCACAAGTGGTCTGTAGAAGGGAAAAAGAGATATGAGTTAGAAAGGTATATTTTACATCGTCCACAAAAAAAAAAAAAAAAAAAAAAAAAAAAAAAAAAAAAGGAATAGTGAAAACCTAGTGAGGTTATGCATTTGCCAAGACCAAGTGTAGACTGGAAAAAAAGTAGGGGGTATAGGAAGGAACCCTGTGGCACACCAAAAGACTGAGGACTATGAAAGGGAACCTTTGCGAGTACCATACACTAAAAGATCGGCCAAAACAGGAGAATGATCCAACAGACCGTAAAAACTCTGAGTTCCAAGAGAATAAAGTATAATAAGAAGTAGGGAATGGTCAACAGTGTCAAAAACCATGGATAGACCAAAAAAGAAGAAGAGCTGAGTAGAGCCCATTGGCTTTAGTGGCCAACACATTGGTGACATTGGTTAGAACATATTTGGGAAAGTGATAATATGCTTCATAACTTTCCTATCATGCCCATCACTGAACCTCACAATGCCAGCATAAAAAAGGGAGCCCTCTGACCTGCGCTCAAAAACTCAGCACAGAGCAGTAAATATGAAATTCCCTCCGTGTGTAGCTTACCGGTGCAAAGATAGCTTTGTGAATATTTCTTTACCTAATGTGCAATGCTATGCCGACCTATGCCAGACCAAAACAGACCAGCTTAGCTTTAGTAGATCAAGGCCCAAATATCCAAGATAAACTGTAAAACACCCTAAGTAAATTTAAAGCATGTATGGGGTAATCAATCAGATATCCCTATATTCAGTTCAAACTGTATAGCATATTTCTCTTCAACTTCTAGTGGGTGGACATCCTAAATCAGGAGGACTAGATTGTGTGGGGTGCAGCAGCCTTGTGGACTGCTGCTCCAGTTTAGACTTTTTGTTCACTTAAAGCAGACCAAAACCCAAATTTTTAACTAGCATCCCCTGAATTGCTCCCTCCACGAATAGTAACTTTTGCCTATTTTTACTGCTCCCACTTAAATCTAATCCCAGATTATTGCGCCTGTTTTAGCTGTGAAGCTTCGCCTCCTCCATTCATTGCCATTGCTGGGTATGGCAATGATGTCATTGCCACATTTATGCAAATACTAATCACCTGCAATCCTACAGAGAGGGAGAACAAAAAAAAAAAAAAAAAAAAAAAAAAAAAAAAAAAAAAAAAAAGGGTTCCAGGGCGATTTCATAAGCGAAAATATTCTTTTCTAGTTCTACACCCTAAGAAGAGAGTATCGGCAGGGGGGAAAAGTATTTCAACAGTTCATAGGGTTTTGGGCCACTTTAAACATCATCCACACATCAAAACTCAATGGAATGAAAATCTGACAGGATCGGATACATTACAAAGCATTTTATCAAAACAGAGTTCCACTTTAATGCAAGCACTAAAATATTTTAGGTGGCCCAAACTAAAGATGAAATGGTGACACAATGTTCTTATCAGAACAAAAATCTAAATCAACTGCGGAGAATAGCAGAAACCCTCTGTTGTAATCCAGAAACACATTTGGAAAGTTGAGCTCTTAAATCAGTTCCACAAATTGTATTCCTGGGGGTAAACATCAACATAAAGACAAGACATTCATTTATATTGTGCATGTAACACATAGAAATATCTAAAATGTATCAAAATACAAACTCAGAATAAACTTGGTCTGATTTATTTGTCTTGTCAGTAAAGAAATAGACTATCTGCTATTATAGAACACATTTTCGTTCTTTATGCATAAAAGACATTTTATAATGTAAATGTAGCCGACAGCCATTGCAGCTATCTTAAAGCAGATCAGACTTTGTCCTCAAGGTCACAAAATTGGATCATTGCTGCTCATGTCGAGAGCTATTTAATCTGGACATTTGTTCTTTTAATACATATTGCCTTTTCTATTACATTTCACTCAAGACTGAGGATTTATTTTCTCCAAGTACAATGAATAATGTATATATCATTTGTACCTATAAACACCCCCCACCAAACAAAAAGGTCTCTGCAAAAAGATTTAGGTTACTAGGGGGAAAAAAGAACTCATTGCATATGTACCACCCTCCTCAGTTGACCTTTGGCAGTAATTCCAGCCTTAAACTGGACCAACAGCCTGGCACAGTTTAAAAAGAGGAGGTAGCAGCCATTTTGGAATTCCTCTCAGCCATGCTGCTGTCTGGATTCAACTGACATCACTCACAATGCACAGTAACAGGAAGCCCAGCAGCACTTCCTGTTTGCAGATGGCCTGTAAGTACATGACCCACCATTTGGATTCTAAAATGTAGAAACCATAGTCCAAGTTTGTTTCAGACCGCATAAGGCTTTGCTTTAGGATTTGCCAGTTCTTTTCTTACTTTCTATCCTCACAATACCTGTTACAGAGAAGCAGCATTTCTGATAAAGGGTGTTTAGTTTAACCAAAGCAGTGTTCAGTTCAAGTTTCCTAAAATTGGTTTGTATCTGTAAAGCCATCTTTCTCATGAGCTCAGATTGTCCCAAGTGACTTGGACTACTGTAAGCTATACTTCATATAACCTACTTTACACTTACCTTCCCATATGCAGCCTTGATCCCACAGTCCTGTCATTTTCAGCAGTCTTTGTTTCAATGCTGTCAGATCTGCCAACATGGAGCTCCCCTGCCTGTCAGAAGCTCCATTTGTGGATTAGAAGTAGGGCAGATCCTACTCCTGCATGGTGGACACATGCATGATGGGAGCTTGTAGGGAGCAAGTCAACTAGCCTGCAGGTGGGAAGGCAAGCGTTTTTTCCAGCTGGAGTTTCCCCCTTTTTAGGCATCTCGGGCATAACAGATATTCTTAATTAAGCAAGATTTTGGAAACTCCCCAATTAAGCTTTCGCTGCGGACCACCCCAGGGAATATTTGTGTTTCTAAAACTTCTACAATCTCAACAGGAAGACTTTAACAGTATCACTAGTATCCTTTGGGTACAAAAGCTCACTTTGGCAGATAACCTAGTTCCATTCTTTATTGATTTACCAGTTTCCCAAGATAATCGCCTCCGAAATCTTCTTGTAGCCATCTCCACCTTGTGTTTTTATTCACCTTTCAAAATTTGCCTGAGGGGTTCATGGCAGAGGTGACCCCTTTTCGATCCTACATGGAGCAAAAAACCTGCACAAGGGATTTTCAATTTAAAAAGACAAGTATGCTTATTGAACTGAAGTGTGCGGCCTTACACCTACAGAAGCAAAAGTTGGGGGTTTTTACATGATCCAAAAGTTAGGTCTACCTCTAACCATTAAGCTACTCCTTACACTGAAAAAATAATGGTGTGAGAGGTTTAATAGTAGCAGCAGGTTATAACACACAATAAACATTCCAAGTAGGAAAAGGGGATTATGGAAAAATACAGATCAGCAGTAGCAAGGTAATATTTCAGAAAAGCCCAAATCATCATCATATAGTAGAACACTACTTTTTCAGCAGATGAGCTCATAGAACCAGGACCATTTCCCTTGTTCCCCAGCAGAGGGCGGCAAAGTTCCCAGTGCGCCCACAGTTGTGAACGAACAATGGAGCTGTCAGTAAGCGTGTGCATGCACTCGTGGTCATAGCAGCATGTCTTGTGTTGTGGCATGCTCATGCGTGCATAATCCATACTACTGGAGCGTACTGAGAGCAATGCCTTTGTTTGCTGCACATGCGCAAGGTCCTTTAAATACTTGCGAGTCCTAACCAGCATTGCCAGTTGGTCTTCGGTTCCTGTGATCCAGCTCTACATGTCCTGTGTACCGACTTGATTCTGACTATGCTTCTGCTCTCGACCTCAGCTTGTTTACAACCTTGATCCAGTTCTGTCTACCCACAACTTCAGCTTGTAGAAGGTCCCCATTCCAGCTCGGATGTGTATCTTGGCCTCTGGAAGGCACACAAACGCTGACAAATACTCAGACTCTCCCAAAAGGCTGCCAGATATTCTGAAAGTGAGCTATCACATCACTTAGCCAGACACCACACTAGAGTCAGAATACAAAACAAAGAGCCATTACAGGAGGCACCTACCCCCTCCCAGGATTGTGGAGCAGTGAAACTGAGCAGAAATTGGAGGGGACTGATATTAAAATGCACTCATGGGCTGTACACATGCTTAATAGTTAAGATTTTCACCTGGAACTCACCTCTTCTTGCTTTCTGGGGATACTTGAACAGTATCAAGCAGAACTAGCGGCATTGGGGGGGGGGGGGGGGAGCATATCGGGGCAGCAGAGATGGAAGCGGGGAGGTGGCTTCTGTGGCCTCCGGGCCATTGATCTGTCCAAGGAATAGGATGCTGGGCCCTCATGTGGTTGGCCATGCAGGAGGTGCCAATCTTGTTGAAATATTTGCACTGGTTCAAGCCTCAGCCACAGAGGTTCCAGATGACCACTCACCTATCTTCCTGTGAGGTGTATAAAAATAACCATATGGGTAGGTTCTTCCTTTTTGCCTTCATCTAACTGCTGATTTGGTGACCCATCTCCTCCTGGATTCATCTTGGGTCAAGCACCTCATTGGGCTCTTTCCTCAACCTCCTCCTCAATGAAACCAGAGACCAGAGGCAACAGGAGCTGCTGTCTGTCTTTTGTCTTTCTGTTGCTTAATTATAGCCTCAGGCCTATTGGGCATTAAATTAGACCTACCCTTGTTTCCTGATTGCAACTGCCCCTCCTTATGCAATCCCCAGCTGATCAACAGCGTTTATGGCTGGTGCCATACACCCAATCTGACCCACCATCTTCAGCTATAATCAAGTCCCCATTTGCCGGAAGAAATTTCTTGCATGCAAAAAACACAGTTGCCCCCAGGACTTCAGGGTGCAAAAGATGGCACCTGAGGCTGCAAAGGCCGATGTACAAGCAGACAACAGATTATCGGCCCTATCAGTGTATTAACAGATGGAGTAAACAAAGGAGAAATCCAGGGAAAGCCAAAAGTCAAAGCCGTAGGGTCAGGGAAAAGCGTAGTCCGAATGTAGAGTAAAACAAATACAGTCAGCAGGAAAAAGACAAAGTAGCACACTTAACAAGGCCATTGGCCAGGTCAGCTTTCTGTGAACTCTGATTAATAGGAGGGTGGAAGTCCAGGGCTGCACAGGAGTTGCTTGTTTAACACTACTTCTAGTAAGCCAGACAGAAGTTCTGATGTTAACCCTTAACTGGCTCTTAAGCTTTACCGACCACAACAAGCATAATTATGATATTGCAAGGCTTATGAGATGCAGGCCCCTAAGCGTCTAAGTCTTTCCGTAATGCTGGATGGATGTTGTGAACAGTGGGGGACAGGTAAACGTTTGGATCCAACATCTCCTCCTCAGAAAGTACATGCATCAGTACATGGGATTAAAGCCTCATCCTCAGGTCTTAGTTTGATGCCCCCCCCCCCCACTGCCTCTAGCTCCAAAGAAGAAAAGTTTTTCAGACAGATCCAGATCTATTACTTATGAAACTCATGGGGTTATGGTGCTGGATGGGGTAGTGGGTCTCCGTCAACCCAGGCTAAGTCAGCTAATCAACTAGAGCTTATTTACAATGCTGTTTTAGAGAAAAAAAAAGCTCCTTGTTGCTCCCTGCCTATTGCTCCTTCCCTACCAGTTGTGAGGAAAGTCTGAATCCGCTGTAGGATGGGTCTTGGATTCTAGGAGACCCAGAGATAGTGTCACATGGCATGGGGTCTGATAAAGTAATCTTAAAAGTATCTGCACTGCCAAGCATGTTTGGTACAGTAATTGTTTCAAGCAATAGGGATGGGAGCCCCAGTAACTGAAGCAGCCACACATAGCACATGTACTTCTTAAACCGGACCAACAGCCTTGCATATTTGGAAAAGTGACATCCACGCTAAAATGCTGCCTCACAGAGTAGCAGCCATTTTGGAGCTTCTCCATTCACTTCAATGGAGAGGGGCGTGCCATAGTTCGTGTGATGGGGCGCGCCGTAGTCCCCTCTTCACAAGTGTTGCTGAGACAATGTGGCCGAGCAGGAGGGAGTGATGCCCAGTGTGGCACACAGATCAGGCGATCTGGTATGTTAGCACAGGACTAGCAGCGATAGCTTGCGTTGGATGAATGGGGAGTATAGAATTCTTTTTTTTTTTTGTAAAGTAGGACTTTTTAAAGTGGACCGTCACCCATGGGTGATCGGCCCGGGAATCTATAAGATTCCCGGGCCGATCACCCCCCTCACCGCGGGACATCCGAGATCGGGATGTCCCGCGGTGAGGGACCCCCCCCAAAACCCCAAAAGAACTCACCTGATCGGCGGCGGCAGCGGCCGCCGCCGCCTCCCGCGCGCTCCTCTAGCCGTGCGCGCGCCCGCGCCGGCCGTTTGTGAATGGCCGGCGCGGGCACCGTCAGAGGGGCGCGCGCACCGTCAGAGGGGCGCGCGGGAGGCGGCGGCGGACGCGCTGCCTTGTCCGCCGCTTGTCCGTGGGAGCGTGGTGAGGTGAGTTTGGGGGTTTCTGGGGGGTTTTACACAGCGGGGCACCCCTAATCGGGGTGCCCCCCTGAAGTGGACCAAAACCCAGGATAGTCAAAATCCTGGGTGTTGGTCCACTTTAAAGGAAGGCTTCATTAGTATTGTTGAAGACCAGCTTTAGAGAACATTGTACACCTAGTCTGGTTTTCTTGATAGCTAGTTATCAACATGATATCAACATGACACAGCACTGTCTGTTTCACCACTTAATGGCACAGCTTCCACTGTAGGCCAAAGACAGCTTAAGAGCTTAAGAGTAGCCACAAGACATTAAATAAAGGTTTTACAAAAAATAATACCAGGAAGAACCTGTGTGGTCCAAGTGCACTAGTCCCATATTTTTTTCAGTGTGTGATAAAAAAAATGAGCTTCATTAGGTCAGTGAGCTTGTAACTTCATGTGAAACATTTTAAACATTAGCCCTCCTGGTGCAGAACCCACCCACTTCCGGCGATGGGTATACATAAAATATGTATATCAGCTGCAATTGTGCCTTGTTATTCCACGGGGGTCTTTTTAATTGAAGCTTACAGTGCAGCAACATGTTTGTATTTTTTTTTTTTTGATCTACATATGGCCAGAAGTGGATGGGGCCTGCGCCGTGCAGGCTAATGCATTAGTGTTTAAAATGTTTCACATGGTCACTGAACTAAGGAAGGGCTGAGGCTCAAAGTTAATTTTTGGAATACACTAGAAATAAAAGTGGGACTAGCGCCCTTGGACCACAACAATTCTTATGGTATTTATTTTAATTTGTCTACTTTTTTTACAAATTGTCTAGTCTAGCCTCAAGTTCCAGGTTCACTAACTGCTTCTTCTTATACCCTTCCTCAGATCTTTTAACTGCTCCACTCCAGCATTAACAACTAGTTCTAACTGGTTCCTGTCTTTTTTAATGTCTGACTCCTCCCAGTTCACTGTAGCAGGACAGACAAATGTCTTGAAGCTTCTAGGACCTGCTAAGAACCTAGGAACATAGGCAAGTTATTTCCACTGCTCCATTGCATGCAGGGATTTCTTTTGCTGAGTCATATGAATTTAAAAGTACATTTATTCAAACTGGAGGATAAAAAAAAAAAAAAAAAAAAAAAAAACCACACGCACACCCGCAGTTATAAAGTGTAGAAACCCAACATCGATAATATTCTGATATCGATTTATTTGGTTGAAACTAGGTTTACCATGTCGAAATACAGGTTAAAGTAGCAGAAGGCAAATGTGTCTAAGGTCTAAGCCCTTACTTTTCATCTGTAAAAAGTGAGTAACTCTGGAAGGAAGCCAAGGTAAGCTTTTTAAAACCCATACACTGCCAGAATCCAAAAGTTACACAAGTGTTAAAAGCAAATATTGGAGTCCGGCGACTACTCTATCTCTGCATTTGAAGCTTTTTACATTTATGAGAAAGGGCTTTTAAATGAACTGTATCTGATGTGCTTAAAACAAGGACTGCAGAGATAAAAGGAATTTGAGAAGGAAAAAAAAAACCCTCCTTATAGAGAGAAGATTTATGCCAATTAATTCACTGCTTACAAATTCAGGTAATTTTAACATCTGGAAAGGACTTACTGTAAGCACTAAGTGAATAAGACATTAGAACATTTGCAGATAGATTTGTCTTAAATTACTTTATTGGATTTTGCATTAGTATTTTTGTTACATGTTGGCTGCATTTGAATATGTGTTAAATTCTAAGTGCTTATATTAAAGAATAAACTTTTGCCAAAAAAGAAATGGTTTGGAGTTTGACAGAAATATTGCATGGAGATTGATTTACAATTGCTAACATAGTCGCCAAGTAATAAAATGAAGGGAGTCGTGAGCGGAGAGGCAAGAATCAGCAGTTGTGCTGCAATATAAATACTCATTGCTGTAACCTTTAGGGCCCCATCATATGGGTACAGATCTGTGATCTCTGCTCTTGAGCCTCATTGAACCTTATTCACACCAGGATTTTTATCCATAAGGATAGGCGGAAAGCAGAGCCCAATAAACAAAGGATGTGGCAAGGGGCAGAGCTCTTCTCTGCTTCTATTAACTACAAAACTTGTTATGTAAACAATATCTTGTATAGAGTGGCAAATGTTGGCATCATGAATCCATTAGGGTATTTGGGCTGGTGTGGGTCTCTCCAGTAAAGTACAAAGTAGTGCACTGTGCAGCATAGACAGTTCACCTTCCCAATTTGGACACATTTCCACTTTTACATTTCAGGTTAATGGACATACAGTTTAGTTCTAGTTTAGATTTGTTTTTCCCTGCAGGACTAGAGTTCTTTCAACACACCAATTCGCCCCTTCCTTCCCCATCTTATCCAATTCAACGTCGAGATCCCCCTCCATCCAAGATGCAGTTAGCATATGCTATAGGAAAGGACAGGGTTACAATAGGGTTGACTCAGGACATCCAAGAAATTCTCATTTCTGTGCAAGAGCATTTCTGCACGATTCAGGGGACACATGTCAGATGAATGACAGTAAGTTGTTTTTTCAACTGAAAATAAAAGTTTTTTGTTTTTTTTATCGAAAAGGACGCGTGAGAGTGTTTTGTTATTTTTTTTGTTTTATAGTTAATCCCCCTCTCAGAGCCAACCAGCCTGGGCACTAGATATAGGCAGCGGAGTAGCCAGGCTTTCTGACATGCGGGGCAAAGATTCGAAATGGTGCCACACACACCACATAAAAATACATAGTAAATTTTACTAATCACCAAGCCTGCTGGGAGCTGGGAGGAAAGCTTATATACCTCAGAGACAGAGCCTAAGGATTCCCTCATGTGTCTAAATACATCACTGGAGGGGTACGGTATGGAGGGGGGTTTTCTGTGGAATCCCTTCCATACCCCACCAATCCAATGACAGCCAAGTCACATGGGGGAGATTCCAGAGAGGCTCCAACTCTCTAGTATTCATTACCCTTGGAGCCCCCTTCCATCCAGATGCAGACAGGGCATCCGATATAGACACAATTTTTACAGAACAGATGTGGGACAGATGTCATAAAAGGTAATTATTGGTTAATTAAGAATATTAAAGATATTTTTGGTGTCATTATCTTTACACTACTTTTGCATTTGTAATGGGTAAAATGGACTCCTTTAGCAGATATAAAGGTCAGTTTAGTCCTTTGCCATTGATAGCCCTCCGATTCTCACTGCTTTGCCCATTGATCATCTTCTGGTTCATGTTACTTTCTCCACTGCTGCCAATAATCCAGACATCCTCCCCTTCACCCTCCAGTCTTTGTTGTCGTCTCCACTGTCACTGACCATCCTCTGGTTCTTGCCTTCTTTGCTGCAGCTGATCATCCTTTGGGTAGTCACCCAAGGCCTACTACAACACAGATTACCTTGCTGCACTACACTTAAAGAGGAACTATGGTCAGAAATGTACTACGATATCCTGATGCATTATTTTAAAGCTGCCAGATTAGCCCAGATGATGTCTAACATGAAGATTAAAGATAAACCCCTGTGGGTAGGGATGGAACAGGAAGCACTAGGGAAATTATCAATTAAAATGTTTCTATGGCCGTGACCTGCCCTGCCCAAATCAATCCGTTTATGGAACTAAATTAACCATAATATGCACTTTAGATCTGGTCATCTCCCCTCACCCCAATTTTTGATAATCCCTAGCTTTACCCTGGGCTTGAGAAAAGATTTAGAGTTGTGGATAAACAAAGGCCTTACGAGAATTCATCACTTTCTTTCTCATGGCCAAATTATTAATCTTCAATGTCTTTGAGAACATTATAACCTCCCAACATTTTAGAGCCTCCCAGATATTACATTACATTCAGTCATATTACAGGGGTATAAATCCAGAAGAAGAGATATCACTCTTTGAGGAACATTGTATGAAAGATTTGGGTAAGCCAGGGGCGATCTCAAAGATTTATTTGATATTAATCACCCAGAAAACAAAGCTCCCATATATGTGGATATGGGAGAGAGATATAAAAGACAACATACCCATTGGAGCGGTGGGGACAGATTGTTCAGGGAGCAGGGCAGGGAATCCTCAATGTCAATCTGATCAAGATCAACCAAGAAATCCCCAAATTGTTTTAGGGGATGCAATAGGATATATATCTGGTGGTTATGTCCAATTATAAGGTCTTTTTGGAGCAAAGTGTATAGCCCGATTAGGAAAATACTGCG
The DNA here is from genome assembly GCA_027917425.1 of Gastrophryne carolinensis. NCBI lineage: Eukaryota > Metazoa > Chordata > Amphibia > Anura > Microhylidae > Gastrophryne > Gastrophryne carolinensis. The sequence goes on along the minus strand of CM051235.1, from coordinate 474,752,389 downwards.
GATAGGCCTCGAATGTGACAGAGGCAGCCCTGGTGACTCCAGCAAAAGGGAATAGATATCAGACATACCTTATCAGATTTATCTTAATTAAAATAAATACTATAGTAATGCTTGGTACATTAATAAGGTTACATTAAGAGAAGTTAAAATATCCTATACAATCACTTATTTTTTGAGTTAAAATTATTGCTACTAAAATCTACTCTCCCCCCCCCCCTTCTTTCTTCCTCCCCCTGTTTAAATAAGATATGAATCATTAGCAATAGACTAAACACGGCCAAGTGGCCTGATAGACCCAGTAAGGACTAACTATAATTATATAATTTAGAATGGAAGGATTATCTTATTAGCTTATGTATTATGTTATCTCGATATAAAAGCAAATAAATAAAACAAAACAGCAACCTAAAGCCAACAAGATGGCACTGAAATCCCATGGGACCACCCCTTCACACTCAAGCCAAACACCAGAGCCCCCAGCTGCCTTGAGGTATGTTTACTCAGGTGAGAAATGTGTCTTGTGGTCTTAGGGGCAGTTGTGGCCTAGAGGTATAGGAGCGTACTTGTGACCGTAGGGTGGCTGGTTCGAATCCTGGTCCTAGGACATGACTGAAGTGCACTTGAGCAAGGCATGTGTACACTGCACGGATGGTTTAAATGCAGAGGATGAATTCCTATGTACGCAGGCATACAGTGGCCATCTATGCATTAATTTTAATTTCAGGCCAGTGCAGGCAGCTTTTCTAGCCTCCTATGCCCTGCCGGATTCTTTTTTCATGTCCCCCACAGGGGAAGGATTTCCATCTTCGTCTCCCTCAGGAAGGAGAGGAAAAAAACACTTAGGATGGGTGGAGCTCAGAATATACACTCTTCTGTTTCCTTACTTTCCAGGGGGTGATACCAGCTCCCACCTTTGTCTTCATGGAGCTCAAGGAAAAATACACTTTCAGAAATATCATTGAAAATGGACTTTCCCTTTAACTTAATTATCTTTGCTTATGAAGCTCCACCCAACAATAATAATATTCTAATAATCTTTTATTACATTACCCCTTTCATCCCTACAGAGCAACACTGTGTCTCCATTTCCTTAAAACTTCATAATAAAATTTATTTTAATTTAGCCTGCACTCCCCCAAGCACTCAGTAACATTAAAAGAAGCGCTAGTGTAAGTGTATACTTACGTGAATCCCACGTCCACACCACGGCCACCAGGCTGGCCAAGCAATGGGCCAGAGGCGTAGCTAGACTTTTCTGCACCCGGGGCAAAGATTTAGAATAGCGCACCCCCCCCAAATAAAGCTTAAGCTAAATTGCCCCGCGCCTGATGGACTTTCTCAGGTTTTTGCGCACCTGGGCCATCCTGAATTGGTATGCCCCGCTATATAAGCCCCCAGTTTACCAGTAAAACTCACTTCTCCTTGGTCCAACAGCACAAGCGTGGGCTCTCGTCCAATCATAACCCTTTGCCGTGTTTACAACAGTCGGCAAAGGGCTCAGATTGCCTTCTATGGGGAACATACGCTATCGCACTATCCCCCCTTGGCATACACGCTCCTGAATGGCTGGGAGTACATGCAGACCACCGGGGATGCGGCAGCACATGCTCCCCATTGTAAACAATCAGAGCCATTTGTCGAAAGGCTAACAGATCTGATTGCATGAGAGCCGGCACATGCACCATTGGACCGGGGAAAGGTGAGTTACCAGCGCCCTAGGGGGTTTCACAAAGCGGGGCATCCCGAATCGGAGTAAAGCCAGTGGCCACCCCCGGAATCTTTTAGATTCCAGGCCAGCTGCTGGTGGGTTTTGTTCTGCTTAAAACAGAATGGCTGGCATGGGCACGCTCCCTGTTAGAGCGAAGTGGGGGATGCGGCCACCGGCGCGCTCAGATCTGCTCCCTTAGCAAATTGTTTAGACGAAGGGGACAAGATCCAAGGGCGCTGATTGGACAAGAGGCGGTGCAGGTGCTGTAGGACTGGGGAAGGGTAGGTCAGATCAGGCGACTTGGGGGGGGTTCGCACAGCAGGGCACCCCCGATCAGAGTGTCTGAGGGGCAAGGGCCAAAACCCAGGATAGTCAAAATCCTGGATTTTGGTCCATCTAAAATCGAAAAATCAACATGATCAATATATGTACAGCAAACAGTAGATATAGAGTCTATTAAAGCGGACCAAAATTTTTTCACCCTGCTGGGTGTTGGTCTGCTTCACAAGGGCACCTTGATTCGGGATGCCCCTGCATGTGAACCCCTTGGATAGCTGCAAATCTTACCTCATTCCATGCTCGGACATTTCTCCAATCAGAATAATGCAATCTTTTTTGGGGCATCGCCTGCTGGCTGTGCTCGCACTTGTCGGCCATTCAGTTATGCCTGGCAAGGGTTTGACTTTGGATAAAGGGGTGGGGGGGGGCCTGTTTATGCGGAGTGGGAGCGAGGCATTAGGAATAATTTTAAGTGATTCTGGGGGGTTTGACAGTTGGGAATTCCAAATTGGGATACCAATGGGGAGGGATTTTACCCCGCCCTGAATTTTTTTAGGCTGGTTAGGATAAGGTTTTGGTCCACCTAAAAGATGAGCCACGGACCGGCCTAGAGCCTATAAGAATTGGGATGCCCCACTGCGTCAAATCCCCTGGATCGCCTGATTTCCTTAACTCTTCCTGGAGCCCTCGCTGCGCCGTGACCGTATCTCCAGCATACCTCTATCTGGTCTGCACACCCCCGCCAGGCCTTTCTGAATGGCATGTCTACAGCTAGAGGTGAGCAGAGATGTGACTATCTCCAGCATACCTCTATTTGGGGTGCACACCCCCGCCAGGCCTTTCTGAATGGCATGTCACCAGCTAGAGGTGAGCAGGGATGTGACTGTATCTCCAGCATACCTCTATCTGGGGTGCACACCCCCGCCAGGCCTTTCTGAATGGCATGTCACCAGCTAGAGGTGAGCAGAGATTTGGCCGTATCTCCAGCATACCTCTATCTGGGGTGCACACCCCCGCCAGGCCTTTCTGAATGGCATGTCACCAGCTAGAGGTGAGTAGGGATGTGGCCGTATCCCAGCATACCTCTATCCGGGGTGCACACCCCCGCCAGGCCTTTCTGAATGGCATGTCACCAGCTAGAGGTGAGCAGGGATGTGACTGTATCTCCAGCATACCTCTATCTGGGGTGCACACCCCCGCCAGGCCTTTCTGAATGGCATGTCACCAGCTAGAGGTGAGCAGGGATGTGACTGTATCTCCAGCATACCTCTATCTGGGGTGCACACCCCCGCCAGGCCTTTCTGAATGGCATGTCACCAGCTAGAGGTGAGCAGAGATTTGGCCGTATCTCCAGCATACCTCTATCTGGGGTGCACACCCCCGCCAGGCCTTTCTGAATGGCATGTCACCAGCTAGAGGTGAGTAGGGATGTGGCCGTATCCCAGCATACCTCTATCCGGGGTGCACACCCCCGCCAGGCCTTTCTGAATGGCATGTCACCAGCTAGAGGTGAGCAGGGATGTGACTGTATCTCCAGCATACCTCTATCTGGGGTGCACACCCCCGCCAGGCCTTTCTGAATGGCATGTCACCAGCTAGAGGTGAGTAGGGATGTGGCCGTATCCCAGCATACCTCTATCCGGGGTGCACACCCCCGCCAGGCCTTTCTGAATGGCATGTCACCAGCTAGAGGTGAGCAGGTATGTGACTGTATCTCCAGCATACCTCTATCTGGGGTGCACACCCCCGCCAGGCCTTTCTGAATGGCATGTCACCAGCTAGAGGTGAGTAGGGATGTGGCCGTATCCCAGCATACCTCTATCCGGGGTGCACACCCCCGCCAGGCCTTTCTGAATGGCATGTCACCAGCTAGAGGTGAGCAGGGATGTGACTGTATCTCCAGCATACCTCTATCTGGGGTGCACACCCCCGCCAGGCCTTTCTGAATGGCATGTCACCAGCTAGAGGTGAGTAGGGATGTGGCCGTATCCCAGCATACCTCTATCCGGGGTGCACACCCCCGCCAGGCCTTTCTGAATGGCATGTCACCAGCTAGAGGTGAGCAGAGATGTGGCCGTATCTCCAGCATACCTCTATCTGGGGTGCACACCCCCGCCAGGCCTTTCTGAATGGCATGTCACCAGCTAGAGGTGAGCAGAGATGTGGCCGTATCTCCAGCATACCTCTATCTGGGGTGCACACCCCCGCCAGGCCTTTCTGAATGGCATGTCACCAGCTAGAGGTGAGCAGGGATGTGACTGTATCTCCAGCATACCTCTATCTGGGGTGCACACCCCCGCCAGGCCTTTCTGAATGGCATGTCACCAGCTAGAGGTGAGTAGGGATGTGGCCGTATCCCAGCATACCTCTATCCGGGGTGCACACCCCCGCCAGGCCTTTCTGAATGGCATGTCACCAGCTAGAGGTGAGCAGGGATGTGACTGTATCTCCAGCATACCTCTATCTGGGGTGCACACCCCCGCCAGGCCTTTCTGAATGGCATGTCACCAGCTAGAGGTGAGTAGGGATGTGGCCGTATCCCAGCATACCTCTATCCGGGGTGCACACACCCGCCAGGCCTTTCTGAATGGCATGTCACCAGCTAGAGGTGAGCAGAGATGTGGCCGTATCTCCAGCATACCTCTATCTGGGGTGCACACCCCCGCCAGGCCTTTCTGAATGGCATGTCACCAGCTAGAGGTGAGCAGAGATGTGGCCGTATCTCCAGCATACCTCTATCTGGGGTGCACACCCCCGCCAGGCCTTTCTGAATGGCATGTCACCAGCTAGAGGTGAGCAGAGATGTGACCATATCTCCAGCATACCTCTATCTGGGGTGCACACCCCCGCCAGGCCTTTCTGAATGGCATGTCACCAGCTAGAGGTGAGCAGAGATGTGGCCGTATCTCCAGCATAACTCTATCTGGGGTGCACACCCCCGCCAGGCCTTTCTGAATGGTATTTCACCAGCTAGAGGTGAGCAGAGATGTGGCCGTATCTCCAGCATACCTCTATCTGGGGTGCACACCCCCACCAGGCCTTTCTGAATAGCATGTCACCAGCTAGAGGTGAGCAGAGATGTGGCCGTATCTCCAGCATACCTCTATCTGGGGTGCACACCCCCGCCAGGCCTTTCTGAAAGGCATGTCACCAGCTAGAGGTGAGCAGGGATGTGGACGGCAGCATTTGCTCTATTCAGATCCTGTTGCTGCACCGACATCAGTGTGTTAAAGGTAATCTGAATGGAACGAGCACTGATTGGCTGAGTGACCCACATGGGAACAAGGAAGAGGTGCTTTTTTGGGCAACTTTTGGTGATGCACACAGTGAGGCTCCCAAATCGGGATGCCCTGCCAAAGAGGAACAAAACCCAAGAAAGCAAGGTTTTGTTCCTCTTTAAAATGCACCTATACTGAGTGGAAAGTAAATGTAGTCACCTTCTATCTCCAGCCCAGTGCCCCAAAACGGCTATTTTGGCTGAGCAGCCCCGCCCCCAGTGATGATGCGTCCAGTCACAGTCACACAGCTCAGCAATGGGGAGCACTTCAACCTAACTGCCAATTTGCTACTGAATGAATTAGCATATGACCACCATTCACCATAATACTACTCCCTGTTGTCTTTCCTGGTGTTTGTATAAATATTGGGGAAAGTCTGAGTATGGTGCACTTTAAAGTGGACTATCACCCTCCCGTGATCGGCCCGGTAATCTATAAGATTCCCGGGCCGATCACCTCCCACCCCGCGGGACATCCGAGATCGGGATGTCCCGCGGGGTGAAACCCCCCCAAACACCCCAAATCCCTTTACCTTGCCTCCCTCGTGCCCCTCTAGACGTGCGCGCGCCCGCGCCGGCCGACTGAATGGCCGGCGCGGGCGCGTCAAGAGTGACGTGCGGGAGGCGGCGGCGGAGGAGCCGCTTGTCTGCGGCTGTCAAATCTCTTGTCCTTCGGCGCTGGGAGCGGGGGAGGTGAGTTTTTCGGGTGATCGGGGGGGGTTTCACACAGCGGGGCACCCCGATCGGGGGTGCCCCACCGAAGTGGACCAAGACCCAGGATAGTCAAAATCCTGGGTGTTGGTCCACTTTAAGGTAAACTGCCATATATAGTCCAATACAACTAAAATCCATCCAGAACAGAACCATCTTCCTCCCTATGAAGACATGACAGGGGCCATAAAACATCTGCCTGTGCGGCCCCGGGCAACCGCCGCTTCTATGCCTGTGCGGCCCCGGGCAACCGCCGCTTCTATGCCTGTGCGGCCCCGGGCAACCGCCGCTTCTATGCCTGTGCGGCCCCGGGCAACCGCCGCTTCTATGCCTGTGCGGCCCCGGGCAACCGCCGCTTCTATGCCTGTGCGGCCCCGGGCAACCGCCGCTTCTATGCCTGTGCGGCCCCGGGCAACCGCCGCTTCTATGCCTGTGCGGCCCCGGGCAACCGCCGCTTCTATGCCTGTGCGGCCCCGGGCAACCGCCGCTTCTATGCCTGTGCGGCCCCGGGCAACCGCCGCTTCTATGCCTGTGCGGCCCCGGGCAACCGCCGCTTCTATGCCTGTGCGGCCCCGGGCAACCGCCGCTTCTATGCCTGTGCGGCCCCGGGCAACCGCCGCTTCTATGCCTGTGCGGCCCCGGGCAACCGCCGCTTCTATGCCTGTGCGGCCCCGGGCAACCGCCGCTTCTATGCCTGTGCGGCCCCGGGCAACCGCCGCTTCTATGCCTGTGCGGCCCCGGGCAACCGCCGCTTCTATGCCTGTGCGGCCCCGGGCAACCGCCGCTTCTATGCCTGTGCGGCCCCGGGCAACCGCCGCTTCTATGCCTGTGCGGCCCCGGGCCATTGCCGCTTCTATGCCTGTGCGGCCCCGGGCCATTGCCGCTTCTATGCCTGTGCGGCCCCGGGCCATTGCCGCTTCTATGCCTGTGCGGCCCCGGGCCATTGCCGCTTCTATGCCTGTGCGGCCCCGGGCCATTGCCGCTTCTATGCCTGTGCGGCCCCGGGCCATTGCTGCTTCTATGCCTGTGCGGCCCCGGGCCATTGCTGCTTCTATGCCTGTGCGGCCCCGGGCCATTGCTGCTTCTATGCCTGTGCGGCCCCGGGCCATTGCTGCTTCTATGCCTGTGCGGCCCCGGGCCATTGCTGCTTCTATGCCTGTGCGGCCCCGGGCCATTGCTGCTTCTATGCCTGTGCGGCCCCGGGCCATTGCTGCTTCTATGCCTGTGCGGCCCCGGGCCATTGCTGCTTCTATGCCTGTGCGGCCCCGGGCCATTGCTGCTTCTATGCCTGTGCGGCCCCGGGCCATTGCTGCTTCTATGCCTGTGCGGCCCCGGGCCATTGCTGCTTCTATGCCTGTGCGGCCCCGGGCCATTGCTGCTTCTATGCCTGTGCGGCCCCGGGCCATTGCTGCTTCTATGCCTGTGCGGCCCCGGGCCATTGCTGCTTCTATGCCTGTGCGGCCCCGGGCCATTGCTGCTTCTATGCCTGTGCGGCCCCGGGGCAACCGCTGCTTCTATGCCTGTGCGGCCCCGGGGCAACCGCTGCTTCTATGCCTGTGCGGCCCCGGGGCAACCGCTGCTTCTATGCCTGTGTGGCCCCGGGCATCCGCTGCTTCTATGCCTGTGCGGCCCCGGGCGATTGCTGCTTCTATGCCTGTGCGGCCCCTGCGACCACACAAACAGCCTGGTTTGTCCTGCCATGTAACTGCCACCCCCTGACAACACAGCACCCGGTTGGCTGCCCCCCCGCTATGCCCCTGCAATGGGCGGACGGGCAGGGTAAATAAACGCTGTCCCTGCTCCCGCTTTCGGTGCCACCACGACTATCGGGCCAGCACACTCTGGACACAAACACCCAGGGGGGAGCGGCCCGAGAGGCAGTTTTATTTCTACCAGGAAAAGTATAAGTTACTCATCCTCTCATTATCCAGTATGTTTATATGAATATTTGGCGAGTTCACAATACAACTCATTGCATTAAATTAGAAAAAAAAATTATGAATATATAAATATTAACCCGACAGCGAAGTAAATAGCAGATGAGGATGCTGTTTGGTGGCTGGGTAGATCGGGGGGGCAAACAAATTTGGTGTTTTCAGCTGTCTATTAGTGATATATGTTTAACAGGGCCGTTTATATATGTTTTCCAGACACCTGAGGGAGATAGCAGGGGCAGCAATAGATCCTGCTCAGGTCAACCATGATCAGGCCTGCAAAAGAGGCACCCAGCTCACTGGCCTGGAGGATCATCTGGTGGCCCTTGCATTGAATGAGAATGCAAAGCTAATGACATATTCAAATCCCCTCCCACGACCACCTTCTGGGGACACCCATGTTTTTTCTGTACCAGCAACTGTCAGTCCTTAATCAGGGGTTGACTGGGCTGGTGCCAAATGTCTGCCCAGGATTTTTCTGTTCCCAGCCAGCACACAGCTTCCCTACTGAGCCCTTATGCTTATGTGCTTCCCAGGATTTTTAGAAATGTACTCAATAGCAAATGCTATGGTCAGGGTGGGGGGTGCTATTCTTAAAGTGATAATACTAAATATTTACTATTATAGTAAGATAAATGTGGCAAGGGTGGGTATGATTCAGCTATGATGCAGAGGCTAAACCCCCAAAGGGGTTTGTTAGAAGAAGACACAGACTTGGGGTGAGCTTGGCATCAGAGGCTATACCCAGCCCAGTTGGCACGCAAAGTAGTAAAGCCCATCACGAATTCTCCCCATGCCCCCTAAGGCCAGTCCACCCCTGCCCCTAATGACTTTGTCCTAAGGAAGGCCTAAAGGCCCACTCCAGCCCCTTCCTGCAAAATAAACATAACCCCCAGCTCATGTTAAAAAAAAAAAAAATAAATAAATTCGGCCATTCACAAGTGTGAGGCAGAGAGCATCTGTTCCCAGCGGCTGACTGGGACTTCAGTAAGATGACGGCTTGCGTTCTGTGCCATAGCTGTGGAACAGCTGATTTCAGGGCTGGATTCGGGGTGATGGGGAGTGTCTTCTTTCCCCTCCCCTTTTATTACATGAACATGGCGCTATTTGGAGGGGGCTGGGGTTATATTTATTTTGCAGGAAGGGGCTGGAGTGGCCCATTAATGAAATTATGCAGTAAAAGCATAACACTGCATGTAAACAACTCACTAAAATCGGACCCTCAGAGGCAGTAATACATAAACCTCTTATTGCAAAATATCTTTAATGTTTTCTAATAATAGTCCCTCTTGCAATATACCTTTTTTAATAGGGGCCTAACAAGTGTCAAATGCAGAAGGAATAAATAATAGACTCATAAATAGTGTTGGGCCAACCCCTAGAGGTTTGGGTTTGGCCGAACTTTGAACAAAAGTCTGGTTTGGGTACCCTAACATGACCTGAACCCGTTTCCCATTGACATTAAAAAGAAAGAAATACAAATTGTGGTGCTTTTTTTCAGCTGTCAAATTGGCTACTGCAGGGGCTTAAGAAAGCTTGCCACTGCTCCCATGAGTGAGGACGCTGCCAACGGGATCACTGGCTCAAGTTAAGTTATATAGCCGCTTCGTTGCACACTTTGCAGCTGGTTGATGGCCCACTTTTCAGGGTTCGGGCCAAAGGGTGGACGCGAACACTGACTTCTAGCTGAAGTCCGGGTTTGGGAACTCGAACTCGCAAAGTTTGGCACAAACCCCAAATTTGCGGTTAGGGTTAACCCAACACTAGACATAAATCTTTCTGAGCGATAATTTAAGCAATAATAACCAAACTCAAACTCCATGAATGTCACAGAGGGATGCTGCTAATATCTATCCTGATGACACCCCTTCGTTTTCTTCTAAATAAACTTCAGGCAGCTCCATACCCAGCCAAACTGGGTCACAAAAAACAAAATAGTTTTTTACAGTTTCCTGCTTTATACAAACCTTAAAGCAGAACAAAATTCTGAATTTTGACTACCCCACATACTGTTCCATGCCCCGGAGGGATCGTGAATTGGGATGCCCAGCTGTGTGAAACTCCCCAGAATGCCTGATCCTACGGCTTACGTGCATGCTCTCATCCAAACGGCTCCCCTTACATTCAGGGCTTCAGCAAATGGGCAGCACCCCCTGCAGTGTGCGCTGAATGGCTGGATGAGATGAATGTTGGGGGGGTGGGGGGATTCACACAGTGGGGTCGGGAAAGGCCTTAGATTCCAGGGCTGTGCCAAAAAAATAAATAAATAAAAAAAAAAGTGGTCTCTTGAAAATATTAAAACACAGTGTTAAATTAGCCTACTTCCTTCTCACCCTGTGCAGGCAGTCAAGCTCTACATCTTTCATCCAGCCTACTTTATATTTCTCCCTGTGAACTCTCTCCCTTCAACAGGGCCACCTTGGCAGATGACTCATACATGCATGTTTCAAGGTAAGGGTCCCTTCAGAAGTCATTCATTTTGGGAACCCTGAAAAATGGAGTAAGTTCTATCAGGATTTTTTAATTAAGGATTTATCAGGGATGTCCAGCATGGGGGAAAACAAAGCAGGTTCATTAAATCCTTTGACTTGAATTTTTTTTTTAATTTTTGTACGAATCAGTAAACTAACAATTATTTCAATTATTAAAAAATTATTGTTAAATTAAAGAGAACAAAAACCCACTCTGGAGTCTATGATACTCCAGGGCAGGCATACTCCGCCCCGCTGTGTGAATCCCCAGCAGCGGTCTTCATTCCTGGTCAAGCAGTGGCCACATCCCCGCTTACCCCTCAGCAGGGTGTGTGCCCATGCCAGGCATTTATGAATGGCTGGCGCGGGCACGCTCCCTGTTAAAGGGTAGTGGGAGAAGCAACTGCTAGCGCCCTCGGATCTGTTCACATTAGATGAGCTCCTGGACGAAGGGGGTCGAGCGCGATGATTGTACGAGTGACCACATATGCATCGTAGGACTGGGAAGAGGTGAGTTTGTTTGGGCGACCTGGGGGGTTTCACACAGCGAGGCACCGACCAAAACCCAGGATAGTCAAAATTCCGGGTTTTGGTCCACTTTAAATAGTGACATCTACTTCCATGGATTTGGAACAATGATCGTTAAAAAAAACTAATTATAAATATATAACACTACACAGAAGTATCATTTTGGTGGACCTACATCCAGTTGGGGTTTGAGTGGAAGTTGCGGCACATGCTTTCCTTGACTTTTAACTTCCTCCCTGCTCACAACAATCTATTGGAGAAGTTAGTAGGTACATCACATGCTTTGGTTTCCAGTCGGATACATGTTTTTATTGTACAGCAGGCCATCCCCTGACCAAACTTGCAAAGACAGGAGTAGGTCTGCTTTAAAGCTTATAAATAATTGTGTATTATTATATTATGATTGTTGTGTTAATAAAAATAAATCAGTGAAATGTTTACCTGTATAAACACAAGCAGCTGTGTCAGGAGAAGCAGGTATGATGACAGATACAAAGCCACTGTCCATTTCCCTTTTTAATACGATTTACTGAGCAGTATTTTCCTTCAGAAACTTCCTCGGCTCACAAGCAAACGCTCCTGTATGAAGTGTCTCCCCTCTCCAAGGTGCAATGCTGCAGAGAGAGCGTGCTCTTATTGTATAAGATTAATAATAGACCCAACAAGCCTCCCTTCCACACACAGAACTCTATTGCTTTCACATCAGCTGTTTTGTTTATATAGGAAGTTGGAATCATCAGTGGGATGGGCTAGGCCCAGCTCAGAGGAAACCAAAAGTAAAAGCTGAACTCCTCTGGGCGTCCTCATCCATTCCATCAGTGTGATTTTCCTCTGATCCCGCACACAGATTTCTGAGGTAGGGAAGAGAGACTTTATTTATCATTTGCTGTTTAGTAGTTAGGGGGCTAAAATCAGATATAATTAAGTTAAAGGAAAAAATGACAATAAATTCTTCTTCTTACAAAGCATTGAGGAGTTGGGAGACAGTTCCTTGAAAGGTTGGGAGGTATGTCTACATTAGCATTGAGTTCCTAAGCCCTCCTCAGCTCAGGTAAATATTATATAATCCTGGAGTGGCGCTAAGGGCCACCTGCATCCCTCACCCTCCGGACAATCAAGTTAGGATGCCCGCTAGATAGAGGTGTGCTAGAAAGGGGAAAAACCTGCAGTCCATTACCGTTTTAGTATCCAATGTGACTGCTGCGGGCCAATGGTGTGTTCAAGCCCTATTCGTTGCTGGTGGCATGGTCACTGCCACTAAAAATGGACTGCATATATGTAGTATCCTGATTTTGTGTTTCATGGGGTTCTGTGGGAGGATGGACATCCTAACAAGGATAAGTCTAAAGCAGGTATCTTTTCATTTTTTGACTAGAGGTGTGCCTTAAAGGGACCCACTAGTCCAGCAGCATAACTAAATGTGGTTGGGCCCTGGTGCAAAGATTAAATGGGGCATTTTTATATATTATACAGTAACCTTTTTTTCTGTAATTTTAACTCATCAGGATACCAATAGACAAATGAAGGCTGAACCTGCCCAGACCTCTGACTTTTCTCCTTCATTGTGCCACGTGAGTACAAATCTGATAAATAAGGTGCAATAAGGGGGAAGAGCCACATTCATGGGGCTCCAATGAACTTATAGGCCCAAGTTTGGTTGCTAAGCCTATAGTTACACCCATACTTTAGTCAAATAAGTCTGCAGGGTCTCGAGTATGGAAGAGGGGGCAAAGTTAAAAGTTGGGCCCCTAGTTCTGAAATATTGTACCAGCAGCACGGCCACATTTAGAAAATAAATATTCAAATACCTTTTTCTCAGTTCCTGCGTATCTCCTCCATGAGCTCAGTCCCCACAATTCTTCCTCCCACATAGGGCAGGCCAAGACACCCTTCACCACGTGCTTAGTCCTTGAAATTCTCACCATGTGTTCAGACCTTTTATGAAGTTCCCAATATCTGACATCCTCCTCAAGCGGTGAGTGAGTGAGGGTGAGGGAATGTGCGGGAGAAAGATGGAGACTGTAGAGTAGACACGAAGTGCAGGGGAGCACTGATGTACCAAAAGAGATGTACAGTAGTTAGCAGCAGTAGTACAGTAGTACAGTGATACAGTGGACATCTCTTGTTTGGATATCAGTATTTTGTGCACTGTAATCTGATGCCCTGAGCAAGAGCAAGCTACTGAAGCCAGAGGACCATTAGTCATGGAGACTCTGGTCAATTGCCCAGTTTAACACCCTGAATCGATTCTCCTAAGCAGGGAGTACCCTACTTTTGGGATCACTTATAAGTGACAACCAACACGGTTTTACTAAGGACAGAAGCTGCCAAACTAACCTGATTGGCTTCTATGAGGAGGTAAGTAGAAGCCTGGACAGAAGGGCGGCTGTGGATATAGTTTTTCTGGATTTTGCAAAAGCATTTGACACTGTCCCCCCCCCCCATAGACGCTTATTGGGGAAATTGAGATCTTCAGGATTAGAAAACGCAGTTTGTAACTGGATTGAAAACTGGCTGAAGGATCGTGTGCAGAGAGTTGTGGTTAATGATACCTACTCTGAATGGTTACCAGTTGTAAGCGGTGTACCCCAGGGTTCAGTGCTGGGCCCACTATTATTCAACTTGTTTATAAACGACATAGAATATGGAATTAAAAGCACTGTCTCTATTTTTGCAGATGACACAAAGATATGTAGCACAGTGCAGTCTATTGAAGATGTTCACAAGCTTCAGGCTGACTTGGACACATTCCCCTCGATTCAAAGAGCAAAAGTTAAGTGATTTCGTATCGAGAATCGTAAGTTTGGGTGGGTGTTTGTCATTTTTTCTGGTTTTTTTGGCCATTTCGTATTCGCACGATCGTTCGCGCATAGACGTATATGAACATACGCATTTCGTACGAGAATCGTATAATTTGCGTTAGTTCGTGTGTTTTTCCCGTCCAAATCGTATTATTTGCGTCCGATCCTATTTTTTACGTCCTTCACATGGGCTTGCGCCCAATTCAGAGAGGTGATTGCTAATTGTTTTGAAGCCCATTAAAGAGCTGCTTTACGAAATGTTTGCCGGCAGCTATTTGGCCTCGGGAGTAGGATGGAGCGGAGCGAGTTTGTGGCACATCAAGGGCTTATGCTTTTTGGCATTGAGTTGATCGAGATGTCTGAGAGCAGATTGCCCCTGCGTCGTCGCATGAACATCGATAGCATGAATGATGTTGAGCTGTTCGAGCTGACCAGGCTTAATCGCGCTTCCCTCCATAAATTATATAGTGAGCTGCGGCCATGGTTAGCCCGCACCACAAGGAAGGGGCATGCAATTTCAGGTATGACCAAGATGCTTGGCTGCCTGCAATTTTTGGCGAACGGCTCGTTCCAGAGGCTGGGTGCCCTCTCCGTGGGGATGTCACAGCCTACGCTGAGCCGCGCACTATCTAAATTTTTGGAAGGCATGGCTGCCATAACTCAAAAATATATTTATTTTCCTGATGATATGGCAGCCAGAAACGCCATTAAGCTTGGGTTTTATAATGTGGCCGACATGCCCAACGTTATTGGTGCAATTGACTGCACACATGTGGCACTCGTACCTAGGGCAGCCGACGAGTATATATATAGGTATTGAGATTGGTTATTATGTTGCCCAACGTGTCATGTAACCTGTTTTCCTTTGCGGCAGCATATTTGTTTATCCCTCATTTGTGTAGCTGCTTTATCTCGGCTTTTCATTAGTCTTTCCCAATAGAGTGCAGACATGTTTTGTGGTTAATTTATTAGTTTGGGTCAAATATCAATTACCCTTTTTGTATGTTTTTGCCTTAAGGAATCGTAAAATGGGACACTCACTTAATGTCCAGGCCGTGGTTGGTCCGGATATGCGGTTTATGAGTGTCCTTGCCGGCTACCCCGGATCGTCCCACGACTCCTATATCCTCCGGCGATCTGGGTTGTTTCGGAGATTTGAGGCAGGTGAATTTTCGGGGGCATGGCTGCTTGGTAAGTGTGTCCTATTTGTGTGTTATTAAATGTGGCATTAATCTTGTATTTGTTGATATGTTTTTTAAGGATAAATTTACAGAAGCGTACAACTGCATTTTTCTTGCCTCATATATTAGGAACTTACCCTAAAAATCCTTGTCTCGCTGTGGCCTTCAGAATGTTTTCCCTTTAGTTAGGATGTCTGTAAGTTCCTTGTGCCTAAATATATTGGTTTGGAGTTTATACCCAAGGATCTTTTGACCTTTGGCTCCTTTGGGACTATTGGTCTTTAAATGTCAAAGTGGACTTAAACTGCATACATTGTAGTTTCCAGAGAAATGTGGATAGGGATCTTTGACCTTTGGCTCCTTTGGGACTATTGGTCGTTAAATGTCAAAGTGGACTTAAACTGCATACATTGTAGTTTCCAGAGAAATGTGGATAGGGATCTTTGACCTTTGGCTCCTTTGGGACTATTGGTCGTTAAATGTCAAAGTGGACTTAAACTGCATACATTGTAGTTTCCAGAGAAATGTGGATAGGGATCTTTGACCTTTGGCTCCTTTGGGACTAGTGGTCGTTAAATGTCAAAGTGGACTTAAACTGCATACATTGTAGTTTCCAGAGAAATGTGGATAGTCCCTCCGCAGCATCCTAATTGTAACATGTCTGAAAACTACAAATATATGTAAAATACAAATACCCTTGGCCGTGCAGATGTTTGTTAATTAATTGGTATATAGAAGTGCCATTTTTATTTAGGTGATACCTTAGTGCAATTTTTGTGGGCCCTAATGTGCCCTGTATTTTTTTGGGAACACTTTACCTTACATCATTATGATATCTGTGAAATTTTGGGTGTTGGTTGTGTTGCCTTTTTAATTTTGATTACATTTAATTCTCTGTTTAAGGTGATTCCGGGTACCCACTTCTACCCTGGCTCATGACGCCTGTGCTGCGGCCCCAGGATGCCTCTCAGGAAGCGTATAACCGTGCGCATCGCAAGACCCGGGCTGTTGTGGAGAGGGCCTTTGGTCTGCTGAAGACACGTTTTCGTTGCCTTGACCATACTGGGGGGGCCCTGCAATATGATCCCAAGAAAGTGATCGACATTATAATGGCATGTGCTGTTTTGCACAATTTTGCCATCATGGAACGTGTCCCACGTTATGTGGACAGCCTGCCCTCTTCAGCCGTCGAGGATGAAGCCGAGAATTTTGAGGGGCCCCCCAGTGAGTCTGGCCAATCTGTTCGAGCCAACCTGATCAGCCAGCATTTTAGTTAACTTTTTTCCCTGTCTCACCATTCTGTATGTCTGTGTTATCCTTTTGGAAACATATGTTGTTTGGCCCTAATGTGGCATTACCTCTAAGTAAAACATTTCGACCTTAATTGTTGCCTAATGTATTTCATGTAGTTTCCTTAGCTTTCGCTGTGCATTGTTACACCTCTTCCAACCAAAATTATCTGGTTTAGGCCAAGCTGTTAAAAAAGTCTTCCCACTAAAAACGCCACAAGTATTGGAAGTGAAATTTTTGTTTTACTTAGCAAATGAAAAATTATAGTGGTTAACAGAAATCAATCCACATACATCTGTGGTAACAAATGGATAACATTAAAAAAAACATCGAGCACATCTACACCTGGAAGTTAGTGGCACAACCAAACAAGGACACCCAGTCCAAAGGCCAGCCTAGTCCAGTCATTAATATTGCCTGTGCCCAGGGATATTTGGGCATGGCCATAATGTCACACAAACATGTCTGCAAACAGGAGGAGCACCAACCAAATACATAGGTAAAGCCATAAGTGGCCAGATAAACTCCACATAGACCTATGGCATTGGCTAGTGGCCTTAAGCATTACTCTAAGGAGCTATATGGGAGCAAATACAAAACACAACCTGCCAGAGCAACACAAAATGGATTGTTTGAAACCTCAAAGGACAAGTAAATACAGTGGGGGTTAAGAGAAAAGATGTCCCACACACCCATGGCTTAATAGGGTGGCTGCCCATAATACCCAGGTGGAGGTCCAGGTGGAGGTCCATGGGAATGGGACCTAGCCTGGGCCATGGCAGTATTGTGAATTTGAAACTGCTCCACAATGTTTCTCTGCATATTGGTCATCTCAGCCATGGCTGACTGGATGCCATTACTTGCATTGGCCACGTTGCTGTTGAGGGTACGCAACTCCGCGAGGATGCCCTGTAGACTGGTATGGATGTTCACCATGTCGGCATGCCTTTGCTCACGCTCTGTAACGAGCTGGGCGTCATAAGAGTCCCTTTGTTGGGTCCATAATTGAAGCAGGGCACTCTGCCTCCCCTGGGAAATTGTGGGGCGGCGTAATGGCGTCCGCCGCACAATTACCCTGGCTCTTGGGCGTGCCCTGCCGCGTGGTGTCGTACCCTCAACAGCAACCGGCCTGCTTTGCAAATCCTCAGCAGCAGAGTGAACACTGGGGACTGTAGTGTCAGTCTCCCCATGTGCAAGCACAATGGATGGAGATTCACTCTGCTGCTGAGGATTGGCCAGAGAAACATTATCGAGCAGTTCCAAATTGGGACCCAGGGGGAGTTCATCCGACGTGCCCTGTACGGAGACATCATCATCTTCCTCCATGTCCTGGATCTCTTCCATGAGTGTGCGGGTCTGTAGGGACATATCCAAAAAAAAAAGGCTAAGTTTGCGTCCCAATTTAGGATTTCAACAGTTTAACACATTCTTAAGCACTTGTTAGTATTTATGCTACTAAATTAACTTACCGAAAATCTCTGATCTGGGCTCCGATGCTGTACGGACCTGGTAGGCATAACCAAACTGGGGGGTGAGTTTACCCTTGCTGAGGGATCATGCTGGGCTGAAGAAGAGAAAAAAATACCACGTAAACACACACACATAACCTTTTTTTTGATAGGTAATCAAATATAGCTCTATTTGTAATATTATTCCACTCTAGAGCAATGGTGACCTTTGTTCAAACCCACGCAAGTTTACATAGGTGCAATGGCTCGGACAAACTGCTAAGTGACCTCAGTTCTAAGTCATGAAGTGTACCCAGTCAGCATCCAACTTTCAAGGCACATTTTTGGATTTAGCCTACCATTCGCTAGGTCCGGGGTACTCAAACAATTGTTTGAAACGCCCATTTAAAGGTATGTGGTGAGAGGTGAATGTCTGGCCATGGTGCTGACGCAGGGGGTGTCTAGTTAAAAATAAAGACACTGGTGGAGGGGCTGGAGATTTCTAAGTGCCAACTAATAAAGCCTGCTTGCCCTTGCTGGGCTGGATGGGACAGAGCTGAGGGGACAGGGATTGGATGTCTAAAGGGGGGAGTTAACGTATTGATGGTGATGGGATGGATGGAGCCAATCTGTTCCAAATGTATGGGGCTTATGTGGGGGGGGGGCATGGGGGGACTGTGGCACATGGGCCAGAGCAGGGGCAGCGGGACACGATTGTGGCCAGTGAAAATTTAAATAAGTTACTGTGTACCTTGCAATGCCACTTCCTGTGCAGTACTTCATATTGCAATGCTATGTTTCAGGGAGCCATGACATTGGGCAGGAGACCAACCACTACATGGCCGATCAAGGGGGCAGCTCTGAGCACGTCAACACAGAAGTAACTGAGTGCAGGGCTGTCTGGCCAGGGGTCCTTGAATGTGGTGGCAAGGCCCGCATTGGGACCCCGGGCCGCCAGTTGAGTCTCGCTGCTCTTGGTCACATATGTTTGTGGGTGGCTAATTAAATTGTTAACTCAAACACAACTCACACAACCAAAAGGCAACCCATACATAATGATGTGTGTTTTGTGATTGATTCAAAATCTCTCACTTATCTTGCGAAACTTCATGACTTTAACAATCCAATTGGACATTTGATCTTTGCCATAATGGCTGTGGGCCTAAATGTGTGATTCCCAGGGACCAAAAGAGGACACAAACAGCCACAGTAGTGCGAGGCCAAGCAAGGCAAACCATAGGGGCATCCCGTTATCTTGTTACTAGTGAACTGTAGATTATTTAGCAAACAGGCAAACATGCAGATTTAAGAGTACTCACCGTGGGTACGGGTCGGGGAGTCTGTGTCCCTTAGACCAGCATGTCCACCGACCGCGACCGGATGGAGAAGTCCAAGCACAATCTCCTCAGCAGGGGTAAACTCCAATTTAGATGGAAAGCCACCTCCAGTTTTCATGCTGAAAAGAGAAAATCGTTTGGTACTCAGAAAAGGGGCATACAGCACATCCCAAACATTATATTTAGCGAAAACATTTATTTACCTGTAATTATGCCTTTTAATTTCTTTTTGCCGTACAGCATACTTCAGATCAGAGATTTTCTTCTGAATTTGGGACACATCTTTCCTCTCTTCCCCCGCTGCATTTACTTGTCGGAGGATGGTTTCAAACAATTCCATCTTGCGCTGCTTGGTGGTGTGTTTGGATTTGCTCCCATATAGCTCGTCATAGTATAATGTAAGGCCACTAGCCAATGCCATATTTTGGTCATGGGA
This sequence comes from Gastrophryne carolinensis, assembly GCA_027917425.1. Lineage (NCBI taxonomy): Eukaryota > Metazoa > Chordata > Amphibia > Anura > Microhylidae > Gastrophryne > Gastrophryne carolinensis. Next base: position 474,732,988 of record CM051235.1, on the reverse strand, counting down.
GAATCTCCCACTCAACTGGCCGCGGCGCAATGTGCGGCCAGATGGTTGGCTTGGCTGCTCCTCCATGTGTGCAGACACATGTGGTGACATTATGGCCTGGGGCTGGGTAGGGGAATGGCCGGATTGGTGGCTTCCCAATGACTGGACTGGACTGGCCAAGGGACTGGGTGTTCTTGCGTGGCTGGCCACCGAACTTCCAGGTGTAGATGTGGTCATGGTTGCAATTCGGGGCCCTCTTGGGGGGCTAGGTTCCCGGCTGGTGCCAGGTCGGGGGCTCTGTTCCCTGCTGGTGCCAGGTCGGGGGCTTCTGGCCCTGGATGGGGTTCGGGCCCTGTAGGGGCTTCTGGCCCTGGATGGGGTTCTTCTGGCCCTGGATGGGGTTCGGGCCCTGTAGGGGCTTCTGGCCCTGGATGGGGTTCTTCTGGCCCTGGATGGGGTTCGGGCCCTGTAGGGGCTTCTGGCCCTGGATGGGGTTCTTCTGGCCCTGGATGGGGTTCGGGCCCTGTAGGGGCTTCTGGCCCTGGATGGGGTTCTTCTGGCCCTGGATGGGGTTCGGGCCCTGTAGGGGCTTCGTGCCCTGGATGGGGTTCTTCTGGCCCTGGATGGGGTTCGGGCCCTGTAGGGGCTTCTGGCCCTGGATGGGGTTCGGGCCCTGTAGGGGCTTCTGGCCCTGGATGGGGTTCTTCTGGCCCTGGATGGGGTTCGGGCCCTGTAGGGGCTTCTGGCCCTGGCTGGGCTTCTGGCCCTGGATGGGGTTCTTCTGGCCCTGGATGGGGTTCGGGCCCTGTAGGGGCTTCTGGCCCTGGCTGGGCTTCTGGCCCTGGATGGGGTTCTTCTGGCCCTGGATGGGGTTCGGGCCCTGTAGGGGCTTCTGGCCCTGGCTGGGCTTCTGGCCCTGGATGGGGTTCTTCTGGCCCTGGATGGGGTTCGGGCCCTGTAGGGGCTTCTGGCCCTGGCTGGGCTTCTGGCCCTGGATGGGGTTCTTCTGGCCCTGGATGGGGTTCGGGCCCTGTAGGGGCTTCTGGCCCTGGATGGGGTTCGGGCCCTGTAGGGGCTTCTGGCCCTGGATGGGGTTCTTCTGGCCCTGGATGGGGTTCGGGCCCTGCTGCGGGGCATGGGTTTCCGAACTGCCCTACTTGAAGGCATGGCCGGTGTGGTCTCACTTGTGCTGCCTGTTCTGGGGGCAGAGGTGGTGGGTGCTGCAGTTGCCAGCTTCTTGGCTGCAGGGGCACGGGGCTTGGGGCCCCTTTTTTTGGTACCTGAGGGTCCAGGATCCCTTGGTGGGGCCGAGGTGGGAGTCTTGCCTCTCAGTTTTCGGCCAGCTTGCTGGGACCTTGTGGTGGGGCCCTCCGCGGTCTTGCTTGCCTGGGGTCGCTTGCTGATCGCCTTTTTTGGTGCCATCGTACAGAAATGCTCAAAGAGAATGAGCTTGGGGGGAAAGGACCTTTAAATAATGAGCCCAGCGTGTGACGCCTATGCGCACGACTACGCGCTCGTACGAACGTACGTTCGAGCGGAACCAGGAAACCGCTGGGGTTTCACTTATCTGCTGCCTGGAAGAAGACTAAAGATGGCGCCCACTATCTTCACCCGTCAACAGGAAGAGATCCTCATGCTGGTAAGTGGCTGCCTGTGCATTTTAATAGAATAGTCAATGATGGCCTAAATGTAAATGATGCGTTGGGAACTAGTTTGGGGTCTCTTAATGTTTAATCACTGGCTCCTCACACTTCATCCTCAAGGGCCGAGCCTGGCCACGTTTTCACCTGTCTATGCTGATGTCCTAATTCGGCCAATTGCTCCGGCTTAGCAACAGTTAATTAACCTGTGGAGTAGCGGGGCGAGCTGTCAAACCTGGCCTGTCTCGGACCTTGATGCGGATGTTTGCGGAACACTGTTTTCCTAAGCCATAAAAACACAACGGGAAGCCACACACGTGGTCCAAAAGCCTAAGCATTAGGCTACATCTTGGATCTTTAAAACATCCTAACATGCCATAGATGCAGGTGGCCTGATTATTGATGTTGGCTATTATCTGTATGTACATGGTGTGTGATACATATAACATAAGACCAGACTGTCAATCACAGTCAACGTCCTCTTTAAGGCACTCCCCAAAAATGGCGGCCATTCGAAATGTGTGTGTTAATGACATTAAATACTCAACTTGTGATGCAACACATATGGGTCTGTGTGTAAAAGTAAAAGCTCTGTGTCCATTATGTTTTTCAGATCATGCTTCAGCGCCGGTATGACTTCGCGCCCAATGTGTGCGAGAAAAGGGACATCGCCCGGGAGATCATCGCGGAGATACACCGTGTCACCAGCACCACCTTCACTCACACCCAGATAATGCAGCATTGGTCGGACCTGAAGCGTCTGCACATGCCCCGGGTGCGGAGGTTTTTTGGGATCCATTTCCCAAGTAAGTACCAAGCAATTGCATGTTATATGTTCCAAATGTCTAAGTTATGCCTTTATTTATAATGACTTTTCTTTGGTAGTGTTGGAAATGGATTTCAGAATTCGCCGCACCCGGAGACGTACAGGCCGACCAGTGCTGCATGACTCTGCATCTGTGAGTGAAGGTGGTGGATCTCCCGGGCGACGGACCTACCCCTCCTCTGTGGCCTCCTCAGACCAGCCCCTGGACCTTACCACAGAGGAGGGGCCAAGGCGCGTGGGCGTGGAGTCATACCTGGCCACGCATGGGGAAGGCTCTGGTATGTCACTCTTCATGTATAGGCACAAAGATATACATGTCAGGCCAAAAACTAAGTTATCCTTTATTATGTATTTGTAGAAGCTTCAGGAGCGGGTGAGATAGTGGAGGAGGAGGCAGCAGAGATGCTTGAAGTCGATCCTGGCGAAGGTGAGTGATGTCAGCCAGACTGGGAGCCAGATATGTTGGGGATAGTGACTCTCTACAAATACTAACCAAATGTCACATGTTTCTCCAGGGACTTCTTCACAGCAGAGCCAGGACCAAGGGCAGCCTGTTGGCCCCAACCAGCCATCTGTCGGCCACCAACTCCGTAAGTCTCCATGCCATGATTCAGATTAATGTTTTGTAAGCTAATAACACACACATAACTAAAGGCGTAGCCAATGTGTAGTTAACACTTTCATGTGGCCACTTCTTTAGCTTAAAGCGGACCCTAACTCGTATTAAGAACATAGCTAATAATTAGGCAACACACTGTACCTACAGATTGGAAACATAGAAAAACAGACTTCAGCCATCTAATGCATGTTAGGAGCGTGAAAACAGCCCATATTGCGGAATATGGAAGGCGCAATATTTACAGGCAGCATGGGATACAGATTGTAAAAAGTAAGGTCCTGCCATGCATTGTGGGATTGATGACCTTTCCCTCAACCCAGCTATGCTCTGGATTGTCAACGCACCACTGTAACGTACTCCCCTGTACTTTATCCAACTCTCCACTCCTCATTAATTGTTAGGCTTCAGAGTTCAGATGGCGGCGCTGCAAGCCATAAACGTCAAAACTGTACTTTGATCTGGTGCATAATCATTTAGAAATAGGTATTGGTTGTCATTCAATAATGTTGAAGGTCCGGTTTAAGGAGTTTAAATACTTACCTGTTGGAAATGCATTAACTTTAGCCCTTGGAAGAATGACATATGTCATGCATTTACATGTATTGGATTAACCACAAATCTATTTACAGCATAGCAACCGGTCTGGTACTCCTATTTAGGTTTTTTTCTCTATTGCTTACAGGGATTATGCCAAAAACCAAGGCAGAGAAAAAAAAAAGGATCCAGGAGTTGGTGGCCGAGCTGCTGGCCATACAGGCGACGTTGGGGCCAACAGATGACGAAGAGGAGGATGAATAGTGCCCTTGGTCCTGGCTACTTTGTTAAAATTGTTTTATACATTTTACGGTTTTTTATCCAAATTTTATATGTTTTAAATGTTCTTCAAAAAATTTTACTTACAAAAAAGAAAAAAAAAAAAAAAAAAAAAAGTTTCCCAGATAACTATTTAAGTAAAAAAAGTTAGTAAAAAAACTAACTACAAATTTTTAAAATTTATAAAAAATATAGGACATTTTAAAAAATTAATATTGAAATAAAAAAATATTTTAAGCCTTCATAAATGTGTCTTTTCTAATATGCGCAACAAAAAACAACTACACACAAAATTACATACACACTAAAAAAAATAAAGACAGATGTACATTATGTGGTTTGGTGACGTTTTATGGACCGAGAAATGAAGTTGGATGCAGGCGCTAAGGGGTTTAGGTAAGTTTAAGGGACCGAGAAATGAAGTTGGATGCAGGCGCTACGGGGTTTAGGTAAGTTTAAGGGACCGAGAAATGAAGGTGGATGCAGGCGCTAAGGGGTTTAGGTAAGTTTTATGGACCGAGAAATGAAGTTGGATGCAGGCGCTAAGGGGTTTAGGTAAGTTTAAGGGACCGAAAAATGAAGTTGGATGCAGGCGCTACGGGGTTTATGTAAGTTTAAGGGACCGAGAAATGAAGTTGGATGCAGGCGCTACGGGGTTTAGGTAAGTTTAAGGGACCGAGAAATGAAGTTGGATGCAGGCGCTAAGGGGTTTAGGTAAGTTTAAGGGACCGAGAAATTAAGTTGGATGCAGGCGCTAAGGGGTTTAGGTAAGTTTAAGGGACCGAGAAATGAAGTTGGATGCAGGCGCTAAGGGGTTTAGGTAAGTTTAAGGGACCGAGAAATGAAGTTGGATGCAGGCGCTACGGGGTTTAGGTAAGTTTCTGGTTGAGGGTGCGCATGCGCAAGATCTTATAAACATACGAACGCACGAATCTAAGAGGCCAAAAACCAATGAAAACCAGAGGCAAACGCAAGTAATTGGAAGAGCTGGACGATGGAAGCCGCCGACAAAACAGGCTGCCGCCGCAACAGGTGAGCACATGAACGTGATTTTTACGATTGCCAACTGACTGAGGCAAGTTCGGGAGATATCATACGAACGGACGTATCTTTTAGGATAGAAACGTATTTGCTTATTGAATCACTCGCAAGTTCATACGAACGCACGAGCGGACGTAAAAAATAGGATGATCGTGAGCAAAATCCAAGCTGTTACATGTTTCTTTGAATCAACCCAATTGAGTGTCTGGGCATCCACTTGGCAAATGAAGTTCAATGTGGAAAAATGTAAAGTCATGCACTTGGGGTCTAATAATCCGAAGGCAACATATGTCCTTGGGGGTGTAAAACTGGGAGAGTCACTTGTTGAGAAGGATCTGGGGGTACTAGTAGATCACAGACTAAATAACAGCATGCAATGCCAAGCAGCTGCTTCCAAGGCCACCAAGATACTATCGTGCATTAAAAGAGGCATGGAATCACGGGATAGAGATGTAATTTTGCCTCTTTACAAGGCACTGGTGCGCCCTCACCTGGAATATGCCGTCCAGTTCTGGGCTCCCGTTCATAGAAAGGACGCCATGACTCTGGAAAGGGTGCAAAGGAGAGCCACCAAACTAATAAAGGGAATGAAAGATCTTAGTTATGAGGAAAGATTACGAGAATTAAATCTGTTTAGTCTTGAGAGGAGGCGATTGCGGGGGGACATGATTAACTTGTATAAATATATAAATAGACCATACAAAAAATATGGGAGAACACTATTTCACGTAAAATCCTCTCTAAGGACAAGGGGGCACTGCCTTCGATTGGAAAAAAAGAAATTTAGTCTCCGGAGGCGACAATCATTTTTTACCATAAGAACTATAAATCTATGGAATAGCCTCCCACAGAAGCTTGTTACAGCATCAACCGCTGACAGCTTCAAAAAAGGATTAGATGCTTATTTTGAAGAAAATAACATTAACAGTTACTACTAGTGGTTATCAATAACAAAAAATAAAGACAAAAAATAAAATAAATAGCTTCCCCTATGAAATAAAAAATAACTTCCCCCTACCCCAACACCCTTGGTTGAACTTGATGGACATATGTCTTTTTTCAACCGTATTAACTATGTAACTATATGTAACTTCTTTCGGCTACCAGACCTTGCCCCAATGTAACTACTAGTGTTCTGTGGGGTTTGTGGGGCAAACAGGTGCATGGCGCAAGCCAGACTACAAACCTCACTGCCTGCAGGGGAACACATGGGGCCAGGATGCTGCATGAGAACATGGAAATAGATGAGAACTGGTTTACAAAGCAGGGCATAACCTGTTTTTGGAGGTAAGAAACTTTGTCAAGTGTACAACAAGAAATGCAACAAATAACAGTAAAACACAGAGCATATAATAAATGACAGAGTTAAAATGAATTAAAATTAATTAACATGAATTAACCATTCATAGCCACAAGAAGCCTTGTGTTCTGATCTTATAACCACAAATAATGTTCAGGTAAGTCCAAATTAGCCTTCAGGTGACTTATGTTTTCAAGCATCAACCAATGCTGTTTATCTGGTTATCCCGAGATGCATGCACTAATGCTCAGCTCCAAAGAAGATATCCACCTTGTGCCCACCACCTGTACTAGGTACTCTTACCAGGTGGTAATACAATGGTGCGCCTCAAATTGAGCCTTTAATAGTCTCTTAGCCGTGCTCACTTGGGGTATGGTATCCTTGCCGCCCAGCGTGGTTCGCAGTAGATTTGTAATATATCCCATTAGGGGTATCACATAGAATAAAACCAATAAGAAGTATCTAGCGTGATATCATTTTAATATTGTATCCTCATTAAAAGTTAAAAATGTGCACTCACATTTAAAATCAATTGTAACAGCTGTAAGTATGACAGATGAGACTTTCACCCTACTTGCGCTGCACCTCGGCCGATGGTGCCTTGAAAGGGAGGGGGGTACTTGCTGCTGGTGTAAGGATTATCCAGCAGTTTGAGGACCAACAATATAGTAGACCTGTTTCAATGCCCTGAATAGCTAAAAAGGGCTTATAAATGATGCTTTGTAAAATATTTTTTTCTATTGATGAAACCATCAGTGCCAGGACACTCATGGCAGTTAATTGTCCCTCTGAGGTTCAGAATCATACTAATTTACCCATGTAGCAAGGTATCTCTTGACTGCTGATCTTGTGTACATTTTAGTCAGCATATTTTACCAGAAATTCTTCCTAGCCATACCTCAATCCATTACCTACAAAACAGGGAATCACATAGCTCACATCAAACAGTGTAGCCTAATGAAGGAAAGCAGGTGGGACTGTGACCTATTTTGGTGCCTCTTTCGAAAGGCGGGTTTACCAAAATTCCGTTTGGCATACAGATAGATGTAGGCCCAGTTTTAGGCATGCTGCTTAACACTAAATAGAATCTGATGGTAGACCATAGAGTGAACTTTTTATACTAAATTTGCAATACATTTTTAAAACTTTAAAAGATTGCCATTATAGGTTTGTTTGCTTTTTTAAGTGCAACATGACACCAGTACACTTATTATTAGCTTTGATATTAACAAATGATGATGATGACTTTAGTCAATGCTGTAGAAATTCAGTATGATATTATCGTACCCCAAGGATAACTTGGATTTGCATCTAAATGTGGCATATTAATGTCTTCTTGGATCATAATATAATATGCATAATTTTAGAATCACATGTATGGAAGACTGTTGATAGATGTTTTTGATTATCATAAATTATTGCTTACGACATGCCTCGAGACATCTTCAGTCTTCATGAATTTACTATCACCCAATATCCACCACATACCTCACCCTTCGACAAGCCCCTGTTTGTATGAGAGTCACTCTTCCCAGTGCTAAGGAACCTCAAGGATATTAGTGCATTATAGTTTCTGAAGCTATTAAGACTGACATGTTACCAGGGCAATTAATTGTTCATTAATTCAAGTGGTTCAGGCAAAATCAATGTCAATAGCTAGCCAAAAGGTTTATTCAAAACTTCAGAGGTCAAAGACAAGCCAAAAAAGTCGACAGTGTTTCACAATGAGCAGTAACACAAAATAAAGAGCTAGGACTGAATGCAGGGGCATTAGACCAACTCCCACTACCAGGCAATCATACCGGCAATTTGGGTGCCATACATGCTTGTGTAAGTGAACAGACTCTATTGGCTTGATGCAGAGCCTCCCCGTTCAGCTCCCCCGTGCGTTTCCCCGTTGGTTTTGGGCTTTGATCGGGTCAGGAAAGGGTGCTACGTTGATTTTAGTGTGCGTTTATGCGCTCAGGTGTGCGCTCAGCCGCCTTTCCGATTGTCGGCTCGCAAGAGGCTGTTTGCCGGCAAAACGGACGCCTCGTTCATTGGCCCGTTTTTTTCAGTGATGCAGAGCCTTGATTTTCGATTGGATTCAGCCTAATAAAACGGGGCCGCCGAGCCTTCACTTACGGCCAGTCTGACCCAGCCGTATTGGAGCTCCGTGCTTTTTGGGAATGCATTCCTCTGTGGGCCAACATCAAAGGCGCCAGCTACGCCGTCTGGTACTTCTGAGTATGGCAGAAACCAGGCTGCAGCGCACGCCTTTGGACATCGATGGCATGAGTGACGTTGACCTATTCGAGCTCACCCGCCTTAACCGTGTTTCTCTCCATGCCTTGTATAGCGAGCTGCGGCCATGGTTAGCCCCCACCACAAGAAAGGGGCATGCAATTGCAGGTATGACCAAATTGGTTGGCTGCCTGCAATTTTTGGCGAACGGCTCGTTCCAGAGACTGGGTACCTTCTCCCTGGGGATGTCCCAGTCTACGCTGAGCCGCAGACTAACCAAGTTTTTGGATGGCATGGCTACCCTGGCACAGAATTACATTTTTTTCCCTCAAACAGGGGAAGCCTGGAATGCGGTTAAGTTGGGCTTTTATAACATAGCCGACATGCCCAACATGTCTCGCTCATCTCCCCTGCGGACCAGGAATATCTGTTCAGGTATGTGGTTTGGGTCTGCTTTTTTTCTGGTTATCACACATTTTTTAAGGCTCACACTAATTACACTTGTGTTTTGCTTGGTGCAGGAACAGGAAGATGGGCCATTCCATCAATGTTCAGGCAGTGGCGGGCCCTGATCTTCAATTTTTCAGTCTGTTTGCTGGCTTTCCTGGGTCCACGCGTGATGTGCACATTTTGAGGAACTCCAGCCTCTATCAACGGTTTCAATCTGGAGATATTTCTGGAGGATGGTTACTGGATATGTGTATTAAAGTTGTATTTCTTGGCCCCCAGGTTTGAATGTGGATTTGCCACTACCCCACTAATCTGTGAGACCTTTCCTGGAAACTTGAAAAGGTTTTTGGTTTAATTAATGGGTGAAAGTATTCTCCACTATTGGCTTATGTTCTGGCCCTCTTATATCAGTAGCATTACGCAGACATTTTTAATGAGTGTACAGGTTGCATGTGTTTGTAGGCTCAGTAAAAATGTCAATTCCTCCCACCATACCTAGCTCACCTATTTGTCCCTGTGTACTAATGTTTCTATGCACACCTAAACCTTTTTTAGGCATCCACCTTATGTTTGTCTTTTGTATTTTTGCAGGTGACTCAGGCTATCCCTTGTTACCATGGCTGCTCACACCCATCCTGCACCCATCTTCCCAGGCACAGGAGCGCTACAACACAGCCCATAGGAGGTCTCACTCTGTGGTGGAACGTGCCTTTGGGTTGTGGAAGATGCGTTTCCGATGTCTGGATCACAGTGGGGGTTCTCTTCAGTATCAGCCTGGCAAGGTTATCAAAATAATTATTGCTTGTGGGGTCCTGCACAACCTTGCCATTAGAAGCAGGATTGCTCGATATACTGACCTGGGTGCAGAACCTTTCCCTATTTCTGACGAGCAGACCCCTCCTTACACTGGTACACAAAGTGGCCCAGCACACACAATCCGTGCTGACCTTGTGGCCAATGTATTTTCTTGAAACCACCCCCTGTCTGCAGGCTGGGGAAGATTAAATCACACCTAATAAGTGTTACATGCTGGTCACAAAGCGACTCTAAATGCATTTGGGCTTTACCTCTGCTGCCGGCGCATGTCCATTTTTGGGCAACTATATGATTTCAGGTCCACAACTGTCCGCTTGATTTGTTCAGTATCTCGATGGACAGAACCCCATAATGTACCCAAACAGCATTGGCAACAGCCATGCTTTGTGCTTAGCAAAAACGGGCTGTTAGGGACCCACGGCGTGGTTAGCGCCCACATGGGTGTTGTCCCCTGCATCACTTGAAATAGATGGTTGGCTATCTGGGGAGTCGTGTGTGGTTTTTGGGCTTAGGGGGGAGGGTGATGTTGTGTATGTGCTGCTCTGGGTTAATGTCTGGGTTCCTGGTGAGTTATCAGATGTAGAGCTGCATGTGTTATCTGAGGTACTGGAATTGTGAGTACCAGAGGGTTGAGGTGGAGGGGTGGGTGACCTTGGTGGGGTGGAGGGTTTTGCAATACGCTTAACCTTGCTGATGTGTTTGTTTTTGTGGGTGTGCTTGGTGGGTTGAGGTTGAGTATGCTGCAGGGTTTTACTAGATTTAGCACCCTTGTGTGTTTGTGTTTTTTGGGCCGGTGGTTGAGAATGGGTTAATGTCTCCTTGCTCCTGCGTTTTTGGGAATGTGCCTGTGTCTGTGGAGTCCCCACCGTTTTAGTTGGTGCATGTTCTGCATGTGTCTTGTGCCTGCTTTTCTGTTTTATTTAGGATGAGGCATGTGTGCGGCTGCTATGTGGCTTTGGCCTTGGTTGGCTCTTTGTGCTCCCTTTAGGTCTGCCCATATTGATATGGTTAAATTTTTGCCATTAGCTATCCTTTCCCTCTCCCTCTCTCTCTCTTTTTATTTCTCCACCCTCCATCCAATCATCAGACAGGGGGCGGGGTTTCTTCGTTTCCAGCATCTAAGCAGGAAGTGTCATTATTTAACCACCTGCTCAGTATGCTGATATCTTTCTTAAAAGGAGCAATGGATCCCCATCTGTTTTAAGGTAGGATTAAGGGGTGAGGTAACCCCGAAACGCGTTACCTTTGAATGGGGAGCCCAGGATATTCACTCCACACAGGTCATGCTATATTTTAAAATGTTACATTAAATGTTATGTTTTATCACACTTGGTGAGCTGGACCTGCAGCACATTACTACAATTGGGACTTACAGAGGTCTGTCCGTGCTCCCAGGTGAAATATCTCAGGGGATTTCTGAGCTGTCTATCTTCTTGGGACTACATATTGATATGGTATCCCACACCAAGCGGAGTGCCTTGAGCTTTAAATATGTTTCCAACTGCGGTTGCGCGCCTGCGCACACGCACGCACGTCACTGCGGGGGAACGTCAGAGCTAGAATTTGAAAAACAAGCCAAGATGTCCCCCGCCATCTTTACACCGCAGGACGAGCTCATCATGGATGTGAGTATGCGAGCGAGCGTGCGTTTATTTGCGCGCACACATTCCTTGTAATAAAAAAAATAAATAAACGCAAGAATAGTCTGAAACAACTTAGTTTGTCACGTTACAGACCAGCCCACCTTAGTTTAACCCATGTACGCAGCTACAAACTAGCCTACATGCAGATAGCAGAACTAGGGCAATGTGAGGCAGCAAGAGGGGTAATAAAGTGACTTGATTTAGGCCAGGAAACTTGTTAATGTATTTTGTGGATTAATGGTGTGTCCTTGTCTCTTGGCGAACCCTGGCGAAGTGGCGTAGCGCCACGCAACGCGTCGGTGGCGGTTTCTCATTGTTGGAGGAGTCCATGCTTCAAAATATACGGTGATGTCAATTTTCTCTGCTAACTGTACACGTTTATTATGTTTTCAGTTTGAGGGGTCTTATTGCACCTTTTACTGTTACACAGGGTTTATAAATAGGGCACATACTACACAAGCACTTTTTGTTATATATTAATCATCATGGTTTGGGATTTAATTTTTTGTATATATACATATTTATATGGTTGATTGTTTATTCACTGGTTTAGCCACCATCATCTATAGATTAGCACATGTAGATATATAATAATTTTTCACGGCAAGATCCTCAGCTGTACACAAGAGTATTATAGTTATATATGTGCGCATAAGATATGCATAGGGGTTAGCATTGACATTAATCAATTTATTCTGAGAACTGATTTTGGACGAACCTCCACTTTCTAAATTTTAAATTGTATATATATGTTTTTTAATTTGTCTTCAATGTTGTTGTAGAGATGTAGTTTGAGATTCAATGAATAAACTATTTTTGATATAGAGATATTTTGGTGTGCGGCATATGGTGTGGAGCTGTTGGGCTACTCTAGGGCCCCTTTTCTTGGAATAATTGTTGCTATTTGGTTTCCCACGCTGCCAGCACCCTCTTCTCATTCAAGTAGTCTTATTTAGCTGTGCACACCACCTTGTAGATATATTTTTTTTGCTTGTCTCTTTTTCTAACAGATGATGCTGAGGAATCGCTACGACTTCCTGCCGTCTGATTATGACAAGCAGACGTTGGCCCTGGCGGTGGTGGATGCGATTGAAAGAAGATCCCATACCACCTATACCTTCACCCAGATCGCCCAACACTGGTCTGATTTAAAAAGAAGACATAAGCCCCGGGTGAGGCGGTACTTCGCAAAACATTTCCCATGTAAGTGTAGAAAATGTCAATGCACCTCTAACCCTGGCATCGCCTGGGCGTGGTTTAATGATTGTGTTTGTATTTCAGCCCATGAATGGAATTTGCGGTTCCGCCCCACCCGGACCAGGACACGCAGCCCAGTGTTGGGCGAAACAGGTGAAGGTGTAGGTGGCCCACCGCCAGGGTCAACGGCCACCCCCTCCTCTGTAAGTGACTCGGAGGAGCCGCTGGACCTCAGCATGCAGGGGAGGGGGCAATCTGACGGTAGGGAGTCGAGCAGAACAGAGCCTCAACCTGACTCCGGTAAGGGAAATATAGTTAGATATGTGGTAAGACATGCATTAAATACAGATACTCATGTGCACTATTGTTGTAGATTCAGACGTCGCTGGAACATCCCGAGGGATGAGTGAGGAAGGGGGCGAGGAGGAAGAGGTTGCTGGGGAAGGTGAGTAGATTGATACCTAGAAGCCTAACATAATATTATATTAATGAAAGAACAACAGTCTCTAATATCAGTGTGTTTGTCATTCATACAGATTCCCAACTGCCACAGAGGGAGGATGAAGGGAGACTCCGCCCCCGACGCAATGTGCGGCCTAAACCTTGTAAGTGGTGTTTATTTAAACTAAAGTAAATGAGCAAACAATTCCATGTAAAAAAAAAAAAACTTTAACAGTTCCATCAAAATGTATTCAAAAAAGCCCTTAAAGCGGACCTTAACTATGAATAAGAAGCTAGCTTAGATAGTTCCCACATCCTGTACATACAGATTGTCCACCTTACAAATCATGTTACCAACCTTTTCCATAGCACATCTCGGCTCTGTGTGAGCAAAGCACAGCTATAACCCACCCCCTGTACCTTATCCCACTCTCCTCTCCTCAGTAAGTGTGATGCTTCAGAGTCAACATGGCGTTGCACGTATCCTAAATTCCTGAACTGAGTTGCAGCCCAGTGGGGAAAGAATAATAATTTATTGACTACAAAATTAATATATATTAGTTTAAGATGCTGTGGCAACGTTTCTGAAGAGTTTGGCCTTTTCATTAAAACACGCAGAAGGTCCCATTTAATAAGTGCACAAACAATCAAAAAACAAAAACAAAAAAAACAATGCTAAAGTAATGTTGTTTTTCATTCACAGATCAAAGAACACAGGCTACAGACCCCGAGGCCTAATTTTTTTATTTTTGTAACAAAATGTAAATATGTTTTTTTTCGTTTTAAAAAAAAAAACTAATAAATAATTAATAATATTTTGAGAGTTGTGTTTCCTGCAAAAGTACCATCACACAACATCAGCACACATTTACATGACACACAAAAGGTTTTGATATGGGACAATAAAAAGAAAAAAAACACAAACAATAAAGGTATGCATTAAGGACAAGGGAGAAGGAACTACTAGATGATATAGGTATGCATTATGGACAAGGAAACCCCCACCAAAAAAATAAAAAAATAAAAAAGATGTGTGTCAAATTTGCATTTGTGGCCATATGCATATTCCAATGGAGTTTGCGGGATGTGCGCTTGCGTGTAGCCAGATTGGCAACTGAAGAGCCATGGAGATGTAAGTATACTTGCTAAAACCACCAAAATGGAAGGTCAAATACGACGGAAACCAAGCAGGTACGTTCAAAATGCAAGGAAAAAGCAGGGAAAAACGGGCCGCCCGTGTGAACGTGAACGGGAGCCCCGATCAAATTGAAGGCACCCGAGAGAGCAAAAAAAGCTTTCAGAGTAAAGTGAAATTGACGGATCAGTTAGGGAGCCATTCCGACGGAGGCTCTGCATCACATTTGAGCCACAATTCAAACGGGAGCCCTGGACAATCGGAAGGTTCTAAGGGCAGTTCAGAGGAAACATAAACATAGAAACATAGAAACATAGAAGGTTGACGGCAGAAGGAGACCATACGGTCCATCTAGTCTGCCCTTATGTGTATACTGTATGTTCTCTTTATCTTAGGATAGATGTGTGCTTATCCCAGGCATGTTTAAATTCAGCGACTGTTGATGTTTCAACTACCTCTGCTGGAAGTTTGTTCCAAGCACCTACTACTCTTTCTGTAAAATAATATTTTCTAACATTGCTCCTGATCTTCCCCCCGACTAGCTTCAGGTTGTGCCCCCTTGTTCTATCGTTAAGTTTCTTCTTAAAAACACTTCCCTCCTGAACCTTATTCAATCCTTTCACATATTTAAAGGTCTCAATCATGTCCCCCCTCTCCCTTCTTTCCTCCAGACTGTACAAATTAAGTTCTTTAAGTCTCTCCTGATAAGTTTTAAGTGTAAGTCCTTCCACCATTTTCGTTGCCCGCCTTTGGACACGTTCTATTTGAATAATGTCTTTTTGCAGGTAAGGTCTCCAGAACTGCACACAGTATTCTAGCTGTGGCCTTACCAGGGCTCTATACAGCGGCATCACAACCTCCCTCTTCCTACTGGTGATGCCTCGAGCTATGCAGCCGAGCATCCTGCTTGCTTTTCCCACTGCCTGGCTACACTGTCCACTCATCTTGCAGCTATCAGTAATCAGTACCCCTAAATCTCTCTCCTCCGAGGTCCTGGCTAACACAGTACTGCCCATACGGTACTCAGAGCAGGGATTCCTTCTACCCAAGTGCATGATTTTACATTTAGAGACATTAAACTCTAGTTTCCACAGTTTTGACCATCTATCCAGTAAAGCTAAATCATTTTCCATGTTGCAGACACCTCCAGGAATATCCACCCTATTACTAACCTTTGTATCATCAGCAAACAGACAAACTTTTCCTACCAAGCCTTCTCCTATGTCACTTACAAATATATTAAAAAGAATGGGGCCCAGGACAGAGCCCTGCGGCACACCACTTGTAACTCGCCTTTGTTCAGATTGCACGCCATTTACAACAATGCTCTGATACCGATCCCTCAGCCAACTGGAAATCCACTGAACTATCCAGGGATTGAGTCCTACCTTCAATAACTTATTTATGAGCTCCTTATGTGGTACAGTGTCAAAGGCTTTGCTAAAATCCAGATAGGCGATATCCACAGCACCACCTTCATCTAACACTTTAGTGACATTGTCAAAGAAATCAATAAGATTGGTCTGACATGATCTGCCCTCAGTAAAGCCGTGCTGTTTTGGGTCCAATAGGTCATTAATTTTTAGATGGGAAATTATCTGTTTTTTTAAGAGTGTTTCCATTAATTTGACCACTATAGATGTTAAACTAACTGGCCTGTAATTACTGGCTTCTTCTCTACTCCCCTTTTTATGGATTGGTACGACATTGGCCATTCTCCAATCATCTGGAACCTCACCAGTTGAAAGGGAATGGTTAAGTAAATCAGTTAGAGGGGCTGCAATCACAAACCTAAGTTCCCTTAGAACTCTGGGGTGGATTCCATCTGGACCCATCGCCTTACTTACCTTTAGATGTGCCAGCTCGGCTAGGAGGAGGCTCTGCATCAGGCCCTATGCTACTGAGACACAAGATATTTCTCCTTTCACAAACATCTCATTTAAATTAAATGTTTTACACATCTAGTAAATATATATTAAAGGAGCACCATCGCGAAAAGTGTGCGAAAAAATATCCAGCCAGGCTTGTTTTATTTTTAATTTATTGGAAGGAAAATGAAATCAGGGGTGACAGGTTCTGGGAGCTTGGCAGGAGTTTTATTCAGTTCAGGTGTATAAGTGACCCCTCCTCTCATTAAGTGACATGTTCACATGGTTTTGTAATATTACACAATTTCGCGATACAGTTCCTTTATGTACATATTATTATACAAAGTGTCTAATGATAACAGACATAGCGTATGCCTTTTAGAAGTCTTTGGTTCCACTCCCACACTCTCCTACTAATATGTGGAAAACGGGGGAGTGGGGAGGAAGAGTTAAAAGGCATGCTGGAATAAATCAATTTTGAACTTCACAATAGTTTGAGGAGGGATGATGTTGCAACACATCAACTCTAGATTAAAAGCTTCTAACAAACAGGCTACATATTATAATGGAATCATAGGAATGGAGACTAATAGTATGAATACACTACACATTTAAAGCTAATGCAATTTATTTTAGATAATGTTAAGAACAGTAGAGCAATATAATCTATGTTTTAACATGTTTATGCTAACTGATACATAGAGTACTTTATCAAGCAATATTATTTTACATTTAAATAATATATATTTTGCAATTTGCACTTGCTTTTGTTGACAAGTAGTGTTAAAATGTGATAGTTATTCTATTTGACATTAAAATAGGCATCTATATTGCCATTTTGTGGCCTGGCCTTGGGCTTGCTAATTAAGACTTATTCAATGCCAATATTAGCTTCCTGAAAAGTCAACATTCTTATTGCGACATTACATTCTGTATTGACCTAAAGCACTCTTGCAGTATATACAGTAAAAAACCAAGACTGCTTCCCCTTGGAGTGCCTTTTCTGTTTTGTTTTCAGAAATTTCCAAATTAAAAATCCTAACTGTGAAAATGCTGTCACATGTCAAAATAATTTTAAAATTCTAAAGATAACTGTTATCTAATTAAGCAATATGACCTGACAAAACAGTCACCACTCCATTACCTGAGGCACAGACAAAATGGCTATTGCTAAAAAAAAAAAAAAAAAAAAAAGAAAAAAAAAAAAGCAAATTCATAAATGTCAGCTGTGCAGCAGGCTGGTGATCATTTACTGGAGAATTAAAATGTTTTTGGCGTTAGTGTTTGTATAGAGGATGCCTTCAAAACAATCTAAGAAATGAGTACAATTGTTCAGATGGTGTTGTGACTTTTATATATGGTAAACGAAGATCCAACTCTGCAACAGTGCAGTGAGGCTTTAACGTCGATGCAACTTTAGCGAATAGACGTAAATGGGTCCATAGTTGACCCATTCTTACTCCAAACATTCAGGATTATCAGGCCCAATTGTTTTTCTAGGCCAGAGTTTCCCAACCTCTTTTTATAGAGTACCACTTACTTTTTTGCATTAATCTCAAGTATCGCCCTACCCCCATTATTACAACTTTCTTGGAAACTTTCTGGGAAATTGAAACAATATTATATGTATTTCACATGCACAAACTCTTGCCATCAATGTCATCATTATCTGAAGATGCTTTTCACATGCAGCTTGTTGACTTGGTGACCCGGCCCATCTATTTGGAATAGTAGTTATTCTGCAGTGCTCGATGATCCCCCACTTTTCACCCCTGATACTGTGATGATCCAGAAGGGGACTATCTGGTTTGGAAAGCCACTGGCTGGATAGCCCTCAGCATCCATTATTGAGTACTCTTGAATGCTGAATACATTCTATGTGGTAGGAAGATCTGGCAAAAGCATTTGGTCCCTTATTATTGAAAAGAAATAATGTCTTCCCCTTCCTTCCTATGGGTTACTAGCCCGGTACTACAGGCATAGGGGCTAGTAGCCCATGACCCAGAGGCCTCCAGGCCTGTAAATCGAATAGTCTCTATGCCCTTCAGAACAGGTCCAGTACTCTTTCAGGGGTGCCCCAACACCCGTGCAAGAACACCATGAGTCCCTTGGACCCTTACAAAACCAAAAACACCACACAAAAATGTTTATTAAAGTACAGTACTGACCACTCCCTATACTCTGTGCTGGCCTGCCAGATCAGGGGCTCGCTCCTGGCTCAGCGGGCTATCTCCCACCTTTTGATGGCAGAAACTTTAGTATATGCCCCACCAGCATCTGAGGGTGAGTATTGTAAATTTAATAAAAAGAGTATGTGTGTTTTTTTTTACTATCAAAGGGTAGGGGGGCGGCATGACACCTGTCCGCACTAGTGGGTGGCATGCCATTAAACCCCCCATTACTGTTACCCTTCCTGGGCACCAGAGGTGTGGGAAAGCATAAGGGCTAGTAGACTTACATGGTCAGGCTGGATGCTTGGCCCCTGGGTTCTGGGCCACTAGCCCCTATGCCTGCTGTGCACAGCCCATGGGGAGGGGGATAACTTTTTGACCCAGATCTCAGCACTATCCAGGATGGGACAAACCTAGCTTCGGCTGAAAACTGAATCACTAGCCTGGAGTACCACCAGAGGACAGCTTGAGTACCACCAGTGGTACTAGTATCACTAGATAGGAAACCTAGACCTTGAGTAATTGGACTAATTCTGAGTTCACAGATCCCTGTTATCTGTGAGCTACCTTAAATATTCTTTAGTCTGTGCTCTTTTAAGCCTCTCAGTATGCCACCCTTACATATAATTTCTACTTTCTTTCCATAAACCCTTCTTTATTGTGGTCCACCTTATCTACAGTTCTCTCTACTTAACTAAATCTCTCTCCCAACCTTTTGCAAAATATCCTTGCAGCCTCTATGGTCCAAGGCTCCAAAAAAATGACTGCTGTGAATCTTATACAGTATCCTCTTGTACTGCTCTTGTCAAGTGGCAGATCTGAGGAAAGCTTCATTTTTGGAAATTAAAGATGGCAACTACAATGCAAATCAAAAAGAGATACCAGGTCTAAGCAAAGTGAATCACAATCATGTATTTTAGCAATATTTTCAAGTATATACATTACATACATACATACAAGAATATATTTTTTGGGGGGGAGGGGTTAAAGATGGCCATTGTATGCTTTTGCACACATAGTAATTCTTCCTCCATGTTTAACCCATCTGTGCGGTGCATGCCCAGAGAGGACAGCTGCCCTAATTATGGCGCCCGGGGAGCAGTTGGGGGTTAGGAGTCTTGCTCAAGAACAATTCAGCCATGTCCCATGGCTGGTATTCGCACCGTGTGGCCATTACAGGGAATATGGGATGGAGCATACATAGGGGGATAGGAGATAAAATAGGAAACAATTAGCAGAATCACTTTGTTAAAGGCCCATAATAGGTCATAGTGATATTATTAATGCTAAATAATGACATTTTAGTAAACACTGTTTGTAGATAAATTATCCAGAGAAATACAATGCTAATCAGAGGTATATGGGGAGTAACATCTGGTGAGAGGAATCAGACTTTCAGCCCCACCTGGATATACAGAAGTCACCATAATACTGTGCATCTTCATGGAATCCTTCCATCCCATCTTGATATTGCCCTCAGACATAATGCCCATGCTAGGGGATGAGCTGCAGTAAACAACTCCTGAAGTCCTCACTGTGGAAAAAGGAGCTTGCAAAGAAATGTAAAGGGGCACAGTTAATCATAGTGATTCACAAAAATTATCCCATACTACACTGCCGTGCTGGTTTCTTCTGGGAAAGGTTCTCGGGGTTCCAAAGGGGTGCACTGCTGAGACTCACAAGCTTGGCATTTCCCCCTACTAGGGGCAAAAAAGTTAAAAAAAAATGTTTACCCCCTCAATAAAAACAGTGCCCCCTGCTTCCACCATTGCTCGCTGTTAAAAAAAGTGACATTTACTCACCTCAGCCCCAAAAACCTCACGCGGGGTCTCCTCTTTGCCTTGACAGCCTCCGACCCCCAGGGGCTCTTCAATCTTCATGAGAGGGCCTGGAACAGGACCCCCCTGCTTTTGCCTTCCCTGCAGGCTGCTGCCTAGCCCTGCCTCTTTCTGAGTGTGGCAGATGACATCATCCCGTGACGTCATCCTGCCCCCGGCCTGAGAGTCCTCAGATGTCGATGATCATTGGAGAGGGGTTAAGGGGCAGGGGACTCTGATCCCCTGCCTCCCCACCCCCTCCACCAATCACCAGCTTCTGTCACTGGTGATCATTGAGGGACATTGATCGGCATAGGACATCGGGGCTGAGGATCAGAGGTTCATAAATGACATTTTCCTGGCTGTGTCTGTGTTTTTTTATACTGTTTATACTGTTTACTTGTCATTAATCACCAGCCTCCCGATTACCTGCCTCCCCAAAGCCCAGGGGGGTTGCCACATGCCTGGCCTCTTGCCCTGGTCTACAAGTCCTGCACAGCTAGTCCTGAGCTGGTTATGCTGGGGAGGGGGAACCCACACCATTTTTTGGGGATTTTTAAGGGGGGGCCCTATGTAATTTTATCTTTAATTAACCCTTTATGTCCCATCACTATAAAGGCTTCCAGAATCAGGAGAGCAGAAACCAGAGCCTATGGGCCGTGAAGGCTACTTGGGCTTGTAGCTTTCATGGCCGGGGGCAACCTGGTCTACAACCCCTGCATAGCTGGTCCACGGGCTGGTTATTATGGGAAGGGGGATTTTTAAAAGATTTGAACCCTTTTTTTTTTTTTAAAGTGCGGGTTCCTCCAGCCCCACCTTGGTGAGGGAGACCCCACACCATTTTTTTAATTTAACTTTTCATAGTGTGGATAGTAGTTGTAATTTATTAATAAGTGTTTTAAATTGATCTTTATAGTTTGGGTCGTCTCCTGGGCAGGGGCCTACCGATAGATGTGGTACCATTGTAATCGGTAAAAATGGGGCCTTCATATGCAATATGGTTTCTTCAGGGCCGGATAATGAGGGGGGCGCAAGGGGCGCGAGCCCCGTGGCCTCCACCACTTTCCCTGCAAAGGGGCCTCCACCAACCTTTGGGTTACGGTCTGGTCCAGGAGGCTTTTCAGTCTTTGGCCTGATGGTTCGCAAAGCTATCGGCGGCAGTGGGAGTCCCATGTGCCTGGGCAAGCCTTTTTTGTTTTTGCAAACATGCAGCCAAAGCCACCACAGGGCAGGACAGAGAGTCAAGAGCAGCAAAGCCACTGCCAGCAACACTACAGTGATGGGTACGTGCAGAGCTGTCACTGCACATAAGCCACCATAACCCACCCCCTTTACTCAGTTTGAATTGCCATGAACACACACAGGGAGGGATTCAGTCAATATGGATCTCTCCCCGTGGAGTGTTCTAAAGGGAGGCTGGCAGCTTCCCAGGTGAGTAGCTCTGGCTGCATTGCATGTCCCAACTTTGGGGACTCAAAAATAAGAGTAGGGACCACACTAAACACAGAGTGCTTTGTCGGGCGGTGTGGCTTCCACATGTATCTGCAGATATGTGCAACCAAATCTCTGTCTTTCCACACAGCTAGACATGTTTGGTGCTTAATACTTAGATTATGAGAGGGTTAAACTGGGCGGTAAATTGGTTCCCAGGCCCTGAATAATAATGATAATAATTTTGTATAAAAATTAGTGATGGAGCTACTCCCACCCCCCTCTATTCATAAGCCACCAAGCACAGCCGCTGGCAGCTCAATGCAGGGAACTGTATTCTGCTGGACCAGCTGGGCGACTACACTACCCCCTCCGCCCAGAATGGCAAAGCAGGAGATCCCGAGCAGCACGCACCCACACAAGGGTGGCACAAGGGATTAGATCTGATGTTCCAGTGAGTAGGCGGGTGCCAGACAACCACTGATCAATTATTTGGCTGGACTATTTTAAAGGAAAAAAAATACTCTATCTGGGGCCTCCACCAGATTTTGTGCCCAGGGGCCTCCACCACAGAAAAAAACAATGTAAAAATTACAAACATTTCATGTCTTCTGAAAAACAAAACAATATATTATTTTCCTGTAAATTCCTGCAAGAATCACAGTTAAATGGGGAAAAATGACCTGTATACAGAGGGTGACAACATCTCAAGCAGGCTAGCAATAAAAAGGGTTAACAGTAGCTATGCATGTTGGGTATTGTTCTGTTTGGGGGACCTTGCGCTTTCAAATTTCGCTTGTTTGTACTTAATAAATATATTTTAGAAAAATGTGTTTTTATTCTGCTTTTTTTATCATTTTCTTTTTTTTAGGGAAACCCTGTGCAGCCCACTACCACACACTGGGTACGCCTAGAAAGCTTAAGGTGTGAACTTTCAGGGAATGTGTTCAAAATACTACAAATTGTTAAAAAAATTATTTTTTTGCACATATTTCACCCACATATATTGAGAATACACAAAATACATTTTAAACAAGACATTTCATGTTAAAGCCCAGATTGCTAAAAATACAATATATAATTTTCCTGGGAAATCTTTGGAAACACCTTCAAATATCACATTTGTATTTGTCACATGTATAGCGAATAATATTAAAAAATGGTCTGGAAACAGAGGGTGACGAAATCTCTAGGTATGCTGGCAGTTAAAGGGTTAAACAACTGATCAGAAGTGTGATCATATGTCAGATGTTTTCAGTTCAGGTAAAAAAAAGTTAGCTTTACCCACACATACAATACATATATGATGAGATGAGAACAATTTTCACTTCTTAGGACCCAACAGGAATGTCAATCTGACTCATTCAGTCTGGGTGATTTTTCTGCAGTTCTGCACATACCTGTAGTGCTGACAATTTTTCACAACACAACTGGACATAGTAAATTAGAACTCAGTTAATTGGCTGAGCCCAGCTGCATTCAGCACAATGGTCAGTGCTAAATGCAGGACTAAAGAGAAATAACCCTGGTGAAATGGGTCAGGTTGACACCATCTGTCCATATAGATGCATAGAAATGAAATATAAATGCATTTGGGAAAGTATTCCATTGAGGTCTATGCCATTAAGTTTTGACTTCTGTTCCTCATCAGTCAGCCTGTGTCCACTAGGCTTATGGTCAATCTGGTAGATCAAAGCAAACTGCCTTGTGTGCAGAAGTTGTAGATTAGTAATTATATTATAAGTAAAAGTATGTATATTAGTGTGCCGCAGTAACAACACAAACTAGTGGAGACTTTGTAAATTATGCCCTATTTGTAAGTCCCTAAAGCAATGTGTTGATATAGCTTTTTAAAGCAATATTCTGTTCCTGCTGTTAGGGGGTGAGAGGTGGAATACTTATTTAATTAGGTTTCAAATTATGTATAGTTATAAGGATAAAAATCCTAAGTTATTGTTAAAATTTTCTATTCGTCCATAACTCAATTTAAACCAGTGTTTATAGTTGATTTCAGCAACTTTCTTGAACATGGATTATTTTGGGACTTTCTAGTTAACTATTTCAATTGAACCTAGGCTAAAGAATTACTACTGTATGTGGGGACCACTAAGTTTTTAAAGGATTCTAAACACTCAAATTTGAATGACTGTCCATAATATTTCTATTGTTCCTTTATTTTATATTATATATAATTATTATTATATAATATTTTAAATATATTATTATGTAAAGTAAATCAGTCTGTCTTCAATGAGGCAGAACCACTATACAGACCCATAATTGTATGTCCCTTTACCCATGGGGCAACTGTCTAGAAGACTCCAGTGTTGGCTGACTAAGTAACCCTTAGGCATTCTGATTCAGGAAGCTCCACCAAGTGTACCACCGCACCCCCCCCCCCCCTTCCTGCAAGTGTCGGCTCACACTCACTTACTTTCCTGTACTCCAGCACTTTGTTCTCAGATTTAGATTGGTTGGGGCAGGAGCGTGCTGCAGTCTACAGAGAGATTGCATACATTAATATGCACAGCATAAGACACTGATTGGAAGCTGTTTTGGCAAGTGCATAGGCTTTGCCGCAGTATGGAGGCAAGTACATTCTACTTCAATTTATGATTATTGTGTCCAGTTAGAGGTTATTATTAGCCTATAATTATATGTTATATTAACTCTCTGTGTTATTGCAATACTGATGCCTCTGCGGTAGAATTGCTTATCTCACACATTTTATTGTTATAGCATTTGTTTGCATACAATCTTTGGAACAGCATCTTGGGATGGCATTTAGTATGATGTGGTACCACGTGAGTATCTTTTAATGATATGAATAATAAACACTTTTATTTTTAATATTTGTTGTATTAAATGTTTTGCTGATAGTAGGTTTGAGGGTATGTTAATGATTGGATAAGAGCCTGAGAATGTGCCTTAGTTCCGTTGGTAAGTTTATCGGGTGACCCCAGTGGTGTTAACTAGCGGGATATCCCTAATTATGATGCCCCAGGAACAAGAGCCTATCACCAAGAATGTAGTAAAAATCCTGATGATAGGTCCCCTTCAAGCTCAGACTCAGGCACAGGATGATTCTCCAGTGAGCCCCACCAAATCTATAAAACGGGTTTGCTTCCGGTCAACTTACGGGGTTATTTTGTAGGCGAAAGCAAGCTGTTGAGATGTTGAGGAGTATGAGCGCCTGCAGCTGAACGGCATGCTGTGCATCACCATGGCAGAAGCCAGATCACACCGCGCACGCATGGACATCAATCGCATGCATGATGTTGAGCTGCTCGAGCTGAACCGCCTTAACTGCATTTCCCTCCATAATTTGTATAGTGAGCTGCGGCCACGGTTAGCCCGCACCACAAGGAAGGGGCATGCAATTGCCGGTATGACCAAGATGCTTGGCTGCCTGCAATTTTTGTGAACGGCTCGTTCCAGAGGTTGGGTGCCCTCTCCGTGGGGATGTCCCAGCCTACGCTGAGCTGCACACTAAACAAGTTTTTGGATGGCATGGCTACCCTGTGTCCAAAATACATCTATTTCCTAGACAACATGGTAGCCTGGAATGCGGTTAAGTTGGGCTTTTTTAATATAGCTGACATGCCCAACGTCACGGGTGTGATCAATTGTACCCATGTTGCGTTGGTTCCTCCAGCCGATGAGGAATATCTATTTAGGTTTGTGGTTTAGGTCAACATTATGACTTGTATTAACTAATTGATTCTCAGTATGTTGTAATGTATATAGAATGCAATAATTTGCATGCATACCTTAACTAAGCATTTCAATGTAGCCCTTAACTAAACATTTGCATGCATACCTTAACTAATCGTTTCAATGTAGCCCTTAAGTAAACATTTGCATGCATACATTAATTAATCATTTCAATGTAGCCCTTAACTAAACATTTGCATGCATACCTTAACTAATCTTTTCAATGTAGCCCTTAACTAAACATTTGCATGCATACCTTAACTAATCATTTCAATGTAGCCCTTAACTAAACATTTGCATGCATACCTTAACTAATCATTTCAATGTAGCCCTTAACTAAACATTTGCATGCATACCTTAACTAATCATTTCAATGTAGCCCTTAACTAAACATTTGCATGCATACCTTAACTAATCATTTCAATGTAGCCCTTAACTAAACATTTGCATGCATGCCTTAACTAATCATTTTAATGTAGCCTTTAACTAAACATTTGCATACATACCTTAATTAGTCCTTATCATGTATACCTTTTTAGAATCCGACTGACCATTTTATTTTTTTTATTTGTTTGGGTCGTAACATTACAAAATACACTTTAAAAATAAGGATACCTTATTTTGTGTTGTGTAACTTGTTAATTGGGGGGATTGTCTTTGTGTACTAAGGACCTGTATTTCTGCTCTTACAGGAACAGGAAGATGAGCCATTCCATAAATGTGCAAGCTGTGGTTGGCCCGGACCTTCGGTTCCTAAGGGTGATGGCTGGCTTTCCCGGATCCACCCACAGGATCCACCCAGGATCTCATTAGGCCTAAACCTGCTGCGTGGGAGCTTGTGCTGGCGCTTTACTGAGCCACAAACTATGGCATTGGCAAGTGTTTTTTCTGAACACTATCCTGCGCTGTATGGGTGAAAATCTAAAGCCACAAGCCAAAGCACAAATGCACAAATATGAGTGTAGATCAATAGTGTGGGAATGGTGATGAAAGATACAACGCTAAATGTTAATCTGGTGGATTGACATTATAAGGCTTTTGTTGCGCTTGTAGGATGGCCAACACATGTGCTTGGGTGGCATTCATCATCTGCCACTGCTCAAGCGTAGCCTCCCTCTGCCTGTTGCTAGTCATAATTTCTTCAAGCAAGGTGGTGAAGTTGTTATTGAAGTTTAGTAGTTGTGATGCCAGCTCCTCTCTTAATATTTGGTTCACTGCCCTAAAGTTGCGGCTGTCATTGCGCCATGCTGTCTCCAGGATCTGCACACGCCTCACCTGGCTGACATGGCGATGTGCCTGAGGGCATCCTCCACTTCCCATAGTTTGGGCGCGTGCAGATGCTGGAGGTTTAGGCCTAGCAACAAGAGCAGATGTAGTAGGCAAATCCTCTGCAGCAGAGCTAGCACATGGGACAGTTGGTTGTGTCTCTTGCTGCTGGCCATGCTGGTCTGCCAGCAGAGGGTGTGATTGACTCTGCTGCAGAGGATTTGTGGGCGGCTGTTGCTGGGGCAGTGACACATAATGTGGCTGGGTAGGCATTATTGAGGCCATGGTAATGATCTCCTCCTCCTCCAGATGGTATATTGCATCCATTAGGGGTGGTGTCTGTAGGGACGTGGAAAAAAATGTGTAAGATAGTTGGTCAAATATATGTTTGGTGAAGTAGTCATCTTCATTCACATGCATCACCAGTTCGTGCACATTGCACTTACCAGATCCAGCTGGTCCTGTGTAGAATATGTTTGTAAATGCCTGGCGGGACGTGGTGACAGTGGGAAAACAGGTGAAGTGTTGCGCAGTCGCAATAGTATTTTTGAGGAGCTGGAATGTAACAGTTAGAGATGAGCGAACTTTTGAAAAATTCGATTCGACTGATTCGCCGAATTTTCCGACAAAAAACGTTTTGACCTGAATATATTCGCGATGAATCGCTATTAAAAAACGGCTATTTCGGAGCCTCCTAGAGCCTCAATAGGGTTGTAAACCATTCTGCCTTGCTGTAACACGCATAGGACGCGTGCTGGGTTATTGAAATAATACTGTAAATAATTATCACATGCAGATCGGAGGCATCGCTAATAGAATCGCAAAGCGGCACAATTGTAGAGAGTTGAGGTGGCATCACTATGAGGGGTCCTTATAGTGTCTGAAAACCACACCCTGGAGCTGGCAGCAGCAGGAGCCCAAAAGTTAGCTGAATCACACCGTGGAGTTGCAAGCAGCAGCAGCAGCAGCAGCAGCTGCAGGAGCCCAAACATTGCTTGAAAGAGACACTGGAGTTGGCTGCAGGAGCCCAAAAATTTAATGAATCACACCCTGGAGTTGCAAGCAGCAGCAGCAGGAGCCCAAACATTGCTTGAAAGAGACACTGGATTCGGCTGCAGGAGCCCAAAAATTGGATGAATCACACCCTGGAGTTGCAAGCAGCAGCAGGAGCCCAAACATAGCTTGAAAGACACACTGGAGTTGGCAGCAGGAGCCCTAAAATTGGCTGAATCACACCCTGGAGTTGCAAGCAGCAGCAGCAGGAGCCCAAACATAGCTTGAAAGAGACACTGGAGTTGGCAGCAGGAGCCCAAAAATTTAATGAATCACACCCTGGAGTTGCAAGCAGCAGCAGCAGGAGCCCAAACATTGCTTGAAAGAGACACTGGATTCGGCTGCAGGAGCCCAAAAATTGGATGAATCACACCCTGGAGTTGCAAGCAGCAGCAGGAGCCCAAACATAGCTTGAAAGACACACTGGAGTTGGCAGCAGGAGCCCTAAAATTGGCTGAATCACACCCTGAAGTTGCAAGCAGCAGTAGCAGCAGGAGCCCAAACATTACTTTAAAGAGACACTGGAGTTGGCTTCAGGAGACCAAAAATTGGATGAATCACACCCTGGAGTTGCAAGCAGCAGGAGCCCAAAAATTGGCTGAATCACACCCTGAAGTTGCAAGCAGCAGTAGCAGCAGGAGCCCAAACATAGCTTGAAAGAAACACTGGAGTTGGCAGCAGGAGCCCAAAAATTGGATGAATCACACCCTGGAGTTGCAAGCAGCAGCAGGAGACCAAACATAGCTTGAAAGAGACACTGGAGTTGGCAGCAGGAGCCCAAAAATTGGATGAATCACACCCTGGAGTTGCAAGCAGCAGCAGGAGCCCAAACATAGCTTGAAAGACACACTGGAGTTGGCAGCAGGAGCCCTATAATTGGCTGAATCACACCCTGGAGTTGCAAGCAGCAGGAGCCCAAACATAGCTTGAAAGAGACACTGGAGTTGGCAGCAGGAGCCCAAAAATTGGCTGAATCACACCCTGAAGTTGCAAGCAGCAGTAGCAGCAGGAGCCCAAACATTACTTTAAAGAGACACTGGAGTTGGCTTCAGGAGACCAAAAATTGGATGAATCACACCCTGGAGTTGCACGCAGCAGGAGCCCAAACATGAGACACTGCAGTTGGCAGCAGGAGCCCAAAAATTGGCTGAATCACACCCTGAAGTTGCAAGCAGCAGTAGCAGCAGGAGCCCAAACATAGCTTGAAAGAAACACTGGAGTTGGCAGCAGGAGCCCAAAAATTGGATGAATCACACCCTGGAGTTGCAAGCAGCAGCAGCAGGAGCCCAAACATAGCTTGAAAAAGACACTGGAGTTGGCAGCAGGAGCCCAAAAATTGGATGAATCACACCCTGGAGTTGCAAGCAGCAGCAGGAGCCCAAGCATTGCTTTAAAGAGACACTGGAGTTGGCAGCAGGATCCCAAAATTGGATGAATCACACCCTGGAGTTGCAAGCAGCAGCAGCAGGAGCCCAAGCATAGCTTGAAAGAGACACTGGAGTTTGCAGCAGGAGCCCAAAAATTGGATGAATCACACCCTGGAGTTGCAAGCAGCAGCAGCAGCCCAAACATTGCTTTAAAGAGACACTGGATGGCAGCAGGAGCCCAATAATTGGATGAATCACACCCTGGAGTCGCAAGCAGCAGCAGCAGCCCAAATATAGCTTGAAAGAGACACTGGAGTTGGCAGCAGGAGCCCAAAAATTTGATGAATCACACCCTGGAGTTGCAAGCGGCAGCAGGAGCCCAAACATAGCTTGAAAGAGACACTGGAGTTGGCAGCAGGAGCCCACAAATTGGATGAATCACACCCTGGAGTTGCAAGCCGCAGCAGCAGGAGCACAAACATTGCTTTAAAGAGACACTGGAGTTGGCTGCAGGAGCCCAAAAATTGGATGAATCACACCCTGGAGATGCAAGAAGCAGCAGCAGGAGCCCAAACATAGCTTGAAAGAGACGCTGGAGTTGGCTGCAGGAGCCCAAAAATTGGATGAATTACACCCTGGAGTTGCAAGCAGCAGCAGGAGACCAAACATAGCTTGAAAGAGACACTGGAGTTGGCAGCAGGAGCCCAAAAATTGGCTGAATGACACCCTGGAGTTGCAAGCAGCAGCAGGAGCACAAACATTGCTTTAAAGAGACACTGGAGTTGGCAGCAGGAGCCCAAAAATTGGATGAATCACACCCTGGAGTTGCAAGCAGCAGCAGCAGGAGCCCAAACATAGCTTGAAAGAGACACTGGAGTTGGCTGCAGGAGCCCAAAAATTGGATGAATTACACCCTGGAGTTGCAAGCAGCAGCAGGAGCCCAAACATAGCTTGAAAGAGACACTGGAGTTTGCAGCAGGAGCCCAAAAATTGGATGAATCACACCCTGGAGTCGCAAGCAGCAGCAGGAGCCCAAACATAGCTTGAAAGAGACACTGGAGTTGGCAGCAGGAGCCCAAAAATTGGATGAATCACACCCTGGAGTTGCAAGCAGCAGAGGCGCAAACATAGCTTTAAAGAGACACTGAAGTGGGCTTCAGGAGCCCAAAAATTGGATGAATCACACCCTGGAGTTGCAAGCAGCAGCAGGAGCACAAACATAGCTTGAAAGAGACACTGGAGTTGGCAGCAGGAGCCCAAAAATTGGATGAATCACATCCTGGAGTCGCAAGCAGCAGCAGAAGCCCAAACATAGCTTGAAAGAGACACTGGAGTTGCCAGCAGTAGCCCAAAAATTGGATGAATCACACTCTGGAGTTGCAAGCAGCAGCAGGAGCCCAAACATTACTTTAAAGAGACACTGGAGTTGGCAGCAGCCACAGCAGGAGCCCAAAAATTGACTGACACACCTTGGAGTTGGCAGCAGCAGAACCCATAAATTTGCTGGAAGGCACCCTGAAGTTAGCAGCAGCAGGAGCACAAACATTAGCTGGAAGGCACACCCTGGAGTTGGCAGCAGCATAAGCAGGAGCCCAAACATTGCTTAAAAGACACCCTGGAGTTGGCGGCAGCAGCAGCAGCAGGAGGCCAAAAATTGTCTGAAAGGCACACCCTGAAGTTGGCATCAGCAGGAGCCCAAAAATTGGCTGGAAGGCACACCCTGAAGTTGGCATCAGCAGGAACCCAAAAATTGGCCTAAAGACATAAATATGTTTTGAACCATTTGGAAAGTGTAAAACGTGGCACCATGCTGAATCTAGTTGCATGCATCAGTCATTGGTGGGTGGAAATCCTGGCTGATCCATCCCTGATTCATTTTGACAAAGGTGAGTCTCTCCACATTTTTAGTTGACAGACGAGTTCTCCTCGCGGTAACTAAACACCCGCTCAGATGGCACGCTACTGGCCGGGCAGGACAGCTTTTCCAGGGCAAACTCTGCTAGTTGCAGCCACAAGCCAAGTTTGGCTGCCCAGAAGTCCAGCGGATCCTCAAGGTGTGTTGGCATGGTCATGTCAAGGTATGACATGACCTGCTGGTTGAGGTCCTTCTCCAGGTCTTTCTGCTGCTCATGAGTAGCCTCACTATGCGGGTGTAGAAAGCTACTCATTAGCGACTGAAGACTGATGCTGCTGCTGATGGAGCTGCTGCTGCTGCTCCTGCCAACCCCCCCAGCAGCCATGGCAGTGGAAGGTGAGCGCAGAGCTCCCTCCGAGTCAGACCTGCGAGAGCATGGACCATGGCGCAGATAGGCATCAGCCAACTGACTACGCAGAATGTCTTTGTAGTAGTTCAGTTTGTCCTCCCTCTCGGCGGGTTTAAAATATGCCCCCATTTTGTGCCGGAAGCGAGGGTCCAATAAGGTGGACAACCAGAAGTCATCCCGCCGACAAATGGAAACAATTCTGGGGTCACTACACAAGCACGTGAGCATGCTTCCTGCCATTTGCGCAAGTGACTCGGAGGGACTACCTGTCTCCATCTCCACTGCATACTGCCACGGTGTGTCCGGGTCCTCTGTCTCACCTTCCTCAAAACCCTCTAGCTCCTCTGGCTGCTCCTGCTCCTCCTCTCCTGTCCGCTGACTAGATAAACCAGCCATTTCGCCAAGCCTAAACTGTGCTTCACTGGGCCACTCCTCCTCCTCTTCCTCCTCCTCCTCCAGTTCAGCTCCAACGGGGTTCATGTGGCCGTAAGATGTAGACGCCATGTCTCCAGTGCCCTGACCAGCCATGGTTTCAAACATGTTCTGTAGTACATGAAGCAGTGGAATCGCGTCGTTCATCCCGTAATCCTGCCGACTGACAAATAAAGTGCCTTCCTCAAAGGGCCTGAGCAAACGGCAGCTGTCACATATGAGCTGCCACTGGTTGACATTGAAGTTACACAGGGGAGTCCCCTTATCCGCTTGGATCATCAGGAAATCCGTGATGGCTTTTCTCTGTTCATATAATCGGTCCAACATGTGAAGGGCGGAATTCCAACTGGTGGAAACATCGCAACTCACACTATGTTGGGGGCTACCGTTCTGACGCTGTAGCTCAAGAAGGGTGTGTTTGGCGGTGTATGAGTGGCTGAAGTGCATGTTTCCTTGAAGTTGTTAGGATGTCTTGCAGATGGGGGGAAGACTTCAGAAACCGCTTGACAACCAGATTGAAGTAACCATGATTCCCATTTTAAGTTTTCTTAAAGTAAGCCATGTTTGGATTTCCTGATGAATACATTTAAGCAGTTCCTCCCCTGTGTGACTCCGTTCGCCTAGACAAACCATGTGAAGCATAGCGTGACACCTCCGTGGCCTGCACATATGGTAGACTGGAGGGGCACTGAGACTTGAGCCTACAGTGGAGGGTGAGGAGATGGCGGAGAGTGAGGAGGCCGAGTCGCACGGTGTCACAGGCCCAACGGGCAGGGAGCGCGGAGGCCGAAGCAGCGTGACCTGTCCAAGATGCTGCTGCTGCAAAGGGACCACATTCACCCAGTGAGCCATAAACGACATGTACTGCCCCTGACCTTAGTTACAGCTCCAGACGTTGGCGCTGCCATACACTTTGCTACACACCGACAGGCTCACGGACTGGCCACCTTCTGTTCAACAAAAGTGTGCAGCGCCGGTACTGCCTTCTTGGCAAAGAAATGACGGCTTGGGACTCTCCACCTCGGCTCGGCACAAGCTATCAGTTCTCTGAAAGGTGCAGAGTCCACCACCTGAAAAGGGAGCGACTGCAGCACCAGCAACTTGGACAGGAGCACATTCAGCTTTGCGCCCTAGGATGAGTGGGCGCATACTGCTGTCTCTTGGACATGCATGCATGACTTGGAGGAGCAGGAGCAGGAGCGACAGAGGATGGGTATGACGCACAGCTGCCTTCGGCTGAGGTGCTGGAGCCTTGGCTGGCAGAAATTGGGAGCGGCGTGCCACTTGGTGAGGAAGCAGGCTGGACCACCACTTCGGATCCTCGGTTCTCCCAGGTCGCTTTATGGTGACGCATCATATGTTGACGCAGGGCCGTGGTGCCAACATTTGGGCCCTGGCCACGCTTCACCTTCTGCCTACATATCTTGCATGTGGCCATGTTACCCTCCTGCGGATGTTTCAGGAAAAACTGCCACACTGCCGAGTAGCTACTTTTCCTACCAACAGGCTGCACTGATTCACTGCTACTGTCGCCAACTCCAGGAACCCCTGCTCCACTACCTCCCGATAAGGTAGCCTGCCGTGCAGCAGGTGCTCTACCCCGGCCCCGGCCCTGTTTGGCTCCAGGCTTTACAATTGTGCCCCCATGCTGACTGCCAACCATGCTGCTAACACCTTGCTGCCTCAGCTGCTGATTACGGGGCAACCTGCACCCCTCTTCTCCTGATGATGACGATGAAGCCCCTTCATCACCCAGTTCCCAAGTGCGATCGGCTTCATCATCATCACCGAGTTGTGGCTGCACGCCACTGATGTTCTCGGTTTCCTCAACAATGTCTGGCGCAGGAGCTGGAACGCTCGCAACACCCACGACACTGTCCACATCACTATTTGTCTACCTAGCTAAAGAAGCCACCTCCATTTCTTGGCTGGGCAGTAGCTGCTAAAGAGTGGAGCTGAACCCAAAGCATAGGCGACGTCGCTGGGGGAGAGAACGGCGTAGGACAGAGGCAATGGGAGGACAGGGACTGCTTTCGGGGCATGCCAACTCAGGGTTGTGTCAGAGGAACCTACCGACCCTAGACTGGGGGTCTCAGATGTAACTTGTGATGATGTTGATGAGCGCGTTAACCAATCTACCACGGCAGATGCGTTACTGGTGGAGACATAACCGCTAGCAGATACTGGCAGTTCAGGTCTCTCTCTGTGACTCCTGCTGCCACTCGCTCCTAGTCTGCTGCGACCTCTGCCTGCTGAATCTTGGCCTCTGCCACTCTTCTTTGAACATCCTTGCACTTGTCTGCCTGACATTTTTATGTATTTCAAATGCGCAATAGGTACCATAAAAAATGTGTTTATTTTAAAAAGAAGAAGCTAAATAAAGTGAGGGACTGCTTCTCTGCCCCAGATACTATGAAAATTGACAATATGAGATACCCTGCGGCCTAGTATTTTGGCAGCAGACCAAAAACCAATTCAAAATGCAATACTTTGATTAAGCCGAGGAAGGATCAACAAGCGTATTTAGCATAACAGGCTGCTAAGTTTGGGATGCCCTGCGGCCTGGTGTTTTTTTTGTTAAAGGCAGACCAAAATCCAATTCAAAATGCAATACTTTGATTAAGCTGAGGAAGGATCAACAAGCGTATTTAGTATAACAGATAGGCTGCCTAATGCAGGTTTGGGATGCCCTGCGGCCTGGTGTTTTTTTTGTTAAAGGCAGACCAAAAACCAATTCAAAATGCAATACTTTGATTAAGCTGAGGAAGGATCAACAAGCGAATTTAGTATAACAGATAGGCTACTAAGTGCAGGTTTGGGATGCCCTGCGGCCTGGTGTTTTTTTTGGTAAAGGCAGACCAAAAACCAATTCAAAATGCAATACTTTGATTAAGCTGAGGAAGGATCAACAAGCGTATTTAGTATAACAGATAGGCTGCCTAATGCAGGTTTGGGATGCCCTGCGGCCTGGTGTTTTTTATGTTAAAGGCAAACCAAAAACCAATTCAAAATACAATACTTTGATTAAGCTGAGGAAGGATCAACAAGCGTATTTAGTATAACAGGCTGCCTAATGCAGGTTTGGGATACCCTGCGGCCTGGTGTTTTTTTTGTTAAAGGCAGACCAAAAGCCAATTCAAAATGCAATACTTTGATTAAGGTGAGGAAGGATCAACAAGCGTATTTAGTATAACAGGCTGCTTAATGCAGGTTTGGGATGCCCTGCGGCCTGGTGTTTTTTTTGTTAAAGGCAGACCAAAAAAACAATTCAAAATGCAATACTTTGATTAAGCTGAGGAAGGATCAACAAGCGTATTTAGTATAACAGATAGGCTGCCTAAAGCAGGTTTGGGATGCCCTGCGGCCTGGTGTTTTTTTTGTTAAAGGCAGACCAAAAACCAATTAAACATGCAATACTTTGATTAAGCTGAGGAAGGATCAACAAGCGTATTTAGTATAACAGATAGGCTGCCTAATGCAGGTTTGGGATACCCAGGTGGGCTGGTATTTTTTTGTTAAAGGCAGACCAAAAACCAATTCAAAATGCAATACTTTGATTAAGCTGAGGAAGGATCAACAAGCGTATTTAGTATAAAAGATAGGCTGCCTAATGCAGGTTTGGGATGCCCTGCGGCCTGGTATTTTTTTTGTTAAAGGCAGACCAAAAACCAATTCAAAATGCAATACTTTGATTAAGCTGAGGAAGGATCAACAAGCGTATTTAGTATAACAGATAGGCTGCCTAATGCAGGTTTGGGATGCCCTGCGGCCTGGTGTTTTTTTGTTAATGGCAGACCAAAAACCAATTCAAAATGCAATACTTTGATTAAGCCGAGGAAGGATCAACAAGCGTATTTAGCATAACAGGCTGCTAAGTGCAGGTTTGAAGTGCCCTGCGGCCTGGTGTTTTTTTGTTAAAGGCAGACCAAAAACCAATTCAAAATGCAATACTTTGATTAAGCTGAGGAAGGATCAACAAGCGTATTTAGTATAACAGATAGGCTGCCTAATGCAGGTTTGGGATGCCCTGCGGCCTGTTGTTTTTTTTGTTAAAGGCAGACCAAAAACCAATTCAAAATGCAATACTTTGATTAAGCTGAGGAAGGATCAACAAGCGTATTTAGTATAACAGATAGGCTGCCTAATGCAAGTTTGGGATGCCCTGCGGCCTGGTGTTTTTTTTGTTAAAGGCAGACCAAAAACCAATTCAAAATGCAATACTTTGATTCAGCTGAGGAAGGATCAACAAGCATATTTAGTATAACAGATAGGCTGCCTAATGCAGGTTTGGGATTCCCTGCGGCCTGGTGTTTTTTTTGGTAAAGGCAGACCAAAATCCAATTCAAAATGCAATACTTTAAGCTGAGGAAGGATCAACAAGCGTATTTAGTATAACAGATAGGCTGCCTAATGCAGGTTTGGGATGCCCTGCAGCCTGGTGTTTTTTTTGTTAGAGGCAGACCAAAAACCAATTCAAAATGCAATAATTTGATTAAGCTGAGGAAGGATGAACAAGCGTATTTAGTATAACAGATAGGCTGCTAAGTTCAGGTTTGGGATACCCAGGTGGGTTGGTGTTTTTTTTGTTAAAGGCAGACCAAAAAATATTTAAACTAATCCAGTTATATATTATGATAAATGCTTGTGTGTAACAGATAAAGTCAAATAAGCCACT
Organism: Gastrophryne carolinensis; assembly: GCA_027917425.1. Taxonomy (NCBI): domain Eukaryota; kingdom Metazoa; phylum Chordata; class Amphibia; order Anura; family Microhylidae; genus Gastrophryne; species Gastrophryne carolinensis. The sequence continues at coordinate 474,696,807 of CM051235.1, read as the reverse complement.
TCATAGATGGCATGCACAGTGGCAAGGCAGATTTAAAGCACAAAGAACTGAAATCGAATTGAAAACTCATCTGGCTAATGAAAAAAAAAAAAAAAATCACTGTCACTTCTAAGCTGTCACTGGCTGGATGGTTCCGTTTTTTCTCTATCTTTCCCTATCTTTCCCTGGCTCTGTCTACCTCTCTGTCTGTCTCTCTGACTCTCCCTACCTATCTCTAACTCTCTGTCCCTGTCTCTAACTAGCTGGGCTCTGGCCGCAATGCAAGGCTGAAATGCGCACAAGCAAGATGGCCGCCGCTTTATATAGCACGGTGACACTTTATATAGCACTTGCCAACGTCATGCTTTGGGGCTCACTAAACCGTCTGCTCAACTTCCCACGCCGCAGGTTTCGCCCTAATGTTTCCCTGGATGGCTCTTCCTGGGTGGGAGGAATATTGGGTGACATTCTTGGGTGACTTGCAGGCGTTGAATAGCCAGACATTTCGCTTAACATGGATTGAGCCGGACTTGCATGTGTGTGTGTCAGCAGCTGGCTGCCCAAAGAAGTTACAGCCGATGAGCTTCCCGGGGACACCAGGCTCTCCACGTTAGATTCGTGACATTGGGAAAGAGCAGGAGAGGGTGTGATTGGGGGGCTAGGGCTTCTAGGACGAGTCTTACCCTTGCCCTTACTAATGCTTCGTTGTGTTTGTGATGTTGTGGGCCGGGGAGCATTCTTGCTTGAGGATGTCTCCTTCGCCTTCCGAGATAGGCCAGATTTGGAGGTGGTTGGAGTGTGGTCCACTAGATCCTTCATGTGGTGAGTGGATGTCCTGGTCGAATGCGAGTGGCCCTTGATTTTGTGGGACCTAGTTGCAGGCCTCGAGGAGGTTTTTTCATGCCGTTCGGCACGCCGCTCATGGCGTTCATGGGACTTGGGAGTCTTGCGGCTACCTTTCTTGGCAGGCATAGTGATATCTGCAAAGACACTCAGCTGTTTCTCCAAATACCCTTTAATTAGTTATGACTGTGTATGACGCTTACACGTAAGAGTGCGTACGGACGTGTGCATCCCGGAAACCGCTGGGGCGCAACATATCTGCTGATATGCCAACCAGAAGTTAGTGCGCACATGTGTGCAACACCAAAATGGCATCTACAAGGATAGCTGAAGCCTAAAAATGTTATGGGGAATGTAATTTAGGAACCTGCTATAACTGAGATATTTCTTTGTATGATGTTTGCATTAATGAAATGTGTTTTTCTTTTATCTTTTAGATGATGATGGAGAACAGGTACGACTACCTGGCGAGTAATTTCCGAAAGAGGATGTTGGCCCTGGAGATAGTGGCCAAAATAGCAGGCCACAGCGGCACCACCTTCACCTTCATCCAGATCATCCAACACTGGTCGGACCTAAAGCGAAGGAAGAGGCCCTGGGTGAGACGATTCTTTGCGCAACAATTCCCAAGTAATTACATGACTATTACTTGTTAGATATCAAAAAGCCCTTAGTTAGGCCTCTGTTTATGAATGCTATTCTCTTCTAGTGAGCGAATGGGATTATCGCATAAGACCCACCCGGAGGCAAGCAGTCCGGCCAGTGCTGGATGGATCTTGGGTGAGTGAAGATGGTGCGTCTACAGAGAAGGGGCATCAGCGGCTCGCCAGGGAGTCAGACGAAATGCCGGAGCAACAACACTCCGGTATGTTTGCACACACAGGTACATGCACTGTAAACACACATTCATTTCCTGCTTCTATTCTTTTAGATGAGGAGGTAGCGGGTGGAGAGCGTGCTTTAGAGACACCTGAAAACCAAGCCCCTGAGGTGCATGGCGAAGTTGGGTGATGTCACACACACATTATGAAACAAATGTTGGCTTTACCTAATCTGATATTAGATGCAACAACTCTATTTGGAGTGGACGTGGAAAAACCACACCTCCCTCCCTATGTGGAGCACCAAAAATATACATAAACCATATCCTCAAAAAGATTAAGCTTTTATTAATACATGAATGTTCATAAAAAACATATACACAACACAAGACCCTCACCCTTTGAAGCCGCATGGGAGCGGCGGGCGCGGGTGTCCTGGTTGCGGTTCCCCCCTCTGAATTTGTTGTAGTGGTAGTATCTATTTATTTTGCGCTGTCACAGTTTTTTATATTGTGCTATTTGGCATTTTATGACCACCTGTTATATTGGTTTTTACTTTGGGATATAATTGTGGGGTTAGATGGTTTGGAATATTGGGTGGGGGTTGTGTGTGCACAGTTATATGTACATTTATGTTTAGGTAGAGTATGTATTGTTTATATATATATATATATATATATATATATATATATATATATAAAAATTTTTAGCACTAGGCACTTTATATAGCGTGTTATCTAGGCAATAATAGGCATTATATTGCTTGTATATTCCTAGTATGTCACACCCCCCACTTCCCAATATTCATGACACTTGGAAACCCGGCCTGTAGAGAGCGATCTTGCAGAGATGACATGGAAAAAAGGAGCCCCTCCTGGTCCATAAGTACTGGGTTCCTCCCACTATTCCTCAGTTTTTCGTCTCTGCAGTTGGCGAAGCATTCAGAAGATGACTCTCCTTCAAGCTACAGGTAGCCGGGTTTGCTCCCGGCCCTTTTTTTCTCTATTTCTGTCTGAAACTCTTTAAACCTGTTTGGTTATATTGTATGCCTCCCAGCCCTGGCTGTGTGGTTCAGGCAAAGGTAGATACATACACCTTCTGGTGTATACAGGAGTATTACTCCTCCGTGAGACCTAAATGTTTGGTAGGCGGCTTCCGGGTTGGTGTTCCCAGCATGGGATGCCCCTGTCCCTTTATAATCCCCTTGTGCCTTATGGGTGCTTTTCTATCCTCTCCCCTTAGTTCTCCTTTAACCCTGCTGGGTAAAAAGGAGGGGGGAAGGGGGGGCGTTATCTGGGCTTATTTGTCACCATGCACACAAAAAAAAAAAGAGATATATAAAATAAGTCTTTATTTCTTATTTTTATTATGTATGTTTTACTATACTATTTAATAGGAAATGTTTTATTTAGATTTTCCTATCTCTGTCTAGGCAGCATTTTTTGCTTACCTATTAAAGCTCTTTGTTTTCTGGCTGTGTTCAGATTTGAATTTTCCCTCCATTTTTGGCCATGTGATCTTGGAAGTGGGCGGGGCTTAGGCATGCTTTTATTCAGAGAGCACCTGTATGCTCTGTTTGACTTCCTGTTTGCTGTTTCCTGCTTCCCTGTGGCCTTACCTCATGATGTGAGCTTATTGCATGGGCTGTGAGTACCCTTCAGCTTGGCTGAAGGGAGTTTTTTTCATTTATTTCATGTCATTTATTTATATTGTGTGCATTTGGTGACTGTTTTTTTTTTTTGTTTTCTCTGTAGGTAGAAACTCCTTATTTAAAAAGGGGTTTCTCCTGGTCCTTATATAAAAAAAAAAAAAAAAAGCCCTTAAGCCTTATTTGGGGGTCCATTTGTTTTTCAATCCTTCCACTTGGGACTATTTAAAGGGGCATCCTGGGTAGCAATTGCGTAAATCCCATATATACTTGGCGACTATAATCAATTATAGTATAATACTAAACACCATATGGAGGCATCCCAGGATAACGGACATGCAGTTCCCTCTGCACAGACTTGGCAATGTTTTGGATGTGGGGCATCCCTTGTTGGGGATAACGCAATTCTTTGCGTCCCTTGTGCACAATTAACTATTATGCAGCAAACTGAGGCCCAGGCTTCAGGGCTTCAGGGCCTGCGGCTAATGCCTCATCTCCTACTCCGCCATGTCTTGTCCGTACCCCCAATGATATTATCATGGGTGGTGAGTCGCATGCTGACTTATGTGCCAGATTGGCTCATCTTGAAAGATTAATGTCTACCTCTGTGCCTAAGAAGGCCTCAGCTAAAAGAAAGCACTTGACTCATGCCGCTCCGGCAAGGGAGTCAGACAATTGTGAATTGCTTGATTGGTCTGATCCTTCTCAGTTAGAAGAAGGAGAATTATTATGAGGAATCAGATGTTTCTGATGAACAGCAATTTGTTGGTACTGAGATTGAGCAGGGTGAAGCAAGTGTTGTGGATACCCCAAAAGCTCTTGCTCAGTTATTTGAGGTTTTGGTTGTTATTCCTCCTGAAGTAGTCCCTCCTCAAAAAGGGGAATTCTTTGGAGTCTCTAAACCTCGTTTAGAAATTCCAAATCAAAAGCATTTTGATGAAATTATTCTTAAAGAATAGGAGATGCCTGCGCGGCTTCCTGGCATTCCCTTGGGCTGGGACAAGAAATATCCCTTCCCAGCTGATACTGTTAAGCGTTGGTCATCACCACCTGTGCCCACCACTCTGGGCATGCGTACACTCACTGCACGGATGGGTTAAATGTGGAGGACAAATTTCTATGTGTGCGCAAGCATACAATGGCCATCTATGCATTTATATTTAATAAATTTATAGAGAGACTGGATTTTTAAAAGATACTCTGCTCATGGGTGGATGCCCCTGTGCTTAATTTATCCAATTCTTCTGTGTTGCATTCTCCTGACTCCACTACACTTAAAGATGGAGAGGATAAGCGTATTGATCAAATGGCGTGCCACGCTTTTTCCAGTGTGGGCTCGGCCTTGCTGCCTGTTGGTGCTTCGGCACTCATGACAGTGGCTACTAGGTCTGTTGTGAGAGACCTAAGGAATTACTCAGGGCTTGATCCGGCCTCTGATGAGTACGCTGCTCTTAAGCGATGTGAGATGTTTGCATCTTTTGTACTTTCTGCCTTAGATGATACTCTGCTCGTGTGCAGCAGAACCTCTGCCTTGTTAGTCGCCATCCGGCGGTCAGTATGGTTGCGGCTGTAGGCAGCTGATATTGTAGCTAAGAAATCGCTTACAGCGCTCCCTTTTGTGGGATTGTGCCTCTTTGGAGAAAGAATTGGATTCTGTCACTAAAGGAGGTAAATTACCTCAGCGTAAGAAACGCCGTTCCTTTCGTGGAATAGAGGAAAGGGACGTGGCCGTCCAAGTCAGAATTGTGGATCCAAAACCAAATCTGCCTCTAAGCCTGCTCAACAATGAGGGGACGCCCTCACCCTTACGGGTGGTGGGGCGGCTGCGGTTCTTCTTCCAGGTCTGGGTTCAGGAGGTATCAGACAATTGGGTTCTGGAAGTAGTCTCTTCCGGTTACTAACTGGAATTCGAGTCCCGGCCTCCTCACAGATTTTTCATGTCCTGGATGCCGTCAGATCCGGCAATTGCGCAGGGACTGCGGGCAGCAGTAGCGAATCTGTTAAACATGGCTGTTATCGGCCTAGTGCCTCCAGCGGAAAGGGGTTTGGGGTTTTACTCCAACCTATTCACGGTACCCAAAAAGGACGGCTCTGTTCGGCCTATCCTAGACCTAAGGAGACTCAATCAATTTATCAGTTTCGGAAAATTCCGCATGGAGTCTCTGCGATCAACGATCGATGCTCTCCGTCAGGGGGACTTCATGACATCCATAGACATCAAGGATGCTTATTTGCACATTCCTATTTTCCGGGTCACCAGAGATTTCTCAGGTTCTCGATAGAAGACCAGCATTATCAATTTGTGGCCCTGCCATTCGGCCTTACCTTGGCCCCAAGAGTCTTTACCAAGATGCTGGCAGGAGTGATGGCTATATTCAGGGTCCAGGGCATCTGCATTGTGCCTTTTCTGGACGATCTTCTTATCGCGGCCTCCTCCCTCGAACAATCAGAGTTGGACACCAGGATGGTGGTCTCTACGCTAGAGAGGTTCGGATGGGTAATAAGTTACCCCAAATCCTCTCTCTGTCCGTCCAGGGAAATTCCCTTCCTGGGCCTGACTCTGGATACATTTCAGGCCAAGGTTTTTCTTCCTCAGTCCAAAATGGTTCTGATTCAGGACTTGATTCGTCTATTCTTGTCCAACCCTCGTCAGTCTATCCGTCTAGGGATGAGACTAGTGGGATTGATGGTAGCTGCATTCGAGGCAGTCCTGTTTGCCCAGTTTCACATAAGGGCGCTTCAGCTCTTCCTCTTGGCAAAGTGGGACAGGTGGCCACTATCATTGAATCAGACTTGTCTATTGTCTCCCCACGTTTTGCAGTCCCTTCAGTGGTGGTTAATATCGCACAACCTCCAGAAGGGCAAGTAATTTCTGACTCCGCGTTGGGAACTGCTTACCATGGATGCCAGCCTGGTGGGCTGGGGGGGCTTCTGGAAGAGGCTCATTCTCCAATCAATGTATTAGAGCTTCGGGCCATACGTCTTGTTCTACTTCGACTGACCCATTTCTTACAGGGTCTGCCAGTTCAGATTCGGTCAGACAACCGAACAGCTGTTGCATACATCAATCACCAGGGAGGGACTCGCAGTTGGGGTGCCCTCCGGGAAGTGTCTCTGATCCTTCAGTGGGCAGAGATCAATGTTCCCTGCATATCAGAAGTTTACATTCCGGGGATAGAGAATGTGGAGGCAGACTCCCTGAGCAGGGGATGTTCTTGCCAGGGAGAATGGTCTCTCAATCCAGGGGTCTTTCAGTTCCTCTGTCACAAGTGGGGGACTCCACGGTTGGACCTGTTTGCTTCTCGTCACAATCACAAGCTGCCAGCTTTTGTGTCTCTATCCCAGGATCCTCTGGCAGTGGCAGCGGATGCCATGTCTCTAGCCTGGAAGGATCTGGGGTTCCTATATCTGTTTCCCCCATTCTCCATGATCAGCAAGGTGGTGCACAAGCTAGCACTGGAGGAGGTGCCAGCAATTCTGGTGGCGCCAAGATGTCTGTGGTACGCAGACGTCGTAAGGCTGGCAGTGGATCGTGTCCATCTGCCTCTTCTTCCAGATCTTATCACTCAGGGTCAACTTTGTTACCCCAATTTACAAACGCTGGCTTTGACGGCATGGCTGCTGAAGTCTCCATCTTGAAAGAAGAAGGTCTTTCTGATGTGGTTATTCAGACTCTTATTAGAGCTAGGAAGAAGTCTTCCTCTGTCATTTATTACAGGACTTGGAGGTCCTATATTGATTGGTGTGAATCCAGGGCTTTGCCCTGTAGAGTATTTTCTATTCCTAGAATTCTGGAATATCTGCAACGAGGTCTGGATATGGGATTCCAGATTAGTACTTTGAAAGGGCAAGTCTCTGCCTTGGTAATATTCTTTCAAAGATCGTTTGCTCTTCATCCTTTGGTTAAGACCTTTTTCCAAGGAGTAGCGCATGTGCGGCCTCCCAGAAAACCTTTACTTCCTGTTTGGGATCTTAATTTGGTGTTTTCGGCTATGCAAGCTGCTCCCTTTGAGCCATTGCAAGATATTCCTCTTCCTATTCTTACTCAGAAGTAAGAAGTTGCTATTACTTCTGTCCACCGAGTTTCTGAACTGGCGGCTTTGTCTATTCAAGCCCCTTATTTTGAGAGGCATCAAGATAAGGTTGTTTTCCATTTTAAACCGGATTTCCTTCCTAAGGTGGTGTCTGCTTTCCACGTAAATCAGGATATAGTTCTTCCTTCCTTGTGTCCTAAACCTAGTAACGACAAGGAAAGGGTCTTACATTCTTTGGATGCAGTTCGTTGTGTTAAGTATTATTTAGTTACTACCTCGGCCTTCCGCAAGACGGATGCCTTTTTTGTTGTGCCTTCTGGGCCCAAGAAGGGTTTTGCTCCTGCCAAATCTTCCCTTAGTAAGTGGATACGTCAGGCTATCATTGGGGCCTATATGGCGAGGGGAAGGTTCCCCCTTTTCGTGTCACCGCTCATTCTACTCGTGCTATTGGAGCCTCTTGGGCTTTTCAGCACCAAGCTTCAGTTGAACAAGTCTGCAAGGCTGCGACTTGGTCTTCTGTGCATACTTTTTCTAAGTTTTACAAGGTTGATGTGCGGGCCTCAGCGGATGCTGAATATAATTGGCTCTTTTTGTTCTAAAGGATCCTTTATTTGGTATTATTATTCTCATATAATTTTACAATTATTGAATATAATTGGCTCTTCCTGGTTCTTCACTGCTGTTTAAAAAGACTGAGGAATAGTGGGAGGAACCCAGTACTTATGGACCAGGAGGGGCTCCTTTTTTCCATGACATCTCTGCAAGATCGCCCTCTACAGGCTGGGTTCCCAAGTGCCATGAATATCGGGAAGTGGGGGGTGTGACATACTCGTAATAACCATTTTACAGGTGAGTACTCACAAAATTGTATTTTTTGCATCACTATTGGTTTAATATTATAGATGTGAATTGTAGTTCTTACACATTTTTTACACATTTTTTATACATTTTCTTATATATACGGATAGGTGTTTTTTTGTAAATAAAGGGGCCCATTTGGGGTTCTTTTTGTGCCGGCACAAATACCTGAGTGTGTATATATGTGTGTGTATATATATATATATATATATATATATATATATATATATATATATAGATTCATATACAAAAAAATATAAAATTAAAGTAGAAGGCACACAGCATACATATTTCTAATTACATTAAACTTACCATTTGTATTGTGGTGAGATTTATTGGAGATGATATGAGGGGGGATTTGCTTTGTTTTTAAATGCCTTGTGTTGTGTATATGTTTTTTATGATCAGTCATGTATTAATAAAAACTTAATATTTTTGAGGATATGGTTTATGTATATTTTTGGTGCTCCACATAGGGAGGGAGGTGTGGTTTTTTGAGGATATGGTTTATGTATATTTTTGGTGCTCCACATAGGGAGGGAGGTGTGGTTTTTCCACGTCCACTCCAAATTGAGTTGTTGCATTTAATTAGGGTGTGAGCACAAGCAATTGGATTGGTAGTGCACCCCATAGTATCTAATCTGACATTAGAAGTAAACATATTTTTCATTCCTCAACAGACTCTGATCCAGTCCAGTGGCAGGCCCCAGAGAGAATGCTGGTCCCCCAACCTCAGGTCACTCACCAGCCTGGTAATTTTGAAGTCTACTTATTTGATTACCTATAACATAGCTTATTCCACAGGTCTTTAAAAACTGTAGCCTAATACATTAGCATAATGAACTATGGCCTCATCCCTAGCCTAATGCATTAGCATAATGAACTATGGCCTCATCCCTAGCCTAATACATTAGCATAATGAACTATGGCCTCATGCCTAGCCCTAATACATTAGCAGAATGAACTATGGCCTCATCCCTAGCCTAATACATTAGCATAATAAACTATGGCCTCATCCCTAGCCTAATACATTAGCATAATGAACTATGGCCTCATGCCTAGCCTAATACATTAGCAGAATGAACTATGGCCTCATCCCTAGCCTAATACATTAGCAGAATGAACTATGGCATCATCCCTAGCCTAATACATTAGCAGAATGAACTATGGCCTCATACCTAGCCCTAATACACTAGCATAATGAACTATGGCCTCATCCCTAACCTAATACATTAGCATAATGAACTCTGGCCTCATGCCTAGTCTAATACATTAGCATAATGAACTATGACCTCATTCCTAACCTAATATATTAGCATAATGAACTATGGCCTCATACATTTGCTGGAACATTAATAATATTTCATTCCACAGCTAGGAAACATGTATATTCAAAATATTAATTATTGCTTCCTTTGCACAGGAACACCACAGGAGAGACTCCAACAGCTGACCACGTTGGTGGATCAGCTGTTGGGCGACATCCAGGAGCTGGCTGCTTCAATAGGGACCAGTGAAGACTAAATTCCTGGGGCCTGCCACATTTTTTAACATTGTTTTTTTTTAAATGTTTTTAGGTTTTACATTTTTATACAAACCTCCCCAAAAATTGTTTATAAAAAAAAATTTAAATTTTTAAAAGTTTAAAAAAAAATAAACACCCAAAATTTTATAAACATTTAGTAAAAAAAAAAAAATAAATGTAAATAAACTTTCCGATGTTTCCTGTTTAATTTAGGTTAAGCAAAACACTTTTTATGCATGAACACAGCCAAAAAATAACATACAGCAGAATAAATCAAGAAGGATTCGAAAAATAATAAGAGAATGAAGAACATTAGGTAAGCATGAATGCCGTGAGAACATCTAAACAGGAACCGCGAGTGAGTTGAGGTAAGCATTAAGGACGGAAGAACACCGAAAATGGAACCGCGAGTGAGTTGAGGTAAGCATTAAGGACGGAAGAACATGTAAACAGGAACCATGAGTGAGTTGAGGTAAGCATGAATGCCGTGAGAACATCTAAACAGGAACCGCGAGTGAGTTGAGGTAAGCATTAAGGACAGAAGAACGTCTAAAGTGGAACCGCGAGTGAGTTGAGGTAAGCATTAAGGACGGAATAACATCTAAAGTGGAACCGCAAGTGAGTTGGGGTAAGCATTAAGGACGAAAGAACATGTAAACTGGAACCGTGAGTGAGTTGAGGTAAGCATGAATGCCGTGAGAACATCTAAACAGGAACTGCAAGTGAGATGAGGTAAGCATTAAGGACGGAAGAACATCTAAAGTGGAACCGCGAGTGAGTTGAGGTAAGAATGAATGCCGTGAGAACATCTAAACAGGAGCCGTGAGTGAGTTGAGGTAAGCATTAAGGACGGAAGAACATCTAAAGTGGAACCGCGAGTGAGTTGAGGTAAGCATTAAGGACGGAAGAACATCTAAAGTGGAACCGCAAGTGAATTAAGGTAAGTATTAAGCAAGGGAGATGATAAAAAGTCGAACCGCGAGTGAGTTAAGGTAAGCATGGAAGCAGAAGTGAGTGAGAGAATAGTTGAGACGCACATACGCCTAGAGATTGTTTAGAGACACAGTGCTTCTATCACATTTAAAAAAATTCACAAGAAGACAAATACAGTGGTTGGAATCAGAGCAGGGTCCAAATAAGGCACAATGAGGACTTCCGAATTACTACAGAAACTGCAGAATTGGGAGATCTAGGCCCAGCATAGTACATTTCATCTTTGAAACACATCAACCACCCTAAAGGTTTTACTTCTATGTGCACTTATCATGGTAAAACCTGTGTGGAGAACAGAAAGGACAGTAAAAGAAAGAGGCTGGCATTCTTACCGAACCAACAAAAATCTGTGCTAGTGTCACTTTCACAGAGTGGCAGTGACTGGAATATTTGCTGACAAAAGTGCTGATGTCGGTTAACACTGACAACACCTGGATATACCTTATCAAAACAGAGTGCTTGTCACATATTTCTGTCAAGCACTCCTTGATATCCAAGGCATAAATAGCGTATTAAGCAGTGCTGATCACACTTCTACATAAGCAGCTGAACATAGGCAGCAACACCTATTGGCATTTATGCCACAGTCGTCACTCTTTATGTTATCTCTCTGCTGCTTTCCCTTGCTACCTTTATAACAATCCACAGCAGTAGTAGTCTAGAACAGTAGTACTGGCTTCCGAAAAAAGGATTAGTCTTAAAGACAATACCTTTTGAACCCTTAACTCTAGCCTAATACTAGCCTAAGAAGCCATGGTCCCTGGAAACAGTCCAGAAGCCAGGGTGGTTAGCAATCCAAAGCAAGAGAGCAAGAGCCAAGCAGGTAGTCCTCCAAAGCCAGGGGTCAGAAGCCAAAATCGGAAGTCATCCAAAGCCAGAAGGTCGAAGCCAAATTGGGTATTTATCCAAATGAGGGTCAGATCCAGGGACAGAACCACGGACAGAACCGGAATATCTCAAGCAAATTGGAGCAGGTGGCAGGCTTAACTTCAATGAAGATCTTCAGACATCTTCCTTGTGCCTCAGGCCTGCTTTTAAAGGCTGTTTGCTGGCAGGAAGTATTCTTGCGCATGCAAAATGGCATGCACTGTGAATAGAAATTCGCACCCGCCCAACAAGTGCATTCAGCTCATGCAAAGTCACAAGAACCAAACTGCACAGACACAAACTGGAGCACCGATCCCCTCCATGACCGTGCAAGCACCAAACTGAAATACCTAATGGGTGCGAACATGAAGTTCACAGGTATTGTATAAATGAGAAAAAAACAAATCCCCCCCCGTGTGTGTGTGTGTGTGTGTGTGTGTGTGTGTGTGTCTATTTCTCATTGCCAAGCTATATTTCAAAATTCCAACAGAGAATGCATTTTAGTATTCCATTTACAGCCTCAAAAAGGTGGCCACATTTTGGAACAAAAACAGTATTTGGTTAAATAACACCTACTATTCAGCATCTTTCTAAAAGCTTTTATATTTGATTAAAAGCTTAGAATCCCCAGGGCAGTGTTATTTCCTCTTATTCTTATTAAACTCTTGCAAGCCAAAATTTATATAAATACAAACATTTGGAGCAGATTTTAACAGTGGGATTGAATGAGGCTGTATGTGTAGGTAATTGTCTGGCTGTTGTTCGCTCAGCGTCATACTGCGACTGTGGTGTAACTGTATAATACTTTGTTGACCAGGCACAGAAGTGCCCATCTCAAGCCCATTATGTAGGGAGGAACATCAGCCATTTAGGAGTTTAACTGATAAGTGGCACACCAGCCAGTGCTTTCACATTTTCCCTTTTAATCCACGTAAACAAAGTTGACAAAGGGTACTGAAGAATATTGGTTTTCATTAAAAAAATGACAAGTGTTAAACTACAGAGATATTCAAATTTTCATTACTGTGAATTGCAAACCAATGTTTTTTTGCAATACTACTAATAAGGTGTGACTTTTTAAAACAAGCTCCAAGGATCAGCATATTTGATGGCACAAGCCTGCCGTGTACCTTTTCATGCCAGCACAGGCTGTCCATGTTTTAATTTTCCCAGCTTCTTTGTCCCAAACTTAGGAAAACTAGGAAATATATATTCATCATGAAGCGCTGTATGCTGGGAACTACAGTAGGAAAAAACTGCATACTGATGTGCCATATGGCTCCTATTGGAGAAGGTCTGTCTGCCACATGCATGTTGTTTCCTGCTTTCAAATGGAAGGATCTCTGTTTGGAAAAGATGAGTATTGGGGATGAGTGAACCCCCCAAAGTTTGGGTTCGGCAAGTTTGGCCAAACTTTGAATAAATGTTGAGGTTCGAGGACCTGAACCCGGGGATGGCTGTGGTTGGTGTGCAGAGTGTTCAGAAGGAGTGCGGTGCTGTGACTTTGAATCTGGCCCTACAAAAAGATGGCCGCCGGCTCCAACGAGTGAGGACACTTCTAATGCCAGCAACCGTAGGTGATGCAGGTTGATGGGCAGCCCATGAACCAGCTTTTTCATGTTCGGGCCGGACGCTGAACTCTGGCTAAAGTCTGTGTAAAGTTTGGGAACCCAAACTCTAAAAGTTCAGTATGAACACGAACTTCCCGGTTCGGGTTTGCCATCTCTAATGAGTATTTCTTGGGACAAAACTAAAATACCTTACCTGTTTAAATACAAATCTGAAGTTTTTTACTACTTGCATACATAGAATAAAAGGCAGGAGGTGGTGGGGAGGGGGGTTGAACTAAGAAAGTGGGCAATCGAAATATCTATAATTAGAATTGCATAATAACAACACTGCTTACACAAATTAACGGGCTAAATGTACAGTAGCAACTAATTGTAAACCAGACATCGGGTTTCAGACTAAACAGTAAAAGGTTTAGCCAGCGTTCAACACTTGCCATTGGAAAATAGCTATTTTGGAGTCTTGATGTCCACATAGAGGGGACAGTGGATCTTTAATCTGATGGAAGTTTTTGAAAGATGAAATGGCAAGGTTAAGATGGAGGTTGTGATGGAGGATTCAATTTAAGCAATCACAGAATTGTAGCATTTCTGGTTCCAGGGTAGGCCAAGCATTCAGAGATGGTTTAGGATGTAAAGGTGGTTGTTATGTATAGATATAAGATATAAGGAAATATTTAGTGAAGCACAATTCACAAATCAACTACATAGGTATTCAGACTGAGAAAATAAGGATTGTCATGGTAAATAAGATAAATTAAATACAGGATAATAATTATAACGCATGATAAAAAAATATAAATATAATATTAACTAAATACAGGGTAACATTTCCTAAATAAATATGATTACAAAATATTTAATTATTTGTTGTGTGCAGTGACATATATTCATATAATAAATAAAAGCAAACATAATAATGGATATAAATAATGATAATTTAATCTAATGCATTATAGTTTAGCTAAAAACAACATGGTATAACTAATTTTAAGTATTTATTTGAGTACAATGTTTGTAGTCAGTTTCAATTAATGTTTATATTTGATTATATTAACACAATGCATTGCCTTGGAGGTTACTTATCCTTTTGACCAATCCATACCAATCCATTTCCTTCCAGCCTTAAGGTGACCCTGACTAAGTTGTTGAGATCCTGCCAGATATCCCTAATAGGATTCCCTTGACAATTTCCATTTTTCATATATAGAATCATTTTGTGAAACAACAATGTTTGGTACTGAATTGATGGTACTGAAACTTTGAATGCCCCCCCCCCCCCCCCTTACCACAGCCAGCATTCTGAGGCTATAGCATTGAGGGCTGAGCATTCTTGGCTGGGAGAGTTCAGTGAGTCAAGTATAGGGGGTTGGGAGGTAGACTAGGGAGGCAGAATTAGATTGGGGTGGTGTAATAAGCAGCAGACTAACTAGCCCCAAAGCAGAGCAGCCCACTGGGGATTCTCATGGGTTTTCTTATGGCTAGTCTGCCGTTGCCAGTGACATCCCTCTCGTCTGCCCCCAGGAATTTAGTGGAGCAGGGATAAAGGTATGGGGTTGTCTTTCAAGTTCCAGGGAGAGTGGACCCACACCTATTTCCTACCTAATGGGTGTGGTTCTGCATTGTGACTCAAGGGGGCATCCAGACTGCTGGAGCCCCACTGTGCATAAACCCCCTGTGCATAAACCCCTGCATGGCCTGGAATTCTTACCAGAACCTCGACCCTGAGCCGAAATGTGGCTCCATGATTGGCTGTTGGTAGTCACGTGGCCAGCTCTGATGCCCCTCGGGGCCTGTCAAAATGCGGACCCAAACCCTTTAGGTAGGAAATGTCTGTTGGTCCACTTTAATGCTTCAACATACCAAGATATTTTGTCCAATAGTGTGGTTGCAACTTTGTGGGAACAGTTTGGAGAAAGCTCTTTTCAGTTTTAGAATGACTGTGTCCGTACACAAAACAAGCTGTAGACACCAGTCATTGTTAGTACCGAATGTTGCGAGTTCGGTTTCCGTGTTCAAGTTCGGCGTCTGGCCTGAACATGGAAAGCTGAGCAGCCCATCAACCTGCTTCACCTAAGGGTGCAGCTGCAGATAGCTGCTGTAACTGACTTCAGCCCAATCCTATTCCTCAGTAGCAGCAGTGGCTGACTGGAATTCTAATTTAACCCCAGCCAGGGTTACAAAAAGATGGCTCCCATAAGTGAGGACACTTCTAGTGGCAGCACTGCAGCTAAAACGCAGCTCCGCCGCTGCTGAGGAAGAGGATAGTGTCATGGACCGAGTGGAGCGGACTCGGGTGTGGATCCGCTTTAACTGTGGAACAGATGGCAGGTACCGCGTCAGGGGAGCGGAGACTAAGAGGCCACCGGTATTCACCAGAGCCCACCACAAGGCAGGTTCGTCTTGTGCGGCGAGTGACCCCCAGGTCGCTACCCCTCAACCGCCCAGGACCACGGCTAGCTGAGGCTCAGCAGGGTACACAAGAGGCAGGCAAAAGGCGTAGTACACACAGGCAGAGGTCAGGGCAGGCAGCAGAGGTTCGTAGTAAAGGTGAGTAGCCAAGGTCAGGGCAGGCGGCAAAGGTTCGGCATCGGGGACAGGCAAAGGTCGGTACATGGGTGAGCAATCCAAAAGCAACTGATTTACAACTGGCATGGAAAGACCAAGATCCGGCACTGAAGGAAAGGAAGTGCCTCTTTAAATAGGGGAAGTGGATGCAGGATTGGATGAGCAGGCACCAATCAGTGCTGTGCAGGCCCTTTAAATCTCAGGAATCCAGTGCGCTCGCCCTCTAGTGGACGGGGACGTGCGCGCACCTGACCATGCGAGGAGGAAGCATGGGGGGAAGGGAAATGGCTGGGAGCAGCCATGGAGGTGAGGGAAATGCTGTGAGATGGACGACGGTTGGATGCAGCCATGGAGGTAAGTGAAGTGCTGCGAGATGGGCATGCAGCGCTCGCCCTAACAGGTAGGGCTGAGGTTAAATTAGAATGCTTACTGCTACATACTATGCACCCCCCCCCCCCTATAGCAACCCCCCAAAGTTTAGGTCGCCAATGACATCAATGGATACCAGGTTCGGGTCAAACTTTGGGGAGTTCGCCCATCTCTAATTGTTAGCTAACTGCTATGTGGAAGAAAATTATTCACATAGCTCTGATATTAAACCCATTAAACTAGAGAGTTTATGTCTTTAGAAACACTCCCCTGGATACATAGGCAAGAGGCACGCACTCTAAAATAGTGGAAAGCTATTTTAGCTGTGACGGGGGGTGTGGTGCAATAAGTGAAAAAATAACTCCTGTATATGGAATTTGAAGGTGTCCTAATACTTTTCTCCATTATATCTGCAATCGTAAATATTCCTTCTGTTGTCGCTATGAATCTGCTGAAACATAGCAGAGGACGCTCTGTAGGTCTGGGGCAGTGCTCTGGATGTTAAATATTATAGTATTTTTTATAAATACTTGTATTTCCGAAACATTAATGATTTTTTGACAATCTACAATCTGTGTAAAGCAGTGTCGATATTTTGGTAGAAGGTTAAGCTGTGCTTCCAGGGAGAAGGTGCTTGAAACTGATGTGGAGGAGGATTGCTTGGTGAAGTGGCTCCAAGTCAAAGAGTCACATTCATCATTTTCCTGCTACAAGAACAAAGACAAGGCACCCGGTCAACAATGTAAGCACTGCACTTGACAGGAATTGTATTAAATCATCATGTTGCTACTTGGCAACATGTTTAGGCTGTAGTTCAGTTTTGATGATATGTTTGTTGCTACTAGAGATACCGTCGCAGCTCTGGGCGTTCGGGCTGAAAGCAACTCTCTCATATTGAATCTTGTATTCATAATATTTATTGTGAAATCTGTAACACTGCATTTGTAATAGTCTATGTACTGTATGTTCTTCCTGTCTGTAATTACTACTTTGTACAGCGCTACAGAAGATGACAGTGCTTTATAAATAAACAATAATAATGATACATGTATAAATCTATACACACTTTAAGGGCTGACATAAATGGGGCCTTGAACTAGTGATATGCCATCTAGTAATACTCCAATTCATTGCACTCCCTCTTGAGACACTTGCTATTGTGTTTGTATGGTTTTCCCCTTGTCCTCATGCTCCCTGCCCTCTTTGGGATTACCTCTTCTGTCTCCCCCTTAAATGTATGCATCTTGCCCCGCCTCCAGGCTGAATCATTGCATTTCCATGTCTGAGTGAACTCGTGCTCCCCAACCCCCTTTGTGACTCACATATCTTTCTTTGTGTAATGGGCCTCAGGCCCTCCATTGTCTGTACTGTGCCACGGGCCCTCCATTGTCTGTACTGTGGCACGGGCCCTCCATTGTCTGTAATCTATAGTCTGTATTGTGCCTATTCCCTTCATAGTCTGTGCTGGGACCCAGTCCCTCCATTGTCTGTACTTTGTTGTCAGTACTGGGGTTCATGCCCCTTAACCCTTTAAGTGCCAGCCTACCTGGAGTTTTTGTCACACTCTGTTGCCAGACCATTTTGCACTATTTTGCACTCCCCATGTTCAAATGTGATTTTTTTAAGGGATTTCCAGGGATTTCCCAGGAAAATGATATATTGTTTTTTTCAGCAGAGTCTGAGCTTTAACATGAAATGTCTTGTTTGTCATTTTTTAGGTGTATTCTCAATATTTTTTGGCGAAATATGTGCAAAAAAATTTAAAAAAATCAATTTTTTACAATTTGTAGTGTTTTTTTGTAATAAAAAATGTAAGTTTGTCAATAAAATCTTATTGCGTGTGAAACCCCAATTTCTCACAGTTACAGCAGTACCACATATGTATAGGTAGACACCTTTTCCTGCCCAGGAGACTCCCCCAAACTGAAACAGAGCTTTAGGGGATTTTCTGAAAAAATACAACTGTGATATGCGCTATGCGCACCTTGCAGTTTTTCCAGAAAAACAACCCTTTACATTTGAAATACCCCCCACAAACTATATATTCTCTGGAAGTACACACCTCAGGCTTTCTATTTGTACCAGGCTTGTTGATGTGGCCACAGTTTTCTAGAAGTAATCCCTCAATGTATTCTTTGGTTGCAAAGAGTTTCCCTAAAAAAAGGATAAAAAAGCAGAATCAAAGCCACATTTTCCTAAAAAAACTATATACAAACAAGAAAAAACAAGTATGATCTGAAAAAGCAACATCCCCCGAACAGAACGATACCCAACATGCATGGGTTCTGTCAAGGAAAGAGTTGCCAAACACCCCAAAGTAAAGCATGTGCGTAACGGTAATTTTTCTTGAAAATTTCAGCTCTGCAGACAAAGTGCGCACCTTGCGATTTTTCAACCAAAACAACCCTTTACATTTGGAATATCCCCCATAAACCATATATTCCCTGAAAGTACACATGTTAAGCTTTCTAAGCGTACCCAGCTTGTTGTAGTGGGCTCATCTTTCTGGAATTAATCCCTCAAAGAACTCTTTGGTTGCGCAGAGTTTCCCTAAAAAATGTATAAAAAAGCAGAATAAAAAACACCTTTTACTAAAATATAAATATGCAAACAAGAAAAAACAAGCTAAGTCTGAAAGCGCAAGGTCCCCCGAACAGAACAATACCCAACATGCAGAGGTACTATTAACCCTTTTAATTGCCAGCTTACTTGAGATTTTGTCACCCTCTGTTGACAGGTCATTTTTCCCCATTTTGCGCCATGTTTTGCGCCATGTTTTGCGTCATTTTTGCTGGAATTTTCAGGAAAATTATATATATATTTTTTGCAGCAGAGTTTAGGCTTTAACATGAAATGTCTTGTTTGTAAATTTTATTTATTATTAAGTAAAAAAAAAAAAATAAAGAAAATTTTTTTTTAGAAAATTGCCTCCTTTATTTTACATAAAAAATTTATTTTATTAAAGAAAACCATATTGCATGTGAAAGCCCCATTTCTACCGATTAGAACAGTACCACATATTTATCGGTAGCCCCCTGTTCCTGCCCAGGAGACCCCCCTAACTGAAACAAGTAATTTTTAACATTTACAAATAAAATACAACTACCATCCACACTACAAAGGGTTAAATCGAGAAAAAAAAATGACATAGGGTCCCCCCTTACCCAAAGTAACCAGCCCGGGACCAGCTATGTAGGGCTTGTAGGAACGGGGCGCAGGGGCCAGCTTTTGTGGCCCCTGGCCCTGCAGGCTACAAGCCCGCATAGCCAGTGGGCCCGGGCTCTTCTGCCCCCCCCTGGGCTTTGGGGAGGCAGGTAATTGGGGTGCCGGGGGTTAATGGCAAGTCACCGGCTAGCGCAGGTGACTTGCCACCTCCCCCAGCCTTGTGAACTGGTATAGGGGTCATGGACCCCTTACCAGTTCACAAGGGGTTAAATGTAAAAATAAAACACAGACACACAAAGAGAAAAAATATTTTATTTTTTTTTTTTAATACTTACCTCCCATCCATAGTGGAACACTCTTTCAGCCTTTTATAGCTGCTGGATGACAGAAAACAAAAGGGTTAATTAAAAAAAAAATGACATAGGGTTCCCCTTCCTAGGGGGGGAGACCCCATTTTTTTTTTGGAATTTTAAGGGTTAAAAACCCTTAAAAATCCCCCAAAAAAATGACGTAGGGTCCCCCCTACCCAGCATTACCGACCCGGGCCAGCTATGGGGGCTTGTAGAACAGGGCGCAGGGGCCAGCGTTGGTGGCCCCTGGCCCTGCAGGCTACTAGCCCACATAGCCACTAAGTGGCCCGGGCCCTTCTGCCCCCCCCGGCCGTTGGGGAGGCAGGTAATGGGGGGCTGGGGGTTAATGGCAAGCCACCCACTAGCTGCAGGTGACTTGCCATACCCAGAGCCTTGTGAACTGGTATAAGGGGTCTCATGGACCCCTTACCAGTTCACAAAGGGTTAAATGAAAAAAAACGCCACACAAAAGTATTTTATTAAAAAAAAAAAAAAAAAAAAATTTTTACTGTACTTACCTCCGATTGTAAGCTCCTTTGTCCCACGCCGCTCTGCTGACAGAGCTGATCAGAGGATCTCCTGCCACCTCCTTCCCCGTTGCTGATCACCGGCATCTGACAGCTGAGAACGCTGAAGCCGGTGATCGGTGATCGGGGCTGGGATGACGTCATAGCCCCGCCCCCAAAAGAGGCGGGGCTTGACGCTGCGGTGGACCGGGATGACG
The DNA here is from genome assembly GCA_027917425.1 of Gastrophryne carolinensis. Classification (NCBI taxonomy): domain Eukaryota; kingdom Metazoa; phylum Chordata; class Amphibia; order Anura; family Microhylidae; genus Gastrophryne; species Gastrophryne carolinensis. The sequence continues at coordinate 474,676,495 of CM051235.1, read as the reverse complement.
TCATAGCCCCGCCCCAAGGGGGCGGGACTTAGCGGCAAGATGGCGGCCGCCATCGAAGAGGAGAGAGGAGAGAGCCTTCCGGGCTCTCTCCTGAAGATCGGTAAGTCCTGGGGGGTGATCGGAGGCCCCCCAGATGAAGAGGAGGGACAGCGGGAGCCAGCGCACACACAGGTAAGTGAATGTCATTTTTATTTTTTATTTTTTTTACAGTTAGCAGCTGCTGCTGCAGAAGCGGGGGGGGGGGGCGGCCTATTCCGGGGGCTCTCCTGGAGCCATCCGACCCCCCACGGGGGATCGGATGGCACCAAATTAAAGAGGAGACCCGGCCGGATCCAACGAGGGGTCAGGTGAGTAATTTTTTTTTTTTTTTTGCCCACTAGCAGGGGTAAATGCCAGGCACGTAAATTTTACGTGGTGGGCACTTAAGTGACGGAGAGGCAACCACGTAAATTTTACGTGGCTGGCATTTAAAGGGTTAATAGTCTGTACTGGAGGGCAGATCCTCTGTTGTCTGTACCATGGCCCAGGCCCTCCATAGTCTATATTGTGCCACGGGCCCTCCATTGTCTGTAATACATATTTTGTATTGGGCCTATTCCCTTCATAGTCTGTGCTGAATCCCAGACCATCCATGGTTGTATATCCTCAGGAACTAGTGTACCCTCCTACATTTGTCTGCTAAAGATGTGCATAGGTTATGAGCTCTCCGTCAAGTTCCAGACCTCTCAAACCCTGACCTGTTGGCAGATTACCTCTCTGGTGGCATAGTTTGTGTTGTGTGCATATGTTTCTAATCTGCTACTCCGCTCACCTGTTCCCAGTCTACCACAACACTCACCTGTTCCCAGCCTGCTACCCAACTCATCTGATCCCAACAGGTGGACTTCACTCACCTCTTTCTAACCTGTGTTTCTGCTCCTCTTTCTAACCTGCTACTCCACTAACAGGCGTCATGCAATGGATTTCTGACATAACTGTCACTTATGATCCGAGCAGCTCCAGAGTCCTGAGGGCTGAAAATACATTATGGGGCTTTATACACCAAAAAATGATTGCAGACATGGACCAGGTGATTATATGTTTTATATAAAAGGGTATGTAAAGTCAATAAAACCAAAGACAGCATACTCACATTTGCTTCCTTTCCAGCTGCATCCTCATGGCCCGATGATCATAAAGTTCATTTTCTGAAAACAGTTGCACTGCGCATGACCAACCTCTGGCACTGCATGGCATCCTCTGGCAGTAATAGCTCTGCCCCTGTGACACACAGCCAAGAGTACAACCATCTCCAATTAAAGTAATGGAGAAGCGCTGATGCAGTGCCTTTCACACCCCTCCTTTACTTTGATTGGAGCGGAGCATGCTGCTAGCTGGCATGAGGAGCACTGGTTTTCAGTAATTAGGGAAGTTTCTTATAGTTGGACCAGCAGAAGCAGCTGCACAGAAGGAAAAGTGAGTACCCTGTGCTTTCTTTAATCTCTTAATCGAGGGATCATTTGGGTTATGGTTTTGGATCAATTTGCTTGTAGGTCATAATAACCTAGTCTGTTGTATATCTTTGACCATTATACCACCATTTTAAAGGGGGCCCATATTATTCTCCCATGCATTGCTTATCCAAAGGACTCCTTTGGAAACATATGGACTAAACATATAGATTACTGGAATTAAAGGTTTTGAAAATAGATTTGTCCATATTTCACTCAAATTTTGCCATAAATGTTTAGATCAAACTGAATTGAATCAGTAAAATGCTGGTCAAAATTTCACTTTAACCTTAATCTTAACACTACCAAGGACGAGGAAATAAAAAACGAAATGAAATGATATTATCTTTGCATGCTGCACATATTTTAGCAGGAGCTACTTTACAGATATTATATTGATTATATTCAATTGTTAGACTTTTTTTTTCTCTTACAGGAACGGCTTGAATCCATCGTTGAGAGTAGCCTTTTGGTTCCTTTTTACATATTAGATGATGACCCTGGATGCGGGTGTAAGTACATGTTTATCACTGTTAAGACCTTTAAATGTCCTCCAAGCAGCATTGCAAGCAACAATTACAGTACACCCATTAATGTGTTTAGTCGACTTTAATGCACTTTATAGAGAAGAAACCACAGTCAAGGCTCTCTCTGATGTCTGCCAGATGAACCAGATTAAATTATATTTGGCTTCTACTGCTTTGGGATATCTATTCCTTCCTCTAGCTGAGAAGCTGGATCTCTAACCCCACAAGATTAAATTGTCACTGCATATTGAAATGATTTAAATTTAAGACTCATTTCCAAAGCCTCAAAGTGGTGTTGCTGAATTAAGTAAGTACATCAAATGCATTCTTTGCTTATTAAAAATTAATGTTTTAACCAAAATGCAATTTACATGTGCTATTATTGTCGACGGGTATCGGCTTTGGCTAAGAAGGATGTTTTAGGGGACAAAATGCCGGAGCAGAGCTCCGAGCTTTATGTCAGAGGAAAGAGGAACAAATCATATTATGACAACTTCTGATTTTCCAATGTTAAAGCAAATGTGTAATGTGTAAATGTAAGTGTTATTGGCCCTGCAAATACATTTTCCATCACAGCTTTATATTTCAATGTGAGATGAATAATGTCATTTTAATGGCACTTTGGAGTGCCCAGTTGCGTCAGCTAGAGTGCTTTGTGATATTTTACAACCCACTTTTTATCACGTCCTTCCACTAATGTTTATCTAAAAAGTTGGAAACATACTACCATGGTCACCATATGCATCACATAAATAAACACACTAAACAGATTAAACAGATACAGTAAACCAGTAGCAAAGCAAAGATGTTATCCAAAAATGAAAATGGGTGGTGCCTCTGCCATGTATACAGAAGAAACTAGGAAGACAGGACATTTAAAAGCAACTGTAATAAAAATATATATTTACAGTAATAAAAACAGTACACTTGAGAAAAAGACTAGGTCAGGTTAGGGCAGATGACATGCTGGAAAAACTAAAGAATAAGTTGTAATGAAATAATCACTATTTGAATACTTGCCATGCCTGGTGTGCTGCTGAATAAAGCTATTGATTTAATCAAATCCCTCTTCCTCAACCAAGAACCCAGATTTTATTTATGCATGACTACCTTTTTTACCTAGAGAGTTAGACCTATCTCTAACCCACATCACTCTCTGTGTCTGCAGTGGAAATAGCTGCTTCTCCCACTGCTTATTTGTCTTTTCTGTGCTTCTTCCTGCATTGTAGAATTTATTGGCAGAATTTAGATTCTGAATGTATTTTTCTGCTCAGTGAGTTTAACTACAGAGACCTGTAAAAAATAGACGCCAACCGTTTCTTCACAGGTACTTAAGGCAATTTTAGCTTAAGGGGCACACAAAAAGCTGCAGTATGGCTGTGTATTCAACTGTTAGAGAGGCAAGACACTTATATTGCAATTTTAGGGCTTGTCTGTACTGTTTTCGTTAAAGTGGAACTATACCACCATGGCAGTCCTGAAGTCTAAAAGACTCCATAGCCAGCTAAGTAAGTGCCTTGTGACCAGAGGGTTGCAGGTTCGATTCCTGGTTGAGACATGACTGAAGTCATCTTGTGTACTTGTGTGTCTCACTGCACTGATGGGTTAAATGCAGAGGAAAATTCCTATGTGTGAACAAGCATAAAGTGGCCTTATATGCACATACTCACCATCTCTCTGTCTCTCTCTCTCTATATATACCGTATGTTTCGCCCTATAAGACGCACCTGCCCATAAGACGCACCTAAGATTTGGGGGAAGAAAATAAGAAAAAAAATATTTTAAACCAAAAACGCACCATTTCAGACAGTGTGGCATTCCCCTATCCCATTCCCATAGGCCGTGTGGGATGCCCACATTCCATAGACAGTGTGGCATCCCCCCCTCCCATTCCCCATATACCCATTGGCTGTGTGGCATCCCCCTCTCCCCCCATTAGTATAGGCTGTGTGGCATCCCACTTCCCCCATTCCCATAGGCTGTGTGGCATCCACCTCTCCCCCCATTCCCATTGGCTGTGTGGCATCCCCCCTCCCCCCATTAGTATAGGCAGTGTGGCATCCCTCTCTCCCCATTCCCATAGGCAGTGTGGCATCCCCCTCCCCCCATTAGCATAGGCTGTGTGGCATCCCCCTCCCCCCATTAGTATAGGCTGTGTGGCATCCCCTCCCCCCATTAGTATAGGCTGTGTGGCATCCCCCTCTCCCCATTCCCATAGGCTGTGTGGCATCCCCCTCCCCCCATTAGTATAGGCTGTGTGGCATCCCTCTCTCCCCATTCCCATAGGCTGTGTGGCATCCCCCTCTCCCCATTCCCATAGGCTGGGTGGCATCCCCCTCTCCCCATTCCCATAGGCTGTGTGGCATCCCCCTCCCCCCATTAGTATAGGCAGTGTGGCATCCCTCTCTCCCCATTCCCATAGGTTGTGTGGCATCTCCCTCTCCCCATTCCCATATGCTGTGTGGCATCCCCCTCCCCCCATTAGTATAGGCTGTGTGGCATCCCTCTCTCCCCATTCCCATAGGCTGTGTGGCATCCCCCTCTCCCCATTCCCATAGGCTGTGTGGCATCCCCCTCCCCCCATTAGTATAGGCTGTGTGGCATCCCTCTCCCCCCATTCCCATAGGCTGTGTGGCATCCCCCTCTCCCCATTCCCATAGGCTGTGTGGCATCCTTCTCCCCCCATTCCCATAGGCCATGTGGCATCCCCCTCTCCCCATTCCCATAGGCTATGTGGCATCCCCCTCTCCCCATTCCCATATGCTATGTGACATCCCCCTCTCCCCTTTCCCATAGGCTGTGTGGCATCCCTCTCCCCCCATTCCCATAGGCTATGTGGCATCCCCCTCTCCCCATTCCCATAGGCTACGTGGCATCCCCCTCTCCCCATTCCCATAGGCTGCGTGGCATCCCTCTCCCCCCATTCCCATAGGCTATGTGGCATCCCCCTCTCCCCATTCCCATAGGCTGTGTGGCATCCCTCTCCCCCCATTCCCATAGGCTGTGTGGCATCCCCCTCTCTCCATTGCCATAGGCTGTGTGGCATCCCCCTCCCCCCATTAGTATAGGCTGTGTGGCATCCCCCTCCCCCCATTCCCATAGGCAGTGTGGCATCCCCCTCCCCCCATTAGTATAGGCTGTGTGGCCCCTCTCCCCCCATTCCCATAGGCAGTGTGGCCCCTCCCCCCATTAGCATAGGCTGTGTGGCATCTCCCTCCCCCCATTAGAATAGGCTGTGTGGCCCCTCTCCCCCCATTCCCACCCCCTCCCCCCATTAGTATAGGCAGGCGCCATGTAAAAAAAAAAAAGTTAAACTCACCTGTCCGCTGTCACAGCTGCGCCGAGCGGCCGGCTCCGTGAATGGGGTGGGCATGGCCTGCGCCGCAGCGTCGGCGCAGGCCACGCCCACCCCATTCACGAGATGGCTCTGTCCCGGCCCCGCCGCTGCGATCGCTATCTTTTCAGGCAGCGATGACAGCGGCGGGGCCAGAGACAGAGCCCCTGCCGCTCCTCCATCTGCTTCATGTGCACATGCGAGCACGAAGGTCCGGGCAGCGGGTGGGCGTGGCCTGCACCGGTGCAGGCCACGCCCACCCACTGCCCGGACCTTCGTGCTCGCATGTTCTGAACCCGGAAGAGGCAGCAGATGGAGGAGCGGCAGGGGCTCTGTCTCTGGCCCCGCCGCTGTCATCGCTGCCTGAAAAGACCTCTCGCAGTGTGGCAGACAACGCAGGAGCGCCGGGAACGGGTGAGTTTTTTTACATTCGCCCGATAAGGCCCACGGACATTTTTCCCCCACTTTTGGGGAAAAATAAGTGCGTCTTATAGGGCGTAAAATACAGTATATATATTTATTTATATTATATATACCGTATTTTTCTTTTCTTTTTCCCGCTAAAGTGGGGGGAAAATGTCAGTGTGTCTTTTTGGATGAATATAAAGAAAAAATTGAAAAAACAAAACTTACATTACTAAGCTCCCATGCCGCAGCAGTACCATCATGAGCACATAAAGCCGCACCATGTTCGGTTTTGCGCAGAAGCAAACTCACAGATTGAGAAAGTGGAAACGCTCTTATTGTTCTCAGATTTGATCGGCCAGGTGTATGGAAGTGTAAATGTTTCGCGTAAGCTTTTGTTTTAGCCGAGCAATGACGTATTTCGGCTTTGAACTAGCTCCTTCAGCCAAGTGTGTATATTTTTCTAGCCGTGTGTTGCCGTGGAGTCCTTTGTTCTAGGTGCTCTGTGGCCATCTCACTTGCATGTCGGAATGCGCATACAGGTTTTTTTATATAGCTGAACACCACCTTTAGGTCATCCCATGTAGTGTGTGTCCCTAGTGAGACTCACCTTCTTCCTGGTTCTTCTGGATCCTTTTGGAGCATCCCATGTAGTGTGTGTCTCCAGTGTGACTCACCTTCCTCCTCCTGGTTCCTTTGGGGCATCTCATGTAGTGTATGTCCCCAGTTTGACTTACCTTTTTCCTCCTGGTTCCTTTTGGGGCATCCCATGTAGTGTGTGTCCCCACTGTCACTCACCTTATTCCTCCTTGTCCTCAACGGCTTCCCCTAGTGGTTCCTGCCACCTTCCCCCACCTGAACTACCCATTCTGCACCCTGCATTAAGCATATTGCATTTTCTGAACACACCATACTGCATAATTTTTTGTAAAACACTTTGCTTTGTTTTTTTATACAGTATTGCTCATTTTCTAAGAACATTTAAAATATTATCAAAATTGAAAATATATCAAACTTTGCTGGCCTTTCTTGGCCTCGGCCCAATGCTATTCTCCATGCACCTGTAAATGAAAAAGAAAGGCAGGTCAGATCAACATCTGCTTGAACACATGTCTTCCAGCTATCCCTGAAAAATCCCCCGAATTGTTCATTACTTACTACAGCCCTGTCGTTTCCCATTTTAGGGAGCCACCCTCCTCCTCTGTGCCATGCCTTCATCAGGATCTGTAAGGACTGAACTATTTGAGAACTAGGCACATCTGTAATGTTAGGCATGCTCTTGGAGGTGGCAGCTTGTGCACCCTCATGGGAGGGTCCTGACTTAGGTGACCGCACTGCTGGCATTTCTCCCAGATCCTATGAGTCTGTAGGGATAGAAAAGCACAAAACACCAGTACTTAGCTCCTTGCCTTGAGGTGAGTTTTGGTTGTCTGTTGTCCTGAGTTCTCATGCTCTGGCTGGAACTCCAAGTCCAACACCTGGGCCGCCTCCTCTTCAGATTGGTCAGGACTGCTGTAGGGGATTCTGAAGAGGAGGATGCGGATGTTTGCAGTCTTTTGGGGTGATGCCTTACCCACACACCCAGTTTTTGGCGAGGCAGTGGCCAGACCCTTCAGCTCCAGATGGACTTGATCCTCTGCCAGAACTCTGACACTAGAAGAGAAACACAATTCTGTAGAGTTCTGTCAGGAAAACTGAATAAACTGGGGCCTCTTTCGTCTTTTGAGGTCCGATGCTGCATCCCCTGGGTGTGCGTGTAAGCCGTTGTGCCCTGTGCATTCAACATCCTCTTGGCATGTGTGTTGGAGTGGAAGGTCGTATCTCTCTGTCATAAAAGTCTGCAATGAAAAAACCCAATCAAAAGGTCACTTTACTTTAGGTGCAAGTGTTCCCCAACAGTCTATCGCAGGATCTGCTGCTTCTTCTCCAATTATGTATTGCCCTAGTTTAGCTACACATGCACACTATACTTCCCATGATTGTGGTGTGACACTTATCACAACAATGTTTCCCCTTTAAATACCTGTGTCTCACATTTCCTCCATGTGCAGGAGGCTAATGTATGTATTGGCCTATCCGATTTGGCTGGTGATTGACCTTGTCAGTATTTGTACTGTGTAAATGCAGGTCGCTACTCTAAAACAGCATGTGCTTAGGCATTTCTTATTCGCTCATTGCCACTGCAGCATATCTCTGACACACCTAGGCAAACTGGTGGACACAGCTATCCAGGCCGGCCAGTGTCAAAATGCAACTGTATGCCATACCCCTCGGTGTCCACACATCTGAGCCCCCCCAACATCCCTGTGAAACAGGCAAGGGTGAAACATGTTATAGTGGTCTGAGCGTATGACTGAAGGCATGTAAACTAAGGCATATGTGGTGCGGCACACAAATGGTGGTTTGTTTCATGTTTAGTGCTTCAACAGGCAGACAGGTTTGTGGTCAGCATATGTTTGCACTATGAAGCAGACCCAAACCCTGTCTGCCTAGGAAGCATACCCAAACGCTGTCTGTCTGAGAAAATTAGGCCATTACTTTGTGCCACGCCATGTGCCTTTGGTTCGGTCGACACTCTGTCACCTATCCTGGTGTAAAGCAGCAAATATGTGTAGGCGAAGCATGGCATAGCATGGTTACTTATGAGCATAATGTACTCCTGCTTACAGGGAGTGTGCCATGATGCTTAGTGTCTCTTCCGCCTTTGTCCAGCAGCGTGATGCAGCCCTGCGGATCCCAGAAGTGTTGTGCTGGCCAACGTGCATACGCCCATGATGTTGTAACCTCTAGGTTGCAAATGCCTTGGCTCACCTGTTAAATAAAGTCTCAATTGGGGCCCAATACCAACCCAATTGTGTATAAAAGCACACACCTGACACCTGTAGTGCTTACTTACTAGTGCTGTAGTGCAGTGCTTACTTCAACACATCATAGGTATGGAGGAGTATGCCCCAAAGTTGCCTGCACCGCAGCCACCAGATACCAGAAGCCTGGCAGAAGGGAATGCAGCACCCGGACAAGGCACCATAGCCCCAGCTCCAGGCACCACCACTAGGGCCACAGACACTACCCTGCTGCCAGTCACACTACACACTCTGAGCAGATCACCCACAGCAGCGTGGCCTTGCAGCAGCGGGTGAGCCACACCCCGGCCTCGCGCCACACACCCCCATGCTCCAGTCACCTTTCTGCACATCGGAGCCCAGTCCACAGCACGCATCTCAGTGCGGACCCCACTGTGGAGCCCAGGGTGGAGCAGCTGAGCCACTGCCTGGACAGTGTGTTCCACTGCCAGCCTGCGAAACACCCCTTCCAGGTAAGGGAGTGGCCACAGTCTGGGAACAGCGTGTGCCTCACTTGATTAACTTTGATCAGCTGGCTGGGCAACATTCCTGCACTACACCCAAAGCCGTGTAGGATGGCATGTAATAGTGCAGGGCTGGAGTTCAAGCATACTCGCCAAAAAATTCGACGACTTGAAGATGGTGGTCCGGAAAAAAAAACAAGACCGACTTAGAGGTAAGTGTGGAGGGTCAAGTGGGTGTTTATTGTTTACACATTTGCCCAACCATGTGCTTAGCCATTTGTGTTTTGGTATAGCTTACAAACTGAGGGAGGGTTTTCCGAAAACCCTTATAAACCCTACCAGGGGGGTCGTCATATGGACAGTCATCACATGCCCACCAGTGGTAAGAGTTGGATTCCCAATGCTTATTTTGGGAGGTGGGGGGAGCCACAAACCTCAAAGATTTGGCATGCACATGAGTGGCCAGAAGCACATCCCAAGTGCTTTGCTGGGACACACATATTTGCTAAGAAAATGCACACATATGTTTACGTACAATTGCAAACAAGAACAGCTCTTGTAATTGTTTTTAAATGTGTGGTGGGCACACAGATTTGCCCAGTGTGTACCCCTATGCTGATTAGCTTAAGGAGTGCAGCTAGGGAATGTGTTGGGCTTAGAATGTTTCTTCCTTGCCTTGCAGCCGTCACCCAGCCACCAACTATGCCTGCACCTCCAGCACCAAGTGGACCTCCAGGAACACCTGCTCCGCATCCAGGACCAGAACCTCAGCCAACACCTCGACTTGCAACAAGTCCTAGCAACAGTGATGGGACCGAACCATTAAATGAGCTAAATGTGGGGCTGCAATGTGCTGATGGAAAGGGACATGGGGGTAATCAGGCTAATGAAATGAAGTAAGGTATTTGCTGTGTTTGAGCTTGTCCACAAACAAACACTATTGTTTTATCCACACAGGCATCACACCAATCCTGGAGGATATCCAGGAGATGGAGGAGTCCTAGTTCCAGCAGATCCAGCAGCCCAACACACCATCTTAGCTCTCACTAAATCAGATGAGGACACCCAACCCTAGGAACAAATACCTCTCAACAGCTTCACCCCCCCCCCAAACAATGGCCAGGAATCCACCTCATCAGCTTCCACTGAGCACCCAGGAGTCAGCCACGCCCTGCACCACGGCACCACCTTTCCATGGCACGCAGGGTCCAAATGCCAGAGACAGACTGGCAGGCAAACAGCTCTACATTCTGGTGCAACACCAATTGGTATTACAAAATTGTGCGTGGAACAGCCACACTTATCCATGAGGACCTGGCTGCAGGGGTGACTGAGCAGCAGCGCATAAACACCAACACCAAATGCCTGGTGGGCCACACTGCTTTGGGCTAGTCTGGACTGGTAACTTTGCCAACACTCCCATGCAATTCCTGCCTCCTACCCAGCCCCCCATCTCCTTCCCCACTCTACCCGCTCATTTAAGCAACCCCAGCCCATGGCATAACTAAAATATGGGGGAAAACTTTTTCAGGTAAAATCCTCTCTAAAGACAAGGGGACACTCACAAAATTAGATGTTTTTTTATCTTTTTTAGAACAATATAAAGTAACATTAACAGTTACTATTAGCAGTTATCAGTAAATAATAAAAAATAACTTTCCCCATCCCCGTCCCTTGGTTGCAACGTATTGACTACATAACCCAGCAGGTCATTCTAAATTCCCATCGATGTTCCAGCAGCAGTCACATCCTCATGTTCACCCTTTTAGCAGCTAAGGAATACAGAAGCCACACCCCATCTGTGCCATACCCCCCTACTGGACTTCCCCAGTTACCATTCCTTTGTGGTGCATATTGGTGGGGGGATTCTGAGGCCACTTAGGACATAGTGGCCACTATGACCCCAATTTCTTTGTCACTGCCTGTGGGTTGTTTTGGGGGAGTTTTGTTTAGACCCATAATGAATCTAACCTAAGACCTTTAACCGTTACTTATACATGTTTTTCTATATGTGTGGCAGGCGTTAAGCATTAAGTAAGACTTTACTTAATACAGCTTGTAAAGCTTACTAACTCTGCTTTCTGCAATCTCCATTCTCTCTTATTTTGGTCTTTTCATGCTATATCATTATTTCTTTGAATAAAAAAAGGAATGAAAATCTACTTACCAAGTCAGAGTCTTTATAATCATCTTACCTTCCATTTATATAATCATTTGCATTTATACTTTCTGCAAACAGCTGCTGCACATTAGTGTCACTACTGCAAATATAGCAGAAAAACTAACTATTGGAGCACAGGCCTTAAATTGCTGAAACTCAAATATTCCACTTTCGGTGCTACAAAATATGTCATGTTAAATTGAACTTGTTCAGGTTATGCATGGTTCTGTCTAAGTGCTGTTTTTTTTTCTTCTTCTTCCAATGTCATAGGCAACATCTTCTTTCATCTCTGAATTTTTAAACGTCACAGTTAGCACATTGCTTGTGCGTTTGTGTTATTTGCAACCAACAATTGCTCCTAACTAAAAAAATAATACAGTATCTGCATGTTAGAATGTCAGAGGGACACCTCTGTTTTGTTCCTAAATTATTTAATGACCTATAAAAATAGTTTGAATCACTTTTACATTGTCTTTCTTGCTTCCACAGGAATAAAACAATTTCATCTTTCCGCTGGACAGAAGACAGAGGAGAGAGATTTGGCACTCAGCTCCTAGTGCTATAACCTTGTTAGTGCTTCCTATAAGTGCGTGTAACCACTCAGCGTGACATTCTTTTCCATTTCCCTTTATGAATAATTTTGTTATACCTCATCCATTTTCAAGTGCTCTTTATTACAGCATGCTCCTACTACATTTATTAGAGTTCCCAACAGATTATCTGGATCCTTGTTATCTGTAATAGTGCCATGTACCGACCTCTTTTGACTGTTAAGCTGGCTCTGATCAAAGTATGCTATTAGTTTAGAACCATTTTCTTGGCTTCTATGCCAGGAACTTTCCTACTTGAAACAACACTTGCTTTACAAATAAATCTCAAAGTAAGTAAACTTAGGACATAAGTGCTGAAAATCCTGTGTGTCTTTATAGCTTTCAAATGAAACTATAACTGAGGTCACAAAAATACATAAATGGGAGTTGCACTGGATCGCCAAAGCCACTGGCAATACAGCCTATAAGCTATATACCTTGATTGGAGCTCTTAAACTTCTGAAATGTAACAAAAGGGATGTCACAGTTTCTGATGCCAAAGCAGAAGAAGGTAAGAGGGCTCAAGAGCCACTGTCTAGGCTATATTGGCTGGTGACCAATGAGCCTGGCAATGGCAACAGGACCCCTGATTGGGAGCTCAGCCTGGTACAACAGCAGGAAGCAATAGGGAATATATGTTCTGATGCTGCATAGTTTAGCAACAGCGCTTGACAGAAATGGCATAGGTTGGCAACAGAGCTTTGCACTTAAAGTGAAATGTCATGGTATAGGTCAGCAACAAGGCTTGGCACTGCATGTGGCCAGGCAGTCAGTCGGTGACAAGACTTTGAACCAGACATGGTGACATGTGATGGGTGAAAAACAGGGTTTGGCACTGAATGGAGTCAGGCAAGGTATGGGTTGGTAACAAGGCTTAGAACTAGACCTGGTCATATAAAACATTTGTCAGAAATTGGGTATGTAACTGCATGTGACCAAATGCAGCACAGGTCGCCAGACCTGGAAATGGTTAGATGTGGCATGGGTCAGAAATAGGGCTTGGCACTGGATGTGAAGAGAGGTTGCACAGGTCAGCAGCAGGGCTTGGAATTGGACATGATCAAATGTGGCACAGGTTAGCAAAAGGGCTTGGAACTGCGTGTGTTAAGATGAGACATAAGCTGGTGATGAGGCTTAGGACAGAGATAGTCAGTTTTGGCAAAAGTCAGCAATGAGTCTTGGCACAATATGTGGTCAGATCTGGCACAGGGTAGCAAAAGGCATGGGTCAGTGACAAGGCTTGACACTGGACATGGTCATATATGTCATGGGTCAGAAACATGGATTGGAACTGGACATGTTCAGACATGGCATGAGTCAGCAAAAGGCTTGGCACTAGATATGATCAGACAAGGCACAGGTCGGCCACATAACAGCAAAAAAGTAGCAGGCAAGAGTACAGACACTTACAGTACAATACACTCAGTGGCGTGATAGTTCCTTGACATGGCTTTTAAAGGTCCCATCTTCAATCAGCAGGCACACTGAGCCTGCTGGTATCTGGCATTGACAAGCAGGCAGTTGCCAGGTAATCAGGTAATGACTCTACCAGCCACCATCCCAGCTAGAGAACAGTGTGTGTTAGTAGCGTGCCCTGAAAGGAGGAAAATAGAAGTGAAAGGAACTGAAGTGGAGTAAAATAAAAGAACACATGTAAAATTGCTATCAGTGTATTCTAGAGACAGTAAGCAGTCTCCTCTCAACAAGGGGACTGAAACAAATGATTCCCCCCGACCCGGGCTTCCCCATTGTGCGTCGGCGCTCCTGGATACTCACCTGTACTGAAAGGCTGATTGTGATCACGTGGGAGCACAACCCAGAAGAGGTGAATATCCGGACGGCCCCGCTGCTACATATTTAGAGGGACTATGGTCATCTCTGACCATAGTTCCTCTTTAAAGTTCAGTGCCGGGTGCTCTGGTTGCAGCTGCAGTTTATAGTGTCCATAAAGGTTGATTCATGGTCAGTGCGCAAAAACACTCAGGTGGCGCACAAACTATTCCGCATGTGTCTAGGCGCATGACCCACGGCTGCATGCGCTCCCCCGGCACATGTGCGAAATGCACCAAATGGTAAATGCACGGAAGAATCGCAATTTGCGCCTTCCGCAAGATAAATCTGCTGCTTTGAGCAGACTTAGCATATGGCGATGTTTTATAAACTTTGGAGCACAATATCCACATTTTTGTTGTTTGGACCTTTTTGTGTTTTTTGAAAACTTTTTATCATTTTTGTAGGAACCGAAACACAAAAAGGGTTCGATCCGTAAAAAGAACTTGCAGCTGACACTGTTCATAAACTTGCAGGAAGCTGCTGGAAAGTGAAATAAGCCTGTTTTTTCTGCCCTCTTTTCTGCCCTCTTAACATATCATAAATCAGGCCCCGGAGACAGCTTGGTGCACGAAAAAAGGGCACCAGCAGAAAATTTCAGGTGCAAATTGGCAAATCGACGCTAAAATGAAAGTGCATCCAATTTTGACAACGATGAATCAGGCGACTTGACACTCCAAATAGCGCGCGCAAGCTCACCTCCGCACCGGCCATAAATCGACCATATAGAGCACAATGTGCCAAACTGTGTGAAATGTTTTATGCTTATAACTCATATTACACACATTATTTTGTACAGAAAGTGCATTGTGACATACAATAATGTAAATGCAGGACCTAGAGGTCACCAAATGTAAATTTTAGTTTTTCTTGTAAAATCATTTTTCATGACTTCTTTTGCTTAACAATGTGTAATTTGGACAACAATTAGAATGTGGAGGCTGTTTTACTACTAACGCCAGGTAGCGGCGGATGAGCATCTGTATAGCAGCGCTTAGAACGACCGCTAGTAGGCGCTGTAAGGGGGTATCGGGCACTGTAACAGAGCACCTCAGTCACTGAAGTAACCTGGCCCGCATTGATGAATGAGATGTATGTTGGGTGCTCTAACACCAGTACAGTGCTGCAGGTAGTGAGAGGTAGCGCCAGCTCTGTGCGACAGACTCTCAGCGCTCCACACCATACTTATCAAAAAAGGACACACACAGAATCAGCGCACTAAAGCTGGGCGCTGTAGCACCAGATGCTGTGTGATTAAAGTCTGTTTTTGAACACATATACATCAGTCACAAAGCAAAAACACATGGAATTACATTGTTTTAACATTGTGACATTAACACTTGCCAGACCTGTAAATACAATTCTTCCCAGCGTTCACCAGACGCTGCCTGCCGCTATGAGGCACTACCTGGTGCTATCCCTACTTAAATAACCCCCATAGTCTGAACACACTTTAAAGTTTTTCCCCTTTGTCCCCAGCAGTGACTGTTGTAACTGTAATGATGAAATGCTGACCAGCATCGGAAAAATACAGTGCCAATCTTTTCATGGTGCAAAAAAAATCTTGTATACGCTGTACAGCGCTGAAAAGATGGCAGTGCAAAGTTGCGCACACTTGCGCTGGCATAATCGGCATTGACACAGACCGGCCAATACCTAATGCTACAATAAAAGCAAATTAGTTAGCATTGTGTACTGTAACTTCTAACACCATTGTAGTCAAAATAGCAGCTTCAAAAATGACAATGATACTGGCTTTCCAAAACTGGCGCTATAGCCAACCGAAGGATGGTAAACAGTGTAAATATTTGCAAAATTGCATTTTGTGTAAGGCACAGAAACATGTTGTTACTTATTTGCATAATACTAGTCTTAATTAAACGCCATACAAACTCCCTAATAACAAATTAATAAAAACTGGATGCAATAGTATCAGAATTTCATCTATTGCAAATTAGGGTGCCTCAAATTAATTAAAGAATTTGCATTAGATTTTGTGGATGCTTGAGGCCTCACACTGATTTTAAATTGACACGTTCTCTTTAACCCTCCAATTTATCTCCAAGTAAATTGAGTTCATGGTCCAAAACAAGGGTTTCTAATCTTTTCTCTTTTCCCCCTTCTAATTATCTGCTATATTAGAATATCAAAATTCTGTCAAGGCTATGCTATTCTTTTCTAATGCATTAATTTAGAGACTATACTAGAGTAATTAAAATAAAGCAGAGATATGACAGCTACTGCCTGAATACTTGAGAGTTTGTTTTTTTTTCCAGATAAGATACTGTTTTACATGAAATGATTGCTATAGTAGTTCTCAGCATGGTAAATGCTGATAATACCGCACGCAATTCAGAAAATATTACTGCATTTTACTGGAACTATAGAATTAAACATGTTCTTTGTCTTCTCTTTATTGGTATTATTATTACAATATTTATATATTTTATAACTTACTTAAAATCATTAAATTAGAATCATTCACATATGGTAAATGATAATGAACGAACTGGGTTCTTCTATCATTTTGATGATCAAAAGTGTAGACTGTCTCACAAAGACAACTTGTAAAGGAGCCTTATTGACTATAGCTTTGAAACAGTAGATGGTGCTCTTTTTGTTGTACAACTAGCTTGTTCTATGTGCTGTTCTATGCATACATGTTTTCTTTGTGCTACCTCACACTGTACATTAAATGAAGGGGATGCTGTTTTGTGTATTTGTAGTTTTGTTGTTTGTATTATAGCAATCCTATATGCACAGCTGCTTCCGCAGCCCTCTTCCTTTCCCAGGGGTAATCAGTGCAACTATGGGGTCAATTCAGGGCCAGATGAGAATTCTCACTCCTTTTTTTTTAAGAAAAATGAAAAGTGAATGGCAGTTTTCTCTTCTAAAAAAAGGAGTGAGAATTCTCACCTGGCTCTGAATCGACTCCATAGTGTGCCACTTCAAGCTTTATTTAATACAAAATATTGCAGGCGCAAAACGAACATCTCTTGCAAGAAGCTCTCTGCGCCCCGCTGAAGACAACTGATGCTCGAGCGCTCCTGGCAATGCGCTGGGTGCTGCACGGGGCTTTTAAAAGCCTATGCGCTAGCGACCCCTAACACTGGCTGGGAGTGCCAGAATTACAGTGTATTTAACACTGCAAATACACAGCACCCAAACCGGCACTGTAAAAAGGGGGTAACAGGTACACAGCATCCGTTGCAATCTCCAACTTTTTGGGGAGAGTGACGGCAGCACATTTCCAATGTGCAAACACCGGGAATTTCATTGGGTACACTTAACCGACACGACACAGATTTTGCATGGCCTAAATCGCAAGTTTGTAGCGCAACCAAAAAATGCTTGCAAAATCAATTCCAAACAGCCCAGGGATCTCGTGGCACATGCACCAGCCCAAAATTAAAAATGTAAAAAAGTGGCCAAAAACATTACAACTATCCCAACCCAGTGAAATCTATGGGATAAGGCCACAGAGAGCATGGTGTGCGGCTCTTGCCACTCCCCATAGTGCTTGCTGTGTAATGCTGATGAAGAACTAGGGCAGCAGGGGAAACCAACACTGAATAACCTATGCAAGACAGGATGATAAATTGCGGGGTAGTGATCAGCGCTCTATTGGCTGCCATACAGAGATCACCTGTTTTAGGGGTAGTTTATGTGGATGATATCGAATATGTGTAAGCAATGCTTATAAAACAGCATACATAGTTGCACCTCTGGAACAGGGAAAGGGCTTTGACCAGGTGTAAGGTTAGGTTTGCTTACAAGAACGTTGCCAGGTCAAATTTGGTCCTCTCTCTTTTTTTATAAAAAAAAAAGTATGCCCCCTCCTGAGGCTACCAGCCTTGTGTACCAGGCATAGGGGCTGATACCCTCAAGGTTAAGCTGCCTCCAGCCCTCGTAGTACACCAGTCCCTATGTCCTCCTCTATAGGTCTGGTGCTCTGTCAGGACTCCTACACATCCCTGCCAAGTAGAGAATGAGAATAATTTGGCAGAGGTATTGACAAACCCTTTTACCACTTGTCCTGCAAAAAAAAAAAACATTCACAAATTATGTCCCAAAAAATCTGCTGGATCATGTTTTTCTCGCAAAAAGATTGCATTCTCTACCTGTTCTGAATCAAACCCATTGTCCCTTGTTCATAATTTATGAGACACAGAATTATCCCATCTGTCTTCTCACCAAACATCTTTTAAGGGATGGTTCTGGCTGGGAGCAAGGACAGTTCTGATTCAAAATGCTATTATGATTTTTTTAGGCCCACTGTTTCAGATTTTCAGAATCAGAACATTCTACTTATTAAGTATGAATATACCTTTCTTAGGGTTATATAGTTCAGAATGCATAAAATACCATAATTTTTGGCCCTATAAGATGCACTTTTACCACCCTAAAGGTGTGGGGCGGGGGGGGGGGGTGTTAGTGCGTCTTATGGTGAGGATGCTTACAATTATTTTTTTTTATTCCTTATACAGTCTGGCAATAGATGCACACCTAAAGTTCACAGAATAGATCAGAGTTAAGGTCACTGTGTCTAGGCTACTCACTACTTAGCACAGAGGTGTCAAAATAGATCTACAAAAAAAAATGAGCAGCTGACACACGGGGAGGCCGATTCATTAATAGCGCCAGGTAGCGACAGATGAGCGACAGTAGCGTTATTTTCACAGCGCCCGCTAGTATTCGCTGTGCTTGGCCGTTGTTCGGCTGTTGACAGGTAATGTTGAATACTGAGTTAGGAGTCGCTGTTTGACAGGTTCCACGCTGTATGGGAGCGCATGACAGCGAACGGCCATAGCGAACGGCTCCCAGCATATTCATTAACAAATCACGCTCCAAAAATTCTCACGCTGTGAAATGCTTGTTTAAACCCCAGAGCGCTGGCGGCGATGGGTTAAAAGTAGTTTTTTAACCCCCAAACAACCATATTTTTAGTAAAAAAAAAAACATGTTTTTCAAAACATTTTGTAATATGAATACATTAATATCAGACCTGTAATATCAATTCTGCACAAATTTATTTTTTATTTTTTTTTCCCTTAAAAAAAAAATCTAACATTGCAGAAGTGGTCACAGAATTTTTGACATTTAAAAAAAAAAAAAAAAAAATTAATAGCAATTAATTATGAATATTTAAAGATTGCTCCATTGAAATGCAGGAGAGCACCAGGTAGCGAGAGGTCATACCTGTCGCTGTTCAAGGTCGCTCGCTGGCGCTGTGGGGTGAGGCTGGAATAATGATGAATGATTCGCTATCTGGCGCTCTGTCAGTCGCTAAGCAGGATCGGCTTGATAAATGTGTGATTGCGGAGGGGAGCCGGCGTTCTCGTGGCGGTGAGCGTCATTACCGTTCGCTCACCATTCGCTACCTGGCGCTATCCCTTGTTAAATAAGGGCCTTATTTTTATAGTTGAAAATTAAAGACAAAGTTTATTGATATTATCAAAAATATATCATGTGTAAAACAGAATAGATTCTTTTTACAGTGATATGACTTCACAGCAAATAGTGAATAGTTCTGCAGCAGATAGAGTAGCTGTTTGTAGTACAAATACTGTCTTATATCAAAGAAATTATATAGCAAGTGCAAGTCTGTAACAAGGACCGTTTGTTAGCAAGGATAACTTTTTTAAATATGAACAGTCCTATAGCAAATGTCGTTGTGTAGCAAGAATAATTTGTAGCAAGAACAGTTTTATAGTCAAAACAGTTTTGTAGCAAGCATTTAGCTGGAGAAACAACACAAACAATCAATAGCAAGCATTTATAGCAGAGGTAATGTAACATATCAAGTTTAATACAGATACTGACTTTGTGCAGGTGCACTAAGGGTTAGTATGGTTCATCAACGGAGAAAATAATGCACTCACTAGCAGCTGTCATGAACTAAACTCAGTTTTAAGCAAGGATGGCTTTGTGACCAGAGTAAAAAGATAGACTATGCAGCAGATAGTACCCCAATAACCAGTTAACCAGGACTGAGTTATAGTCAAACTAAAAAATGTATACTGTTGTACTTCATTCATGCATGTCTGGTCATCTGCCAATATTGAACTGTAAGCTATATGTATAATTCCTGTCAGTGTCACAGAGCCTCTATTTTTTTTCTTATTTTCCTCCTCCAAATCATAGGTGTGTCTTATAGAGCGAAAAAAATATACACATATGTGGATGATCCGATTGATCCGAGGAATATTGTGTGGATTATGAAAGATTGATTGTTTTCCTATCTGGAGTATATCATTTTTTATGGCAGAGGCTTCCACTATTCATCCAAACAATGAGTCAGATGGTGTTATACTCGCCTGCTCCCCCCCTTTTTTATTAACAGGTCCATAAAATTTTAGGTAGGGGAAGCTTACTTCTTTTAAATCACATGTGTCCAACTCAAGGCCCCAGATGTAGCCCTCCAAACTTTTTTCTGTGGCCCTCTGACACCTAACAGACAGTGGTGGCTGGACGACACCCCTTATAGTAGGCCAGGTCACTCCAAGACCTCTGACACAAACACCAACAGTCGAGTGATGCACTGGTAAGCTGCACTCCACTGTGGAGCTCAATACCACCTCTGATTCTAGGTGTGGTTGTCATAACTAACTCTCCTGTGTCCCGGTCCCGCTCTGTCTCCGGGCGGCCGGGCGCAGCACTTCCTATTCGGCAGCCGCGCCGAGCGGCGGCCGTGGAGGCTCGCGTGGCGCCGAGCATGGCCGCTCTCCTTCCTCTCCCCCGCGTCCCTGGCTCCCATGCTCGCGGGCACGCGCGAGCACGTGATGTATATGCCCGCCGGAGGCTTAGTTAAAGGGCCAATGGCCCGAGGTGTGTGGGGGGAAATGCCCCTAGCTCTGGGTTGGGGCCAATGAGCCCAAAGGAGGGTTTGGGGCTATACGACCTTTTTGTGGTTCAGAGCCAATGATTGTGGAACTTCTAGAAAGCACCAATCACGCACTCATTTCCCCTATTTCCAATCATATCTGGATCCTATAAAGTTTTCACCCTGTCAGTTACTCAGTGCCTGTGATAGAGCCTTGTCGTACCTAGTTTTTCTACTGAATTGTTCTCTGATTGATCTTCGTTGCCGACCCCTGCCTGAACCGACCATTCTCTGTTTGATCTCCGTTGCTGACCCTTGCCTGAATCGACTACTCTCTCTGATTGATCCCTGTTGCCAACCTTTGCTATCCACTACCAACCTGTCCACTGCCAGTCTTGACCCCTGCTTCGTCCCCCGACCTCGAGCTGCCTCATCCTATTATACCGTCGCGATCTCTGCTTACCCGGCGCTGACCTCTGCCTGTCTTTGGAATTCCTAGTAATTCCTGCTTCATCAATTGGACTCACTGTGATCCCGCTCTTCGTTAATGGTTCTCCAGACCTCCAACCAGTAAGCTCCCATCCTTTGAGCCATTGAAGTCCTGGGGGCAACCGATCCCAGGCAGGCATGTACTGCATCCCGGCAAGCAGGGGGTTCCTACAGGTGAAGCTGGCTGCGGAGATTGGGGGTTGAGGGCTTACCTGGAGGGCTGGAGTTACCTGGGCGTGACAGTGGTGCCTATAAAAGTGTCTGGTGCATGCATTTTTAATGTTTTGGGGGCCACCCAACTAACTTGCTAGCTATTCACATGTGGGGTGGTAAAAATGGTTGTAGTGCTGTCCTGGACAAAATAATTTTACATTTGAATAGTTTCTGGGCAAAATAATTCGCACAAAATACTGTTATTCTGTGGCTGCTCTGACCATATGTCCTGTCCTCTGCAAAATTATTAGATGTCTGTAACCATACATTTGAATTGTCATGTTTTTTGACTGTTGTTAACCGGCCCATTGAAGACAATCAGAATGCTTATGTGGCCCTTGGTGAAAATGAGTTTGACACCCCTGTTTTACATGTTTAGGTGTGACTTTTTTGTTAATAGAGCTAACAGCTGTTTGCTAATTTCAGACATGAGTAGACAACTGTGTATTAAAGTGAACTAACACCCGTGCAGTTCCCGCTGCAATAAGACAGACCGGGGTCATCCAGAATTCTGGAGCCCCCCCCCCCACACACCTAACCCTTAGTAACACCCAATATTCTTACCTTAGCCTCGATCCTTGCCAGGAATACAGCGACGCCATTGGCTGCCAGCGCTCAAATGGGTGGGACTTTCTGACCGCCCGAACATCACTACCCATGTGAACGCCAGGTGGACAATTGCGGTGCTGTGTTGCCAGTGAGGATCAAGGCTAAGGTAAGAATATTGGGTGTTTTGGGCTCCAGCATTCTAGATGCCCTGCCAGCCTGTCTCATTGTGGTGGGGACAAAAGTCCACACCTGCACGGGTGTTGGTCCACTTTAAGTAATCCACCTCCTTCTATGTCCAAAGTCAGACAGACAAACTCCCTGTAATGGTTATTATTTTATATTGTCATACCTTTGCTGTAATTATCTCATGTCATCAATTATTATTTTACATCTATTTTGTTTTTGTAAAAATAATAATTGGAAAATGTCTTGTGTTATTAAGATAAACATCTATATAACAATCGTATAACAATCGTATACAAAATGCATGTCTGTTGTTATTGTGGGTAAGGTGACCTAAGATTTTTTGTGGTCATCCTGGTTACATCTTCATTTTCAGAGAGTGCCTGGAGTAGACTAGTTGGTTCCTACGCGGTCATGTTGATTATTTGGTGAAGCCAGTGTGGCGTTCGATGTGCTTATCAGTGTGGATTGCAACCTGCATCCCAGTGAGCTTTATAATTTTAAAGGGTAATTCCCCTTTCAATTACATTTTTAAAGTTTCCATTTTTGTGTGTTGAAATGATGTAATCAATGTGCTAAGCTTATTTTTTTCTATTTTTTGCAATTCTGTGTTATAAAAGAAAACAGTTTTCCCTTAGCAATGTACATATCACAAAATCTTCCTCACTCTGGTTTGCTAATCATTTGATTGGCTAAGACACAGGCAGTAGATTTAAGCCCTTCTGCCGTAATTCAACTCATTCAAATAGGGAGAATCACAATAGTGATGATCACAGGCAGTGTTCTCAGCTGAAAGCGTCATTACTGCTGTGTGACTTAGGGCCTTATTTATCAAGGAATAGCGACAGATAGCGACTAGAACGCCGGCTCCCCTCCACAATCACACATTTATCAAGCCGATACTGCTTAGCGACTGAGATAGCGCCACCTAGCAACTCATTCATCATTATCCCAGCCTCATCCCACAGCGCCAGCGAACATCCTTGAACAGCGACAGGTATGACCTCTCGCTACCTGGCGCTCTCCAATGCATTTCAATGGCAGAATGTATTTTAATTAATAATTATTTTTTAATATATTTTTTTTTTTTTAATTTGAAAAAAAAAAAATTTGTGAACACTTCTTCCTTTGAAAATGTATTTTTTGGGGATTTAAAAAGAATTTTTTTTTTGATATTACAGGTCTGATTTTAAACTATTCAGGTTTGAATATTATTTCAAAATCATTCCATTTTTTTATTGGGTGGTTAGGGGGTTAAAAAACTACTTTTAACACATCGCCTACTGCGCTCTGGGATTTAAACATGCATTTCACAGCGCTAGGAATTTTTAAGGCTGATTTTTTAATGAATATGGTGGGTGCCGGTCGCTATGTCCAGTCACTATCATGCGCTCCCATACAACAGCGAACCTGTCAAATAGCGACTCAGCATCTTGTATTCAACATTACCGCACACCGACTGAGTCGCTATCATCCACCGAACAATGGCCAAGCACAGCGACTACTAGCGGTCGCTGTCAAAATACCGCTACAGTCGCTCAACAGTCGCTATCTGTCGCTATCTGTCGCTATTAATGAATCAGCCTCTTGGTCTAAGCTGCTAAGGAATTCACCTGTTACAGTGCAGGCATTC
Organism: Gastrophryne carolinensis; assembly: GCA_027917425.1. Lineage (NCBI taxonomy): Eukaryota > Metazoa > Chordata > Amphibia > Anura > Microhylidae > Gastrophryne > Gastrophryne carolinensis. Next base: position 474,652,961 of record CM051235.1, on the reverse strand, counting down.
TGGGGGGCACAACCCTAACACAAATTTACACCACAGAAGAGGAAATCAATAAGGCAGAACACTAAAAACTTTACAAAAGGGAGTTTTCCTTTAACACACAGAAAAGTGCAAAAGAATATGTTTGTTCTACTCCCCCTCAAAAAAAAAAAAATCACCTGTACCTGTGATGGTGCTTTTGTACAGGTGGGGTATGTCATTTTTCCTACAAGATAATGATGTTTTTATAACTCTATAGCCCTATGGGCTATGCAGAAAAATGTGGCAAATTCTTTAGCATAGCCCATAACGTGCTGTTATTTCCAAACGCATTTCCTTACCATAAAAATTCATTTCCTGAGAAAAAAAGCCAGAGAATTTCACTGTTGATAAATCACCACCTTGGAACACAATGAAAGTCATGCCACTTTTTTCTCATGAGAAAAGTTGTGAACCTTTTAATCTTTTTTACACTGACATAAAAAGTGCCATTGACTTTCATTGTCTTCCTATATGGTGATTCGTCAACAGTAAAATTGTCAGGCCTTTTCTCATTAAATACATTTTTTACTACTATGATAAGTAGAGATGAGCGAACTTTTGAAAAATTCGATTCGACTGATTCGCCGAATTTTCCGACAAAAATCGTTTCGACCCGAATAAATTCGCAACGAATCGCTATTAAAAACGGCTATTTCTGAGCCTCCTAGAGCCTCAATAGGGTTGTAAACCATTCAGCCTTGCTGTAACATGCACAGGATGCGTGCTGGGTTAGTTAAATAATACTTTGAAGAAATATCACATGCAGATCAGAGGCATCGCTAATAGAATCGCAGAGCGGCACAATTGCAGAGAGTTGAAGTGGCATCACTATGAGGGGCAGAAGGAGCCCAAATATACACTGGAGTTGGCCTCAGGAGCCCAAAAATTGGATGAATCACACCCTGGAGTTGGCAGAAGTTGGCAGCAGCAGCAGCAGGAGCCCAAATATACACTGGAGTTGGCTTCAGGAGCCCAACAATTGGATGAATCACACCCTGGAGTTGGCAGGAGTTGACAGTAGCAGCAGCAGGAGCCCAAATATACACTGGAGTTGGCTTCAGGAGCCCAAAAATTGGATGAATCACACCCTGGAGTTGGCAGGAGTTGACAGTAGCAGCAGCAGGAGCCCAAATATACACTGGAGTTGGCTTCAGGAGCCCAAAAATTGGATGAATCACACCCTGGAGTTGGCAGGAGTTGACAGTAGCAGCAGCAGGAGCCCAAATATACACTGGAGTTGGCTTCAGGAGCCCAAAAGTTGGATGAATCACACCCTGGAGTTGGCAGGAGTTGACAGTAGCAGCAGCAGGAGCCCAAATATACACTGGAGTTGGCTTCAGGAGCCCAAAAATTGGATGAATCACACCCTGGAGTTGGCAGGAGTTGACAGCAGCAGCAGCAGGAGCCCAAATATACACTGGAGTTGGCCTCAGGAGCCCAAAAATTGGATGAATCACACCCTGGAGTTGGCAGGAGTTGACAGTAGCAGCAGCAGGAGCCCAAATATACACTGGAGTTGGCTTCAGGAGCCCAAAAATTGGATGAATCACACCCTGGAGTTGGCAGAAGTTGGCAGCAGCAGCAGCAGGAGCCCAAATATACACTGGAGTTGGCTTCAGGAGCCCAAAAATTGGATGAATCACACCCTGGAGTTGGCAGAAGTTGGCAGCAGCAGCAGCAGGAGCCCAAATATACACTGGAGTTGGCCTCAGGAGCCCAAAAATTGGATGAATCACACCCTGGAGTTGGCAGAAGTTGGCAGCAGCAGCAGCAGGAGCCCAAATATACACTGGAGTTGGCCTCAGGAGCCCAAAAATTGGATGAATCACACCCTGGAGTTGGCAGAAGTTGGCAGCAGCAGCAGCAGGAGCCCAAATATATACTGGAGTTGGCTTCAGGAGCCCAAAAATTGGATGAATCACACCCTGGAGTTGGCAGGAGTTGACAGTAGCAGCAGCAGGAGCCCAAATATACACTGGAGTTGGCCTCAGGAGCCCAAAAATTGGATGAATCACACCCTGGAGTTGGCAGGAGTTGACAGCAGCAGCAGCAGGAGCCCAAATATACACTGGAGTTGGCTTCAGGAGCCCAAAAATTGGATGAATCACACCCTGGAGTTGGCAGAAGTTGGCAGCAGCAGCAGCAGGAGCCCAAATATACACTGGAGTTGGCCTCAGGAGCCCAAAAATTGGATGAATCACACCCTGGAGTTGGCAGAAGTTGGCAGCAGCAGCAGCAGGAGCCCAAATATACACTGGAGTTGGCCTCAGGAGCCCAAAAATTGGATGAATCACACCCTGGAGTTGGCAGAAGTTGGCAGCAGCAGCAGCAGGAGCCCAAATATACACTGGAGTTGGCTTCAGGAGCCCAAAAATTGGATGAATCACACCCTGGAGTTGGCAGGAGTTGACAGTAGCAGCAGCAGGAGCCCAAATATACACTGGAGTTGGCCTCAGGAGCCCAAAAATTGGATGAATCACACCCTGGAGTTGGCAGGAGTTGACAGCAGCAGCAGCAGGAGCCCAAATATACACTGGAGTTGGCTTCAGGAGCCCAAAAATTGGATGAATCACACCCTGGAGTTGGCAGAAGTTGGCAGCAGCAGCAGCAGGAGCCCAAATATACACTGGAGTTGGCCTCAGGAGCCCAAAAATTGGATGAATCACACCCTGGAGTTGGCAGCAGCAGCAGGAGCCCAAACATTACTTTAAAGAGACCCTGGGGTTGGCTTCAGGAGCCCAAAAATTGGATGAATCACACCCTGGAGTTGGCAGAAGTTGGCAGCAGGAGCCCAAATATACACTGGAGTTGGCTTCAGGAGCCCAAAAATTGGATGAATCACACCCTGGAGTTGGCAGGAGTTGACAGTAGCAGCAGCAGGAGCCCAAATATACACTAGAGTTGGCTTCAGGAGCCCAAAAATTGGATGAATCACACCCTGGAGTTGGCAGAAGTTGGCAGCAGCAGCAGCAGGAGCCCAAATATACACTGGAGTTGGCCTCAGGAGCCCAAAAATTGGATGAATCACACCCTGGAGTTGGCAGGAGTTGACAGCAGCAGCAGCAGGAGCCCAAATATACACTGGAGTTGGCCTCAGGAGCCCAAAAATTGGATGAATCACACCCTGGAGTTGGCAGAAGTTGGCAGCAGCAGCAGCAGGAGCCCAAATATACACTGGAGTTGGCTTCAGGAGCCCAAAAATTGGATGAATCACACCCTGGAGTTGGCAGGAGTTGACAGTAGCAGCAGCAGGAGCCCAAAAAATGGCCTAAAGACATAAATATGTTTTGCACCATTTGGAAAGTGTAAAACGTGGCACCATGCTGAATCTAGTCGCATGCATCAGGCATTGGTGGGTGGAAATCCTGGCTGATCCATCCCTGATTCATTTTGACAAAGGTGAGTCTTTCCACATTTTTAGTTGACAGACGAGTTCTCCTCGCCGTAACTATGGCCCCCGCCGCACTAAACACCCGCTCAGATGGCACGCTACTTGCCGGGCAGGACAGCTTTTCCAGGGCAAACTCTGCTAGTTGCGGCCACAAATCAAGTTTGGCTGCCCAGAAGTCCAGCGGATCCTCAAGGTGTGTTGGCATGGTCATGTCAAAGTATGACATGACCTGCTGGTTCAGGTCCTGCTCCAGGTCTTCCTGCTGCTCATGAGTAGCCTCACTATGCGGGTGTAGAAAGCTACTCATTAGCGACTGAAGACTGAGGCTGCTGCTGCTGATGGAGCTTCTGCTGCTGCTGCTGCCAACCCCCCCAGCGGCCATGGCAGTGGAAGGTGAGCGCAGAGGTCCCCTCGAGTCAGACCTGCGAGAGTATGGACCATGGCGCAGATAGGCATCGGCCAACTGCCTACGTAGAATGTCTTTGTAGTAGTTGAGTTTGTCCTCCCTCTCGGTGGGTTTAAAAAATGCCCCCATTTTGTGCCGGAAGCGAGGGTCCAATAAGGTGGACAGCCAGAAGTCATCCCGCCGACAGATGGAAACAATTCTGGGGTCACTACGCAAGCATGTGAGCATGCTTCGTGCCATTTGCGCAAGTGACTCGGATGGACTACCTGTCTCCATCTCCACTGCATACTGCCACGGTGTGCCCGGGGTCCTCTGTCTCTCCTTCCTCAAAAACCTCTAGCTCCTCTGGCTGCTCCTGCTCCTCCTCTCCTGTCCGCTGACTAGATAAACCAGCCATTTCGCCAAGCCTAAACTGTGTTTCGCTGGGCAACTCCTCCTCCTCCTCTTCCTCCTCCTCCTCCTCCAGTTCAGCTCCAACGGGGTTCATGTGGCCGTAAGATGTAAACGCCATGTCTCCAGTGCCCTGACCAGCCATGGTTTCCAACATGTGCTGTAGTACATGAAGCAGTGGAATCACGTCGTTCATCCCGTAATCCTGCCGACTGACAAATAAAGTGGCTTCCTCAAAGGGCCTGAGCAAACGGCAGGTGTCACGTATGAGCTGCCACTGGTTGACATTGAAGTTACACAGGGGAGTCCCCCTATCTGCTTGGATCATCAGGAAATCCGTGATGGCTTTTCTCTGTTCATATAATCGGTCCAACATGTGAAGGGTGGAATTCCAACGGGTGGAAACATCGCAAATCAGACTATGTTGGGGGATACCATTCTGACGCTGTAGCTCAAGAAGGGTGTGTTTGGCGGTGTAGGAGTGGCTGAAGTGCATGCAAAGTTTCCGTGAAGTTGTTAGGATGTCCTGCAGATGGGGGGAACACTTCAGAAACCGCTTGACAACCAGATTGAAGACGTGAGCCATGCAGGGGGCATGGGTCAGGCTTCCTTGGCGCAGCGCAGACAAAATGTTCTTCCCATTGTCGGTAACCATGATTCCCATTTTAAGTTTTCTCGGAGTAAGCCATGTTTGGATTTCCTGATGAATACATTTAAGCAGTTCCTCCCCTGTGTGACTCCGTTCGCCAAGACAAACCATGTGAAGCACTGCGTGACACCTCCGTGCCCTGCACACATGGTAGACTGGAGTGGCATTGAGACTTGAGCCTACAGTGGAGGGTGAGGAGATGGCGGAGGATGAGGAGGCCGAGTCGCACGGTGTCACAGGCCCAATGGGCAGAGAGCGCGGAGGCCGAAGCGGCGTGACCTGTCCAAGTTGCTGCTGCAAAGGGACCACATTCACCCAGTGGGCCGTAAACGACATGTACTGCCCCTGACCGTAGTTACAGCTCCAGATGTCGGCGCTGCCATGTATTTTGCTACACACCGACAGGCTCAAGGACTGGCCCACCTTCTGTTCAACAAAAGTGTGCAGCGCTGGTACTGCCTTCTTGGCAAAGAAATGACGGCTTGGGACTCTCCACCTCGGCTCGGCACAAGCCATCAGTTCTCTGAAAGGTGCAGATTCCACCACCTGAAAAGGGAGCGACTGCAGCACCAGCAACTTGGACAGGAGCACATTCAGCTTCTGCGCCGTAGGATGAGTGGGCGCATACTGCTGTCTCTTGGACATGGCTTCGCTGATGGATTGCTGGCGGGATGCATGACTTGGAGGAGGAGGAGGAGGAGCAGGAGCGACAGAGGATGGGTATGACGCACAGCTGCCTTCGGCTGAGGTGCTGGAGCCTTGGCTGGCAGAAATTGGGAGCTCACTTGGTGAGGAAGCAGACTGGACCACCCCTTGGGAGCCTCGGTTCTCCCAGGTCGTTTTATGGTGACGCATCATATGTTGACGCAGGGCCGTGGTGCCAACATTTGGACCCTGGCCACGCTTCACCTTTTGCCTACATATCTTGCATGTGGCCATGTTACCCTCCTGCGGATGCCTCAGGAAGAACTGCCACACTGCCGAGTAGCTACTTTTCCCACCCCCTGGCCTCACTGATTCACTGCTGCTGTTGCCAACTCCAGGAACCCCTGCTCCACTACCTCCCGATAAGGTAGACTGCCGCACAGCAGGTGCTCTACCCCGGCCCCGGCCCCGGCCGGCTCCAGCCTTTGGAATTGTGCCCCCATGCTGACTGCTACCACCTTGCTGCCTCAGCTGCTGACTCCGGGGCAACCTGCGCCCCTCTTCTCCTGATGATGACGATGAAGCCCCTTCATCACCCGGCTCCCAAGTGCGATCGGCTTCATCGTCATCATCATCATCACCGAGTTGTGGCTGTACGTCACTGATGTTCGTGGATTCGTCAACAGTGTCTGGCGCAGGAGCTGGAACGCTCGCAGCACCCACGACACTGTCCACATCACTATCTGTCTGCCTAGCTAGAGAAGCCACCTCCATTTCTTGGCTGGGCAGTAGCTGCTGACTGTCCTCTATCTGATGGTCCTCCTCACTAAAGAGTGGAGCTGAACCCAAAGCATAGGATACGTCGCTGGGGGAGGGAACGGCGTAGGACAGAGGCAATGGGAGGACAGGGACTGCTCTCGGGGCATGCCAACTCAGGGTTGTGTCAGAGGAACCTACCGACCCTAGACTGGGGGTCTCAGACGTAAGTTGTGATGATGTTGTTGATGAGCGCGTCAACCAATCTACCACGGCAGATGCGTTACTGGTGGAGACCCGACCGCTAGCAGATACTGGCAGATTAGGTCTCTCAGCGTGACTCCTGCTGCTACTGGCCCCCAGTCTGATGCGAGCTCTGCCTGCGGAATCTTGGCCTCTGCCACTCCTCTTTTCACTTCCAGGCACTTGTCTGCCCGACATAGTCTAACTGGCGTGGGAGTAGGTGATATTTTAAGATCCCCCGGGTAGCGGTGGGTCTATATGAAACAGAATATAATGCACACCAAAAGTGAGCAGTAACACTCAGCCTCCAACAGGCCTGCTTAGTGTAAATAAGAGAGCTGCTTAGTGTAAATAAAGAGGGGTATGCTATGTTACAGAATGGGATGCCTCAACAGAAGTGCACCTGGCAGGCAGCAGTAAGCCTATGCCCAGCAAAAGTGTCTTATAATATAAATATAATAAGAGCAAATGCTTATATGGTCTTAAACAGAGGCTGCTTTAATCACAGAATGGGATGCCCCCAAAAAAGATCCAGTAGTACTATGCCCAGCAAAAGTGTCTTTATCAGGCTAATTTCAAATATGATAAGAGCAAATGCTTATATGGTCTTAAACAGAGGCTGCTTTAGTCACAGAATGGGATGCCCTGGCAGGGACAAGTAGTGCTATGCCCAGCAAAAGTGTCTTTATCAGGCCTAATTTCAAATATGATAAGAGCAAATGGTTATATGGTCTTAAACAGAGGCTGCTTTAGTCACAGAATGGGATGCCCCAACAGGAATGGACCTGGCAGGGTCCAGTAGTGCTTTGCCCAGCAAAAGTGTCTTTATCAGGCCTAATTTCAAATATGATAAGTGAAAATGGTTATACGGTCTTAAACAGAGGCTGCTGTAGTCACAGAATGGGATGCCGCAACAGAAGTGGACCTGGCAGGGTCCAGTAGTGCTATGCCCAGCAAAAGTGTCTTTATCAGGCCTAATTTCAAATATGATAAGAGCAAATGCTTATATGGTCTTAAACAGAGGCTGCTTTAGTCACAGAATGGGATGCCCCAACAGGAATGGACCTGGCAGGGTCCAGTAGTGCTTTGCCCAGCAAAAGTGTCTTTATCAGGCCTAATTTCAAATATGATAAGAGCAAATGGTTATATGGTCTTAAACAGAGGCTGCTTTAGTCACAGAATGGGATGCCCCAACAGAAGTGGACCTGGCAGGGTCCAGTAGTGCTATGCCCAGCAAAAGTGTCTTTATCAGGCCTAATTTCAAATATGATAAGAGCAAATGGTTATATGGTCTTAAACAGAGGCTGCTTTAGTCACAGAATGGGATGCCCCAACAGGAATGGACCTGGCAGGGTCCAGTAGTGCTTTGCCCAGCAAAAGTGTCTTTATCAGGCCTAATTTCAAATATGATAAGTGAAAATGGTTATACGGTCTTAAACAGAGGCTGCTGTAGTCACAGAATGGGATGCCCCAACAGAAGTGGACCTGGCAGGGTCCAGTAGTGCTATGCCCAGCAAAAGTGTCTTTATCAGGCTAATTTCAAATATGATAAGAGCAAATGCTTATATGGTCTTAAACAGAGGCTGCTTTAGTCACAGAATGGGATGCCCCCCAAAAAAGATGCAGTAGTACTATGCCCAGCAAAAGTGTCTTTATCAGGCTAATTTCAAATATGATAAGAGCAAATGCTTATATGGTCTTAAACAGAGGCTGCTTTAGTCACAGAATGGGATGCCCCCCAAAAAAGATGCAGTAGTACTATGCCCAGCAAAAGTGTCTTTATCAGGCTAATTTCAAATATGATAAGAGCAAATGCTTATATGGTCTTAAACAGAGGCTGCTTTAGTCACAGAATGGGATGCCCCCCAAAAAAGATGCAGTAGTACTATGCCCAGCAAAAGTGTCTTTATCAGGCTAATTTCAAATATGATAAGAGCAAATGCTTATATGGTCTTAAACAGAGGCTGCTTTAGTCACAGAATGGGATGCCCCCCAAAAAAGATGCAGTAGTACTATGCCCAGCAAAAGTGTCTTTATCAGGCTAATTTCAAATATGATAAGAGCAAATGCTTATATGGTCTTAAACAGAGGCTGCTTTAGTCACAGAATGGGATGCCCCCCAAAAAAGATGCAGTAGTACTATGCCCAGCAAAAGTGTCTTTATCAGGCTAATTTCAAATATGATAAGAGCAAATGCTTATATGGTCTTAAACAGAGGCTGCTTTAGTCACAGAATGGGATGCCCCCCAAAAAAGATGCAGTAGTACTATGCCCAGCAAAAGTGTCTTTATCAGGCTAATTTCAAATATGATAAGAGCAAATGCTTATATGGTCTTAAACAGAGGCTGCTTTAGTCACAGAATGGGATGCCCCCCAAAAAAGATGCAGTAGTACTATGCCCAGCAAAAGTGTCTTTATCAGGCTAATTTCAAATATGATAAGAGCAAATGCTTATATGGTCTTAAACAGAGGCTGCTTTAGTCACAGAATGGGATGCCCCCCAAAAAAGATGCAGTAGTACTATGCCCAGCAAAAGTGTCTTTATCAGGCCTAATTTCAAATATGATAAGAGCAAATGCTTATATGGTCTTAAACAGAGGCTGCTTTAGTCACAGAATGGGATGCCCCCCAAAAAAGATGCAGTAGTACTATGCCCAGCAAAAGTGTCTTTATCAGGCCTAATTTCAAATATGATAAGAGCAAATGCTTATATGGTCTTAAACAGAGGCTGCTTTAGTCACAGAATGGGATGCCCCCCAAAAAAGATGCAGTAGTACTATGCCCAGCAAAAGTGTCTTTATCAGGCTAATTTCAAATATGATAAGAGCAAATGCTTATATGGTCTTAAACAGAGGCTGCTTTAGTCACAGAATGGGATGCCCCCCAAAAAAGATGCAGTAGTACTATGCCCAGCAAAAGTGTCTTTATCAGGCCTAATTTCAAATATGATAAGAGCAAATGCTTATATGGTCTTAAACAGAGGCTGCTTTAGTCACAGAATGGGATGCCCCCCAAAAAAGATGCAGTAGTACTATGCCCAGCAAAAGTGTCTTTATCAGGCTAATTTCAAATATGATAAGAGCAAATGCTTATATGGTCTTAAACAGAGGCTGCTTTAGTCACAGAATGGGATGCCCCCCAAAAAAGATGCAGTAGTACTATGCCCAGCAAAAGTGTCTTTATCAGGCTAATTTCAAATATGATAAGAGCAAATGCTTATATGGTCTTAAACAGAGGCTGCTTTAGTCACAGAATGGGATGCCCCCCAAAAAAGATGCAGTAGTACTATGCCCAGCAAAAGTGTCTTTATCAGGCTAATTTCAAATATGATAAGAGCAAATGCTTATATGGTCTTAAACAGAGGCTGCTTTAGTCACAGAATGGGATGCCCCCCAAAAAAGATGCAGTAGTACTATGCCCAGCAAAAGTGTCTTTATCAGGCCTAATTTCAAATATGATAAGAGCAAATGCTTATATGGTCTTAAACAGAGGCTGCTTTAGTCACAGAATGGGATGCCCCCCAAAAAAGATGCAGTAGTACTATGCCCAGCAAAAGTGTCTTTATCAGGCTAATTTCAAATATGATAAGAGCAAATGCTTATATGGTCTTAAACAGAGGCTGCTTTAGTCACAGAATGGGATGCCCCACAAAAAAGATGCAGTAGTACTATGCCCAGCAAAAGTGTCTTTATCAGGCTAATTTCAAATATGATAAGAGCAAATGCTTATATGGTCTTAAACAGAGGCTGCTTTAGTCACAGAATGGGATGCCCCCCAAAAAAGATGCAGTAGTACTATGCCCAGCAAAAGTGTCTTTATCAGGCTAATTTCAAATATGATAAGAGCAAATGCTTATATGGTCTTAAACAGAGGCTGCTTTAGTCACAGAATGGGATGCCCCCCAAAAAAGATGCAGTAGTACTATGCCCAGCAAAAGTGTCTTTATCAGGCTAATTTCAAATATGATAAGAGCAAATGCTTATATGGTCTTAAACAGAGGCTGCTTTAGTCACAGAATGGGATGCCCCCCAAAAAAGATGCAGTAGTACTATGCCCAGCAAAAGTGTCTTTATCAGGCTAATTTCAAATATGATAAGAGCAAATGCTTATATGGTCTTAAACAGAGGCTGCTTTAGTCACAGAATGGGATGCCCCCCAAAAAAGATGCAGTAGTACTATGCCCAGCAAAAGTGTCTTTATCAGGCTAATTTCAAATATGATAAGAGCAAATGCTTATATGGTCTTAAACAGAGGCTGCTTTAGTCACAGAATGGGATGCCCCCCAAAAAAGATGCAGTAGTACTATGCCCAGCAAAAGTGTCTTTATCAGGCTAATTTCAAATATGATAAGAGCAAATGCTTATATGGTCTTAAACAGAGGCTGCTTTAGTCACAGAATGGGATGCCCCCCAAAAAAGATGCAGTAGTACTATGCCCAGCAAAAGTGTCTTTATCAGGCTAATTTCAAATATGATAAGAGCAAATGCTTATATGGTCTTAAACAGAGGCTGCTTTAGTCACAGAATGGGATGCCCCCCAAAAAAGATGCAGTAGTACTATGCCCAGCAAAAGTGTCTTTATCAGGCTAATTTCAAATATGATAAGAGCAAATGCTTATATGGTCTTAAACAGAGGCTGCTTTAGTCACAGAATGGGATGCCCCCCAAAAAAGATGCAGTAGTACTATGCCCAGCAAAAGTGTCTTTATCAGGCTAATTTCAAATATGATAAGAGCAAATGCTTATATGGTCTTAAACAGAGGCTGCTTTAGTCACAGAATGGGATGCCCCCCAAAAAAGATGCAGTAGTACTATGCCCAGCAAAAGTGTCTTTATCAGGCTAATTTCAAATATGATAAGAGCAAATGCTTATATGGTCTTAAACAGAGGTTGCTTTAGTCACAGAATGGGATGCCCCCCAAAAAAGATGCAGTAGTACTATGCCCAGCAAAAGTGTCTTTATCAGGCTAATTTCAAATATGATAAGAGCAAATGCTTATATGGTCTTAAACAGAGGCTGCTTTAGTCACAGAATGGGATGCCCCCCAAAAAAGATGCAGTAGTACTATGCCCAGCAAAAGTGTCTTTATCAGGCTAATTTCAAATATGATAAGAGCAAATGCTTATATGGTCTTAAACAGAGGCTGCTTTAGTCACAGAATGGGATGCCCCCCAAAAAAGATGCAGTAGTACTATGCCCAGCAAAAGTGTCTTTATCAGGCTAATTTCAAATATGATAAGAGCAAATGCTTATATGGTCTTAAACAGAGGCTGCTTTAGTCACAGAATGGGATGCCCCCCAAAAAAGATGCAGTAGTACTATGCCCAGCAAAAGTGTCTTTATCAGGCTAATTTCAAATATGATAAGAGCAAATGCTTATATGGTCTTAAACAGAGGCTGCTTTAGTCACAGAATGGGATGCCCCCCAAAAAAGATCCAGTAGTACTATGCCCAGCAAAAGTGTCTTTATCAGGCTAATTTCAAATATGATAAGAGCAAATGCTTATATGGTCTTAAACAGAGGCTGCTTTAGTCACAGAATGGGATGCCTCACAGCAGACTTAAGATCAGTTCAGTATATATGCACAGTTAGTTAGTATAAGCAGCCTGAAAACGCTAACAAAGCCTGGCTGTCAGGCTGGATGAAAAAAAAAAAAAAAACTGACAGCCTCCGATTTTCCATTCCTTTCCCTGTTTTCCGCTGACTTTCTGTCTGTCTCCTGTCTGTCTCCTGTCTGTCTCCTGCCTGTCTCCAGCCTGTCCCTGTCTGTCCCTGCCTGTCTAACTGTCTGTCTCTCCCTCAGCTACACAGCGTTCTGTCTCTCACGAATGCAATAGAGAAATGAGGCTGGAAAGCAAGATGGCCGGCCTTAAATACAGCTGTGACGTCACCGGGCTTGCTGGCTGCTGATAGGCTGCATGTGACTGTCCCAGCATACACTGCCCCAGCTTACATGTCTGGACATCTTAGAATGCCATCTTAGAATGCCTGTAATGTAAATGAATGGATGTTAAAGGAAAACTTCGAGCGATCGAATCGCGGGGAAATTCGGATTCGATCCGAATCGAATTTTTCCTGAAATTCGGATCGAATCCGGGTTCGTCCGGATCGATTCGCTCATCCCTAATGATAAGTTTTTTCAACTATTGATGAATCAAGGCCAAGATGCACTTTACCTGTAAAAATGCCCCATTGAAGGTGCAGATGATTTTTTCGAGAAAATGTAGGACAAACATTTTTCCTTGCACTTTTTTGTGTGTTAACGCTAAAAATCTCACCAAGATGCAGGTTGCAATACACACCACAATGCACACTGTGAGTCACACTGACTTAACCAAATAATTAGCATGACCCTCCTTATCTTAGGGCCTTATTTAAGAAGGGATAGCGTCAGGTAGTGGCTGGTTAATGAGAGGTAGCGACAGGTAGCGACTGTTGAACGCCGAACACGGCACGCAATTACACATTTATCAAGCAGAATCTGTTTAGCGACTGGGATAGCGACATGTAGCGTCTGATTCCTCATTTTCCCAGCATCAGCGAACAGCGCCGGTTTTCAGCCTTGCACAGCGCCAGTTATGACCTCTCGCTACCTGTCACTCTCCCATACATTTCAATGGACGATCCTTTTCTACTCTTTAAACAGGGTTTTTGTTTATTTTTTTTCCCAAAAATCACAAATAATTCTTTGACCTCTTCTGGCATTGAAAAAGCTGTTTTTTTTCACATTTTTTACATTTTTTATATATTTCTTCAGAAATGACATTACAGGTCTGCCATTAATGTGTTCATGTTACAATGTTGTTACAATGTAATTCCATATGTTGTCGCTTTGTTACTAGTTGATAGATGCTGGAAAACACACTTTAAACACACCGCCTCCTGCGCTCTGGCTCCAAACAAGCATTTTTCAGCGCCAGAGATTTGTGAGGCTGTTTTTTGGCTGAATATGGTGTAAGTCAGTCGCTATGAGCAGTCGCTAACATGCGCTCCCATACAGCGCTGTACTGGTCAAATAGTGACTCCTCACAATGTACTGTATGTACTATAAAGTAGCGACCCACGGCTGAGCACAGTGACTACTAGCAGGCGCTCTGAAAATGCCTGCTACAGACGCTCATCTGTCGCTACCTGACGTTAGTGATGAATCAGCCTGCCCGATGATCTCTACATCTTTGCTTGGGGCTCAGGCACCCTGTTTTTTCTGGGTTCCTTGTCTCCTAGAAATGTCTGTTTGTCTGCCTTTGTGCACACTTCTATGGCCTGGATCTACATGGCAGCCCTACGTCCTTGACATTGCAGTGTTCCATAGACCTTTGCCCTATTACCTGTTTTTAATTTATTTTTGTAACATCACTACCACCGTACATACTACATACCAACACATATGTAGTCAACAATATTTACTGCTTACATTAGTTCAAATCTCAATACAAGTACAACCAAAGTATTAGTACAATCTCAATACATTGATTGATGCATTTTGTAAATACAAAGAAATTAAAACCTGCACAATCACTTAGAAGGTAATGCTTATATTACAAGTACTAATAAAATTATTATATTACAAGTACTAATGATATTATTAAGTACTAATGAAAATTGTAAAGGAGCTAAACAGAGCTTGTCTTTTCTTCCATGGCTGGACCATTGAATGATGGTTGATTTAGAGCCTTGCCAGCCATGAATAAATATACAAAAATATACAATGGCACAGACCGCATTTTAAGTGCCATGAACAACAGCATGAATGATTTTGTCCACATATTCTTGTCCTACTCAGTCACACACTAATTAAACAACATTTCTTTGGTGTATTCGTTTTTGATGCATAGGAAACCAGACTGTGGTTCTAAAATAAAACTTTTTAAGTGTTACAAATGGTCAGGCAATGGGTAATTGCAGTTTGTATTCAGCCTCCCTTCTTTTTGGTTTACAATAAAAAAAAAAGAAAAGTCAAATAAAAGGATTACAAAAAGGGGCATTCTACAATCATTTTCACAGATGATTGTAGACTCAAATAAAAGTATCGTTCTTGGCTTTATTACATGCCAATAAAAATACTGTAACAACATTCTCCAAAACATTTTTGTGTGATTTCTCACATTCGTTGCTCTCTGTAATGTTGCTTATGGATATCCTTTTTGTGGGGTTTAACTATTTTTTGGGATATGTTTTGTTTTATAGTCCTTTAATTATCAGTTTAGCTCAACTCAACCCAATGTCAATTTTTTGTGTGTTTAAATTGATGTTTTGTATTCATAGTGTGCGTTTTTCTACAATAAATGAAAGCTGGACCTTCTTGATACATGTGTATTTAAACACATGTGACCCATTATCAGTTTTCACGACTTGTTTCCCTATGTAGCTGAAAGGTTCACTTTAAGTCTGCTGAAAACATGTGGAGGCTGATTTAATACTAGCGCCGTGTATCGCCATGTGTAGCGGCACCTAGCTTAGCAGGTGCACAAGTGGCGCTGTACTAACCTGTCCAGCATTGATAAATGAGATGTCTGGTGGGCGCTGTAGAAGCGCTCTCCCTGATTCACTGCAGAGCCAATCGAGAACACTAGATGGTGTTCCAAGGTCATAGTGCCCAAGGCTACGCTACATCTAACAATAGAACAACGCTGCAGCGAGTGATAGGTAGCACCAGTTAAGTGCGTCCGGTACTTGGCGCTGAAGCTTGTATTCAACAAAAGACTACACACAAGCAGCAACGGCACTCTAAAGCTGGGCGCTCGAGCATAGAGCGCCAGACGCTGTGTGAAAAAAGTCTGTTTCTAAACACATATACACCAGCAACGGAGCATATGGACTTGGATACTTTGTTTTAACACTGTGACAATGACACTGAAATGTCAGACCTGCACATACAATTCTGCATAAATAAAAAAAAAAAAACTCTAAAGATGTTTGGCAGGAGAAGTCACACAATGATTTGAGCCAAACATTTTAAAGTTTACTATAGCAAAACACTATTTAACCCAACCGAATGAAACACCATTGAAATGTATGGCAGAGCGCTACAGAGCGACAGATACTTCATGGCGCTGCTGAGCCTAGACACTCGGCGCTATAAACTAAGCCGCCTCTAGTAATACATGTGACGCTACATGCCGCTGTTAGAGGTGCTCACCAGATTTGTTTTCTTAAATGTGGTTTTCACATACAGCGCCCAGCGTTCACTTGACGCTACGTGGCAAAACCTGGCGCTAGCGATTCTCAAATAACCCCCTATAGTGTAGACTGACATCACAATTCTGTGTCTGTTCAATGTCGGATTCCTCCCTGGTTATGTGTCTGGCTTTTGTGATTATCAGTCTGTTGGTTTCTGCCCTCTCACAGGCGTCTGCAAGCCCCTCCTCTGCCTTTCCAGTAAAGTTTTGTGTGTAACCCTGCCTCTTTGCTGGATAATAGTGTCTGCTTTTTGAGTGTCTATGTGCTCTCAGCAGCTGCACACTCAGCCCCTGATCTGCTATTGGGCCCTAAGTTCTTGTGGAGTTAAACTGGACCAACACTCATTTTTTCTATAACAGATGTTATTGCCGCAGTCAGCTAATCAAAACAAGCTTGGGGGGGGGCATCTAGAATGCTGGCTTCCCCCCCCTCACATAACCCCCTGAATGCCCGTAATTCTCACCTTCACTATGAGCCAGTGCTGAAACGGAGTCCGGCGATTGGCCCGTGGGCGGTCACAGGGGCAGGCCATTCCAGTGGCTGGTGCCGAGGACGCGACCATGGCCCACGTGACTGCTCGGCGGCCAATCACGGGCTCCTTTCCTGATGCTGGCCGTAGTGAAGGTGAGGATAATGGACATACTGGTGGGATATGTGCGGGGGGGGGGGACTCCAGCATTTGTTTTGATTAGCTGACTGCGGGACCAACACCCATTAAAGAAAAAACAGGTGTTGGTCCGGTTTAAGGAGAGGTCTAACTGCTGTGTGTCAGCACTCTATTTTCCTCCAAATCTGCAACCACCATGAGACTTCCCAGGTCTTGCATAACCTCAGGTCTGGCCAAAGAATCGAGTCTTATTCTTCTCTGAAACAGCAAACCTTGACTGATCGGAGGGGCGAAGGGGGGGTTAAGATGATTATTAATCTAAATAATTATGCCTGTGGATGACTTTTAATCCATTTCAATATAATATTCTATACCAATAAAACAACTTGAATAGGGACTTTGTGTTGTATTGAATATCATGTATGAATCCAATTTATACTAACTATGCCCCTATGAATTGGGTACTACACTGTTGAGCCGATTCCCATGTCCATAACTCTGCCTCCAAGTTTTTGTGTCAATAGAGTTTCAGAAGATCATGATTGATTGGTCTTGTCACCCAATCACAGCAACAACAGGGCCATAGCTGCTGCAGTGATTGGGTGATAACACTGTCACTTGTTGTCACTGTCTGTTTTTAAGTTTCAATAGATTTTTATTAAATAAAGATTTTAAGTATAACATAAAATAAAACGTCTGAAAAACAACTGACAAAACAATGTGGGCCTAATCATATTACAAATCATTGCCATAACAGATTTGCTTATATAATTAATAATTTAATGAAAACATAGGTTGAGAAAAAGTTAGTTATTAATGTAAAATAGTTAATAGTCAAACAGTACTATAATCACTTAATCATTCCAGCGAGGAGACGAACCCCCTCTTTAGCTTATGATATTGTAAACAGTGTGCCTGTTTTTATAGATCTGATTTGAACAGCAATAATTCAATGGCATATTGATTTATTAAAAATGAACAGCTCTCCACTTCCCTTACTTCATTGCTGCCAGACTAGCAATTTACCCCTGTGGGAGGTAGCTTTTCCTGTAATTATTCCCAGGAGTTTCGGTGGGCCACGAATCCTGGGAGATATTCATCAGCTATCATGTGGTGTTTGGAATTGTTGTTGATTACACCTTCACTTTTCTGTTGTTTCTGTGTCTAAGGCTCTAGACATCATTAAAGGAAAAGTCCACTTTCAATGGCATTTTGAAAGTGTATATTTTTGTGAGCCAAAATAATGTCCTCAAGGTGCTGAGCTGACATAGTATATTTTTAATTTTTCTCTTATGTTAGCAAATGGGTGTTTTATGAAAGCAATTTTCAGTACCTGCAATCTGTTGCTATTGGAAACTGTACATCACGTCTGTACTAGATCTACAAGAACAGTGAGTCCTGTACACAAACAACACGGCTTCTGGGCATGTATAAGGAGCTCCCTCACCTCAGCAGCGACCACAGACTCACTTCTCACTTCTTGTAGAACTTGGTGTACAGATTTGGTTTGCGGTTGCCAATAGCAAGTAGCGCGACAGCTTTCTTTAAACACACATTTCTAACTTAAGAAAAAAAATTCCTTCAATAGTGGATTTTCCCTTTAAGTCGTTCCATATGTATATGTATAATATACAATCCGTATGTGTATATGATATACAATAAAGCATTACTTTAAAGAGGTCCTGTACACCTCTCCACTGGTGGAGACCTGTGCCCCAAGTTATGTATCTCTTAATTGAATGATGGGAGTGGTGCTATAGACCCGGGCCTCGTAGAAAAAGGACAGGGGGGGGGGTAAGCTTTGGCATGTACATTGTACATGGTCTACAGCATTTATTCCCTTGCTGTCACCTTTAAAAATTGTAGCCAAGATGAATATTATTCTGGCCACATAGGTGATGGGTGAGGCTTTAACCACAGGATTTGGTTGAAGTACATAAAGTGATGAGGGGCACAATTATAGATAAAACTGATAAAGTTTGTTTCCTCCCTTTACGTCC
Organism: Gastrophryne carolinensis; assembly: GCA_027917425.1. Lineage (NCBI taxonomy): Eukaryota > Metazoa > Chordata > Amphibia > Anura > Microhylidae > Gastrophryne > Gastrophryne carolinensis. Next base: position 474,634,675 of record CM051235.1, on the reverse strand, counting down.
TAGCTGTTTGGAACAGCTTGTAATACAAACTTCTCTCCCTTTGGCTAATTAAATAGCAGTCCTGCTTATCATAAAGCATATTCGTATTAAAACAAGTATGTATAGTCACTCATCTGGAAAAATTATTCCCCAGTAAGTGCCATAAAGCCTATTACAGTGCTTATTTTAGCATGGATCTGTTCCAGACAGACAATCAAAGAATTTCTCTGGGATTATTCAAGATTAGAGAAGCAAAAGAGAAAAAGCACATGGAGACATCAACAATGACAAGATCATAACAGATAAATTACTGGACTGGCTTCCAAAAAAGTTTTTAGAAGCCACTTTAGCAATAACCTCAATGAAAGAGAAATCTCTGTGTTTGCTTTAAAAAGGCAATATGAAAATGTGTTCCCAGATATATAAGCAGCCAGACTGTATAGCATTCAACCAAATGTATGCAATAAAGACAGCAATTAAAAGATGCTATGGCTACTGCATATATTCTAATGAGCTTCAAAACCAAACTCAATCTTCAGGCAAATATTACCCATTTCTTTCCCACCACCTCACCTTCCAAACCCATTCCATTTGACTCGAGTCAAGTTCATAAACACCATTAAATAACCCTTAAATAACACTTAAACGAGACCAAAACCAATAACGAGTGTTGGTCCTGCAGACAGCTAATCAAAAAAAGCTTGGGCGGGCATGCCGAATGCTGGAGTTCCCCCTGCATATAACCCCCCAGAATGTCTCTGCAATCCTCACCTTCATTACGAGCCAGCGTTGGGAAAAAAAAAGAGAAAAAACCCATTAAAGAAAAATTTAGCACTTTCTGAAGCTTTTTTGTATAGGCCGGAAACCTAGGTGCTTTGTTCTAGCTTTATCCTAGGGAACCTTTGAAAAAATGTATTTGCTGGAGAGTGCGCATGTGCGTGGCACCAATGCAGAATGTGTATGTTTGCGGCTCAACCGCATCAAAGGAAACCACCCGAATGTCGCAACCCGACCCAGCGCTGATAGAGCGAATGTCCCGGAGAGCATCACCAGACATCATTTGAGCCCCCTTCAGCCTGCGGAGTGAGATGGGAGCCCAGTAGGAGCGATGGCAGTGCTGCACGCAGCACTGTTATTGTGTGGGTCTGCAATCGTTTCTTGAAGGGGCCTATAGTTTTACCTACATATGTAAGTCCACAGGGGCATTTAAGAATGTATACACATAAGTCTGTAGGGCAGGTGTAATATCCTTTGATCTTATAGTATTCACCGGGATGCGGATGTGCAAACTAGGACCCCAGTATTAAGGAATGACATGTGTTACAGTTGTGACACGTATAACATCCTGTTTTAAGTCAAAAAGACAAATCCAGGTTTCATGTATTTTTCAACCGGGTCTGCTCGAACCTACATATCTCTTAAATTACGTCTCCTGTTATAGACACATAGGGGTCTTTTTTACTACTTTTATGACTATTTACTACTGTAAAAGGGTCTTGTCAGAGGTGAGAATGTCCCAGTGTCTGTTAGTAATGTGCAGATGAATGGAAAAATGTGTGAACTGAATAGGTTCTTCTATTCTCTTTTGCCTCTGTCTGTTTTAAAAAGATGGCTAGGGTCTTAGTTTTGCTGTTTGTTATTGTAATACAGAATTGGGATACCCTTGGTCCCTAAATTTGGATTACATCTTCCCGATTTAGAGTTTCAGAGTTAATACAAAGAACTGTCAAAAACTGAGAAATAAGGAGAAATTTAATGTTTTGGGTGTGAACTCTCATGTTTAAGGAGATTACTCCTGTCTGTAGGTTTAGAGAACAGACCCTTTGTAATTTGACCATTAATGTCTTTCCGCAGGACCACATAAAGAAAGGTAACATAGTCCTTAGAGACCTCTGGGTTAAACCTGATGGTGGGGCACACAAATTCCTGGAGTGTGATGAACATGATAATATCATCAATGTAGTGTCCCCGTGCAATCACAAATTCTCTATGAACGTATGAAATACTGATAGAGACTTTTTGACAACTCTTGTTAGTACCCTCTCTCACTGTGTGGGCACAAGTAGGGCACGGCAACGTTGACAGCCACATTGAGTATGATACCTACGACTGGATCGGATGTAACGTTATGATATAACAAAAGACCTATCTCCCTTGTAAATTTAGATATTAAAATCTTATCTAAAATACTGGCATTGCATCTAAACCCCTCATGTAGGCCAATTAGTGGATTAAGAGCATGCAGGGTTTATAAAGGAAGGGTGACAGCCGCTCAGACCAATTTATATCTAACCTGGGAGGTGCACGTGAGCAGGGCAATTAGGATACACAAGTCTTAGGGTTAGAGTTGAGTGCTGTGGCCCCCTAGGGTTTATACCCTGAAGGCAGGCTGGAGACAATGTAAGAAGAATGACACACTTGGTGCCCTTAGCTAAAAAAAGGGCCTCTGGTGCTATTTTACTGGCCCTCGAAGTACAGAAAGCATTTGACACTGTCTCATAGGATTTTTTACGATACATTCTACGTCATTGGGGTTTGGGGGATTAAGTAGATAGGTTCTTTGTAGTGATGAACGGATTCAATCTGCAAAGCTCGGATGCGTACCAAACTTTGTGGGTTCGTGTGCCAAAAACATTCAATTACAAATCTGTGCACCCATTCGGCATCCGAGCCGGACCCTAAAGTGGGATGATTGGCTGCACAGCAGCCAATTAGCCTTCTTCCTTACCCTCCCTACATTGGCCCGGCTGGACATGTGACCCCACCATCTAAGGGCCATTTGCATCACTCTCAGTGCCATTTGCAGCGCTAATTTAGATAGAGAGAGGTTATAATGCTGTTATACCACACCTTGCTTTAACCACTGGGGTGACTGTACGCTGTTATATCACAACTCTAAACACTGTGGTGAGTATAGCCTGTTTTACCAAAACTTGCTCTAAGATTGGGGTGTACCCTGTTATACTACAACCTGCTGTAAGCACTGGGGTGACTATATGCTGTTATACCACAACTTGGGCACTGGGGTGAGTGTATGCTGTGCTGTTATACCACAACTTGGTCCAAGCACTGGGGTGACTGTTTGCTGTTATACTACAAATTCTTCTAAGCACTGTGGTGAGTGTACCCTGTTTTAGCGCAACTTGTTCTAAGAGCTGGGGTGTAAGTAATCTACTTTAATACTACTTGATTACAGGAAAACACACTTTCTGTCATGTTTTTGGTGCTCTGCCTTACTGATTTCCTCTTCTGCAATTTTAAATAAACATTTGTGTTAGTATTGTGCCCCCAGGCCTGTGATTTACTTATTAGCATGCAGTATCCAAGTTTCCTATATTCCTGTGTGTCTGTGATGGTAAGATGGGATTGTTTTCTTGTCTAGAATAAAAAGTTCTGGCTACATGTCCCTTCCACTGTAACAAATAAGCACGTTAGCAGTTTTAGCTAAGTCATGCAGCAGTCATGACCCTTTCAAGTTGAGACTGCTTCCAGTACCCTTTTAGCTATTAGAATACAAGATTATGATCCTCCCTATATGAGTAAAGTGGATTACAGTAGAATGGGTTAAACCTGTCACCTGTGTCTTAACCAATCAGATGATTAGCAAGCTAGAGTGAGGAAGTCTCTGTATCTGTACAGCGAATGCACCAGTTGATACACATTGCTAGGGTAAACGCATTGTTGCTAGTGAAAATTGTTTTCTTTTATAACACAAAAATGGCAAGCTGCTCTGGGAATTAAGTAGTTAGTGTGGGCCCACCTATCAGTCTTAATATTAAGCAACAAACATGTCTAACAGAAAAACAGAGGTTTGGTCGCATATATCTGCAGGTACATATTGAAGCCACACTGCACAGATAAGGTACTCTTTATTATTGTGGTCCCTACTCTATGTATATGAGCCCCATAGTTGGGACATGTACTGCAGCTAGTAAAATACAGAGCTACTTACAAATTGTGATAGGGCCCTGGTGCCAATGTTAAATGGTGCCCTGTCTAAGCTTTCTTATAACTCAGTTGAATGCAGCCAACTGAAGACTGATAAAACATAGACAAATGGTACTTCCTTTCTTAAAATGATGCCAAGTGAGCACCAAGATGATAAATAACGTGGAGGAGCAACAATGATGGGGCCCTCCTGACCTTCTGGGTCCCGGTGCAGTCGCACCCCATGCACCCTCAATAGTTACGACTCTGGTGAGGGACCCCACAGTTTGGCATTGTGACTACCTTTTAGGACACTGGGGGAACACAAAAGTGTTCTCTATAATTGTGTGTCAAAGAACTGACTGTGTTACACTGGAGTGTTATTCACACTAAGTGAAAACTTACCCAGATACACTGGCTGTCACAGGCTTTATGAGCTCAGAGAGACTGCTGCTCCTGCTACCTAACTACACTGGCTGTAACACAATACAAGCAGTGAGTGGCATCCCACAATACAGGCAGTGAGCGGCATCCCACATTACAGGCAGTGGTGGCATCCTTTAATACAGTCAGTGGTGGCATAACACAATACAGGCAGTGAGTGGAGCCTCACAATACAGTCAGTGGTGGCATCCCACATTACAGGCAATGAGTGGCATACCACAGTAAAGGCAGGGGTGGCATCCCATAGTACAGGAAGTGGTGGCATCCAGCAATACAGGCAGTGGTGGCATAACGCAATACAGTCAGTGGTGGCATCCCACAATATAGACAGTGAGTGGCATCCCAAAATACAGGAAGTGGTGGCATCCAGCAATACAGGCAGTGGTGGCATAATGCAATACAGGCAGTGGTGGCATCCCACAATATAGACAGTGAGTGGCATCCCATAGTACAGGAAGTGGTGGCATCCAGCAATACAGGCAGTGGTGGCATAATGCAATACAGGCAGTGGTGGCATCCCACAATACAGGCAGTGGTGGCATCCTTTAATACAGTCAGTGGTGGCATAATGCAATACAGTCAGTGGTGGCATAACACAATACAGGCAGTGAGTGGAGCCTCACAATACAGTCAGTGGTGGCATCCCACATTACAGGCAGTGAGCGACATACCACAGTATAGGCAGGGGTGGCATCCCATAGTACAGAAAGTGGTGGCCTCCAGCAATACAGGCAGTGGTGGCATAATGCAAAATAGTCAGTGGTGGCATCCCACAATATAGACAGTGAGTGGCATCCCAAAATACAGGAAGTGGTGGCATCCAGCAATACAGGCAGTGGTGGCATAATGCAATACAGGCAGTGGTGGCATCCCACAATACAGGCAGTGAGCGGCATCCCACATTACAGGCAGTGGTGGCATCCTTTAATACAGTCAGTGGTGGCATAATGCAATACAGTCAGTGGTGGCATAACACAATACAGGCAGTGAGTGGAGCCTCACAATACAGTCAGTGGTGGCATCCCACATTACAGGCAGTGAGCGACATACCACAGTACAGGCAGGGGTGGCATCCCATAGTACAGAAAGTGGTGGCCTCCAGCAATACAGGCAGTGGTGGCATAATGCAAAACAGTCAGTGATGGCATCCCACAATATAGACAGTGAGTGGCATCCCAAAATACAGGAAGTAGTGGCATCCAGCAATACAGGCAGTGGTGGCATAATGCAATACAGGCAGTGGTGGCATCCCACAATATAGACAGTGAGTGGCATCCCATAGTACAGGCAGTGGTGGCATCCAGCAATACAGGCATTGGTGGCATAATGCAATACAGTCAGTGGTGGCATCCCACAATATAGACAGTGAGTGGCATCCCAAAATACAGGAAGTGGTGGCATCCAGCAATACAGGCAGTGCTGGCATAATGCAATACAGGCAGTGGTGGCATCCCACAATATAGAGAGTGAGTGGCATCCCAAAATACAGGAAGTGGTGGCATCCAGCAATACAGGCAGTGGTGGCATAATGCAATACAGGCAGTGGTGGCATCCCACAATATAGACAGTGAGTGGCATCCCATAGTACAGGCAGTGGTGGCATCCAGCAATACAGGCATTGGTGGCATAATGCAATACAGTCAGTGGTGGCATCCCACAATATAGACAGTGAGTGGCATCCCAAAATACAGGAAGTGGTGGCATCCAGCAATACAGGCAGTGCTGGCATAATGCAATACAGGCAGTGGTGGCATCCCACAATATAGAGAGTGAGTGGCATCCCAAAATACAGGAAGTGGTGGCATCCAGCAATACAGGCAGTGCTGGCATAATGCAATACAGGCAGTGGTGGCATCCCACAATATAGAGAGTGAGTGGCATCCCAAAATACAGGAAGTGGTGGCATCCAGCAATACAGGCAGTGCTGGCATAATGCAATACAGGCAGTGGTGGCATCCCACAATATAGAGAGTGAGTGGCATACCAAAATACAGGAAGTGGTGGCATCCAGCAATACAGGCAGTGGGGGCATAATGCAATACATTCAGTGGTGGCATCCCACAATATAGACAGTGAGTGGCATCCCAAAATACAGGACGTGGTGGCATCCAGCAATACAGGAAGTGGTAGCATCCAGCAATACAGGCAGTGGTGGCATCCCACAATATAGACAGTTAGTGGCATCCCAAAATACAGGAAGTGGTGACATCCAGCGATACAGGCAGTGGTGGCATAATGCAATACAGTCAGTGGTGGCATCCCACAATATAGACAGTGAGTGGCATCCCAAAATACAGGACGTGGTGGCATCCAGCAATACAGGAAGTGGTAGCATCCAGCAATACAGGCAGTGGTGGCATCCCACAATATAGACAGTTAGTGGCATCCCAAAATACAGGAAGTGGTGACATCCAGCAATACAGGCAGTGGTGGCATAATGCAATACAGTCAGTGGTGGCATCCCACAATATAGACAGTGAGTGGCATCCCAAAATGGAGGACGTGGTGGCATCCAGCAATACAGGCAGTGGTGGCATCCCACAATATAGACAGTGAGTGGCATCCAGCAATACAGGCAGTGGTGGCATAATGCAATACAGGCAGTGAGCGGCATCCCACAGTACAGGCAGTGGTGGCATCCCATAGTACAGGCAGTGAGTGGCATAACGCAATACAGGAAGTGGTGGCATCCAGCAATACAGGCAGTGGTGGCATCCCATATTACAGGCAGTGGTGGCATCCAGCAATACAGGCATTGGTGGCATAATACAATACAGTCAGTGGTGGCATCCCACAATATAGACAGTGAGTGGCATCCCAAAATACAGGAAGTGGTGGCATCCAGCAATACAGGCAGTGCTGGCATAATGCAATACAGGTAGTGGTGGCATCCCACAATGCAGGCAATGGTGGCAGCCCAATCACCCCCAAATGCACGTATGTGAGGAGGGAGGGCAGACAGACACACACATGCTCATATAGTACCTTACAGTGCTTCCACGCTGCCGCTCCGGCAGGGGTTGACAAATGAACGCCAGGCTGCATAGGCCACACTCACCAACTGGAGCTAGTAACTCGTGCAGAGGCAGTGTGGGAGTGATGTAAAGTACTGTATATGTTTGTGTGTGGGGAGGGCAGTGCATTGGAGGACTGACAGACAGGAAGCATGTTTAACTGCTCCCTCCTCACACACACATTTACCCTAAAAGACGCACCCACATTTTCCCCTCAGGGAAAGGGGGGAGGGGAGTGTGTCTTATAGGGTGACATCTAGACTTTGATTTTTTTTTTAGGCTTGTGGATTGGATGTCAATAGCACCTTCAGAAACATATTTACTTGGAAAATTGGTGACGTGTTCAATACTTATTTCACCCACTGTATGTATATATATAAATGTGTGTGTGGGGGCTGTATATATATATATATATATATATATATATATATATATATATATATAAAACATTCTCTACATAAATACTGAAGCATCTGTTTTACCTTAATAACAAAGAAGAAAGGCCTTTGTGTTTTGATGCAGTAGCACACCAGACACACTAGATTTATCTCCGAATGTCAGCTGTGTTGCATTTTCATAGCTTCAACCTGAGTTTCATTTGACCAAACATGACTTTTATTATTTACGGGATACATGGTAAACAGTTATTGCATGGTCATATTTTGAAGATATATTACTTATTAAATAACGTTGCTTTATACAGGAGGAAAAGTTTTAATGGGTACATTTTGGCTCCCGACCTTAAATCTTCTGATAACTGTCATCAGCATTAGAAATCAAAGTAGAAATATTAAAAGAGCTCATGGGTCTACTCTTTCATATTATACTGTGCAATTTTCAAGGACATTATTTAAAACACGATTATATTATTTGAACAAAAAAGGGTTTGGTCAGACAAAAAGTAATATAAAACTAAATGACTGGGTTTATTAAGATTAACTTCTCATGAATAAATAGATAGATAGATAATTAGCCTCATTTAAAGACTTTAGATATTTATGGCTAGAAATACTTATGCTTATATAGTGGCACTCAACATGGGTTTAAAGAAAGAAAAAAACAGCAGCGCCGATGCGGCCGACGGCCAGCGTCTTATTTAAAACTAGCGCCGAAAATTTTGCAGCGCTGGGTGCTCTAGTTGAAGCAGCGCCAGATGAAACCTGATCCCATAAAGGACAATGGGCAGAACTGGATTGTAGTGTTTAATTCTTAAAATTAATATTAAACACATTTATTTGTACAGAACTTGCACTGGGATTTCTCAATAGTTGAAACACAGGACCTAGATGGGCCAAAAAATTTTTACGTTATTAAAATTGATTTTAATGGCTTCTTTTGCTTAACAATGTGTAGTTTGGACAACTAAAATGCAACCTAAATGCACTTTAAAGTTTGCCCCTTTTGTCCCCAGCAGCAATAATGATGAAACACTGACCCACACTAAAAATAGAGCACCAAAGGAGGAAAATTCATAAATATGCTGGGGAGCACCAGAATGATGGTGGTGATCACTGTCGCTGGGTTGATCAGTAGGTGGATCAAACAGGCGCTAACATAGGCCAGCCAATACCCAAGTGTAACAATTAAAGCTAGTTAGTAGCATTTGATGCAGCGACTGCTAGCGCCAATGTAGTATACAGCACAGCGAAAAGACGGGAATGCTGGGGCTCTGAAGCTGGCGCTATAGCCACATAAATGAGGCCAATCATTGATAGTTCTTGTGGCTCATGAGAAAATGTCCTTTGCTTGAATTAATGAATAAAATAAATTGGATGCCTGATTTACATCAGTGTCTGTTAATACCACTTATACCAATATTTTTGCCTTAGCGGCACCCAGTGTGCGATTTCACAAACAAAAAACACGCAGCACCAGTGCCATATAGTTTGCAGTGCCTGGAGCCCTTGTTTAAGTTGCACTGGTTTATAGTGGCGCTGTAGGTTAAGATCCCATAGAGCACAATGGGCAGAACTGTATTGAAGTGTTTTATGCTTATAAATATTATTACACACATTAATTTATACAGAACTTGCATTGTGACTTGTCGATAATGTAAACGCAGGACCCAGATGTCGGCAATCATATATATATATTTTTTTTATGTAAAATCCTTTTTTATGGCTTTTGCTTACCAATGTGTACAGTCATTTCTACAAAAACAACTTAAACGCAGCCTAATGCACTGTCAATTTTGTCCCCTTTGTCCCCAGCAGTAATATCCTATAATTGTACTGATTTTCAGCATGACTTAATAAACACGGTGTGCAGTGTCTAATAGATTGCGGTACAAAGTGGCGCCCACTGGTGCTGTTATAATTGGCATTTGGGTCCAACAGGCACTGACATAGGCCTGTTTATAATCAATGCTAATTAGAACCCTATTTATTTAATTTTTCCACGGCGCCAGATGAGTGGCTCACACAAGTCCCTATCTGCGCCTGCACTTGTCAGCGGCGAGTAGCGAGGCAGCGCCATGGCTGCACTCCCTCCCAGCCGACGGATTGGCACAGCGCACGGCTTGCCAAAACCAATGTGGCTGAAACCCCTAGCGCCGTCTGGGAGCACTGGAAAGCACCCACTTTATTTAAAAAAAAACACAACACCCAAGTGGGCTCTGCAAGAAGGGGAGTCCATACGGCAAATCACAAGTACTATGTCGCCTTAGCTTTTCTTAAATAAACCCCTTAGTCAACTTTGGGTGCTGTGACTTTCAACGCCTATCCAAAATAGCAGCGCCAAAAAAAAGAGATGCCAGAACTCAAAAACTGGCGCTATGCCAGCAAAATGACGCTAAGCTGTGCAGTATGTCATCTCTTTTACCCAAACTGTAGCCAGTCACAGAAAACATCAAAAATATCAAAACTATTTAAAACTGCATTAATAGGTCCATAAACACTTAATACAGCTATTTATCTTGATAGAAGTCTTGAAGATCTTGAATATAGAAGTCTTGAAGATTTGAAGAAGTCTAAGGGCGTAACTACAGGGGGTGCAGGGGCAATGGGGGGCCCCATCATCTGGCTCTTCTACATTGTTTTTCAGATTTATACTCTTATGGCATCTTGTATAGGACAAAGAAGCACATTTTGTCTTTCAATTTTGATTTGTTTAGTTGTATCCAGCTCAGTTATGATGGGAAAGGGTCACTGAATGAGCCATGACCGGGCCCATTTATTGTTTGCACTAAGACCCAGTCACATCTTGTTACGCCACTAAGGAAGTCACCACTCTTTTTACACTGTCACCTTGTGTCTTTCAAAAGGCTTACCAGATAATCGTGTATAGAAATACAAATAGTATGTTTTTTAAATATGTTATAACATCTTTTTATGGAACAAGATATTACATTTTTATATAATATAAAATAATCAGTGCATAGCCATGTAAGTTTGGTGTCCCCTCACAATAACTCAACACACAGCCATTAATGCCTAAACCACTGGCAACAGGAATGAATACACCCCTAGGTGAAAATGGCCAATTTGTACCCAAAGTGTCGATATTTTGTGTGGCCACTATTATTCTCCAGCATTGCCTTACCTCTCTTGGGCATGGAGTTCACTAGAGATTCATAGGTTTCCACTGGAATCCTCTTCCACTCTTCCATGACAACATCACAGAGCTGTTAGATGTTAGAGACCTTGTGCTCCTCCAGCTTCAGAGGATTCAGGGTGCCCCACAGGGTTTAGGTCTGGAGCCATCCCTCAGTTTCTAGAGAGAGTTTTGGATAAACTTTAAGGTAAATATCCAGCAGTGCCAAGGGGTTTCATTCTAAATGAACGCTTTCAAATGCTTTTAAACACAGAAGACTCTTCCTACTGTTCTTGACATGTCAGTCCCAGACTCAATTCCGGATGACATTTAAATCAATGTTCTTATACAACATCTTTGCCACCATATTCTATTTTGACACATAATTGTTATAACTAGTACTAGTGCAAAAAGCAATGTATAGAATATATACTCTCCTTCTGCTCTCAGGCAGTAACTGAGAAAGGCATGTGTCTAGCATATCTCGTCCTGACTAGGTAGTAAGAAACTAACCTTCCTTACATACTCGCCTGCTCTGTTGTCCATGATCTATAATGCATACCCCTTCCATTTCCTTTTTTTCCTTATAAAACATAGGGCTTTATTTATGATGTACGCCTTTTAGCATCATTTTTGTGGCTATAGTGCCAGCTTTGGGGCGCTGGCATTTTTGTCTTATCTGGCACTGCGCTGTGTACTACATTGTTGCTAGCAGTCGCCTTAATTAGCTTTGATTGTTGCACTTGGATATGGGGCGGCTCATGTCAGCGCCTGTTGGACCCGCCGGACGATTATCGAAGTGCCAGTGAGCGCCCCTTTGTACTGCAGTTTTCTCAGTGCTTACCATGATTTTTATTAATTCTTTCCACCTTGAAATCTTCAGCGCTGGATTTTTCTGGCGCTGGTCGGCATGTCATCTTTATAGTTACAAGAAATTGCTTCTGGGGACAAAGGGGACAAACTTTACAGTGTGTTTGGTTGCATTTTAGTTGTTGGTGTCCGATTTACATACGCAAAAGAAGCCAAGAAGCCAATTTTAATAAGCCAAAAAACATTTTGGACCATCTAGGTCCTGTGTTTCAGTTATTGACAAGTCCCAATGCAAGTTCTGTACAAATATATGTGCTTAATATTAATTATAAGCATTAAACACTTCAATCCAGTTCTGCTCATTGTGCTCTATGGGATCTTGACCTACAGCGCCAGGTTTCATCTGGCGCTGCTTAAACCAGAGTGCCTGGTGCTGCATCATTTTCGGCACTAGTTTTAAATAAAATGCTAGACAGCAGCCGCATTAGTGCCAGCATTATTTAGTTGTTAAATTGTAGGTACTGAGTGGTGCGGAGTATTGCTGGGGCCAAAAACGTGACGCTTTGAGGCACTGACGCTTCTGAGAGGCCAATTTATCAATTTATCAATTTATCAGCGTCACTTGAGTGTCTGCGGAAAAATTGTATTAGCATCTCAGCTGCAACACCGGCCACAAGCAGATGGCGCTGTTAGGGTTTGGCACTGTAGGCTACCCTTGGCGCTGTGGGCTACCCGCTGCGCCGTGTTTTGTTTTATTTCCAGTGGAGCTAAAGACTGGTAGCGCCGTTGGGGAGGGCCAAAAATCATTTGTATATGTTAATGAACAGTGCCAGCGCGGGTGCAATACAAAAAAAAGCCTTTAACTGGGGATGGATCAAGCGAAAAAACATGGAATGACACTGGGGACATACAAATGACATGACACGATTGTCACAACTGGCAAAAATGCAAGTTAGTAGCAGGTAACCTGAGTACAATAATGAACAAAAAAAAACTTTTTGCAACAAGCCAGGTATTTTGTGTCACTTGATTAAGCTCCAAAAAATTTAAAAACGCTAACCAGAAGTCACCCCAAAAAACAGGATTGGAATGGCTAATTGAAGTCTATAGGAGAACGACACTGAGCATCTGATGTGATATGGCGCTGTAGGGAACACAGTGCCAGCGCTCACTGCTCTTAATACATGAAACGCTACATGGCGCTAGGTGAGGCGCTAAACATTTTTGGCATCATATATATGACTTTTTGGTGGCACAAAAAGCACCTGCCGCTAAGTGTCTCTACGTGGCGTTAGCTTTTCTTAACTAAACTCTAGGCTTATAGATTTCCTGTTTAAAAATAGGAATGTTCTTTCAAAGATTTTTGGATGCCAGTAATTAAAGGCCACAAATCAGCTTAACTTTCACTTTCTCATACCAAAATGGAATTTGTGTGGGTTTGCAATGCTAAACTTGATGACAGCGACCTCAAAGTGGTGAAGTACAAAGAAAATAAGGCAAAGTTACATCATACAAAATGGAGCACCTTGTAGAAATCAAAATGCTCTCACATCAATGTCAAAATGTTATTTAAAAATGGTTGTAGGTGTGAGCTTTATATAAAGAAAAACATCAATCATGAAGAAGTAAACATGTCATTGCTCCTGGTTCACTTTGATTCTAGATGGGAATTCACCATTAAACTAATGCATAGACATAACTACTTGTTGTCATGGGTACTAAAATCACCCTTCACTGGAGTAAAAGGGCCATATAAAGCTGCCAGAGTTATAAATTGACTTCAGCAAATTGAAAGTGTTTGTGAATTGTGTGAAGTGATGATGGAAAGCCTTTAAAAACCACAATAAATAGATTTAAGCTAAGTAGAAAACAGTGGCTAGGAAATCTATATATAAGAGGCACATATTAAAGGTGTTCACAGAACACTCACTAGCCTAGAGCTTGTCCTTTACTTTCTGACATCACAAAGGAAAACGCAGACACAAATGCTAAAAAAGTGTCTCTAATCAAAAGCAGAATCTTTCTAAAATGGGGATTTTTACTTTTTTAGGTGCCACTTTACATCTTTACAATTGATTTCCTCCTTACTGATATGATGCAAACAGTTTGTATTTTGTTTGTATAACAGTTTGTATAAAATGAACTCCTGCCAAAGTTACACGATCAGTTCAGACCACTGTGTGTAGCGAAGGGGAGTGGCATAAATGTATATATCTGTATCTAATACAACATCTTATGATAAATATCATGAAATACCGATTAAGAAATTAATCAAATGATGAAAGCAAATTTTTTAATTTTTTTATTCCATTTAAGTGTAATTTTTGCTTAACATCATTCGTTCTAGTGGCCTTGCAGAGCGTCACAGTTTAGGAGTTTTAGGATACAGGAGCTAGAAGGATAGGTTCTAGACTTGAAAGGACAACGATATAACTGACCAGCATGCAGTTCAAGGGGAGCTTTGGGGACAAGGGGGCAGTTCCAGGACAGAATTGTCCTTGAGAGGGACAGCTGTGACAAGCCAGGAAGAGCATTGGTACATAAGGAACTGTGAGATTCAAGTTCTACGGATGTTTTGCTATATCTAAACTTAACTTAAAGGAAGCATTGCTATGGCTTTTATGAAGCACTGCAGAGAATGGAGAAGAGGCATATAGGGCAGGAATCAGGTGAGATGCTTTCTACCTTATCATTGCCATTGTCTGGATATTAGATTTATTGATACATCTACATCTTACATCACGTCAGAGGGAGACTGAACAGTAATATATGCTCTCACGGACATACAAAAGTAGTTGTGAAGTCAAGCACTGATGTTGGGCAGTGGTGGCTGGCTCGAGGCTGTGTCACTTCATCCAAAAGTTGTTTTAATAGAGGTTACGAATATATAGGTAACTGAAGTTCATTCTTGACTACATTTGACAATTCAACTCTCGCACATGAGAGTAATCCAAAGTAAACATTTAGGGATAGATTGTTTTATTGAAATTGATTTTGCTTAACAATGTGTAATTAGGACACCAGCTACTAAAACACAACTTAAATGCACTGTAAAGTGTATCCCCTTTGTCCCAAACAGTAATTTCTTGTAACTGTAATGAAAAAAACGTGGAACAGCACCAGAAAATACAGCGCCAAAGATTTCAAGTAAGAAAAAATTCATAAATATGCAAGGGAGCGCCCGAAAAAACCTCAGTACAAAATGGCGCTCACTGGCGCTGGTATAATTGGCTGGCGAGTCCAACAGACGCTAACATGGGCCGGCCAATGCTTAAGTGTAACAATCAAAGCTAATTAGTAGCGTTCAACACAACGACTGCTAGCTCCAATGTAGTACATAGGACAGCGCCAGATAAGATTATAATGCTGGTGCTCCAAAGCTGGTGCTATAGCCACAAAAATTATACTAAAATGTGCACATCATAAATAAGCACTGTACAAGATATGTCATCTGTTTAACCAATTAGTTTATTTTAATTTCTTCCCTAATTCAACTTCTAGTTAGTGGCTCTGTTATTGTGAAGAGGAAAAGCAACTCTCTTACTACAACACAGACAATGGTCAAGTGCTGTAGCATGATGTGATTAACAATTGTCCTAATCTGTAGACCTACCTAACAAGTTCCTTGAAAGGGTATTCTAAATACAAAATTACCTTTTTGGCAGGGTACTTTTTGTGTTTGAGCATGAAAGTTCCATTTTCCATTAAAAATAGGTTAATGATTTTGGCTACAGAGACCAGATATGGCCTCGGCTCTTAGCATAAAAGTCACTCCCCGGCGGCTCATTAAGGGGCATAAAAATATTCTTCTAAACCATGTGTGTGTTTTCTTTCACTCACACCGGTTCATACACCATTAGCCGCACCGCCAATAGGCATGGTGGTGCAAATGAGCCCGACGGCCCATAGCATGGGATGGTGCTGGGCAGTGGACCTGTGCTATAGGCTATGAAGGATTGTAATGGCCAGGGCCCAGCTGTTCGGCACTTGAGCCCTGGAATTACATTTTCCTATGCATGGTTTGTGGGGTTGGTAATGTTTTTAGGGGGGACCCCATGCATTTTTTTTACATTTTTGACACAGGGGGGATGGAGCTAAATCTTTCCCCTAAAAAAATTAAAAGAAAATGTGTGGGATCGCCCTAAAGCAGTACCATCAGCCCTGAATCACACAAATTCAAACTCTTTGTGTGTGTGTGTAGTGGGAGCAATGGGGTGGAACTGTGTTTTGGGGTTTATATGTTTGGGGGGGTTAACAAGTGTGTACGTGTGGGGGTAGTTACTGGGTATGTATATGTGAGGGAGTTAATGGGTGTGTATGTGTGGAGGGGGGTTCATGGGTGTGTAAGTGTGCGAAAGGGGGGTTATTGTGTGTGCGGGGGGATTAATGGGTGTGAATATGTGTGACAGGGCTTATTTGGTGTGTATGTGTTGGGCTGTTAACACGTGTGTGGGAGGTTAAAGTGATCCAACACCCATTTTATAAAGACTGGATGTTGATGTAGGGGGACATCCCCAGTGATCAACACTCATTATTTTATGTTCATGAAATGGATGTTGGATTGTGTAATTGATGAATATGAAGGTTAAAGTGATCCCAAACCATGGAATACCTTTTAATTGGCTACAGCCTGGTGGAATTTCTTAAGGCCCCTCTGTAAACCTCAAAGCCAGGAACCCAAAGCTCATCTCTTCTGCACTCCTCTTACAGGTTCCGAAACCATGTTACTTGCTATTCTGGGATCTGGACCAACAGGACATGCAGGGCCATAGGGATTGGCCACTGGCAGTCACATTGGTCCGGGACTGGATGTAGATTTAACCAGTGTCCAGGGGGATAGGTTTTTAGAGTCCTGGTTTTTGGGTAAGGGGGTGCATCTCTAATCATGATGGCTCCCTCCCCAGACATGAGCAACGATTCCACCCCCACAGTGTGGGACCACTTTAAAGTGTATGTCCGGGCTCCCAGACACAGGCCCACCTCCTCTGTAGTGCTAAGCCTCATTTGTCTGTTAAAAATAAAAAGTGTAACCAGCATTTGGCAACTGCCACAGCTTTATAGACTGCTTAGCTAGGAAATCACTGCTCAACAGACAAATTGCTGCTGATTAATTGGCTGACTAATCAGTTAGTCATATCTTGGGTTTTGATTATTAATTGTGGGGGTCTGAGTTGATCTGTTTATACTTTAACTATTGATTATGGGCCCTGTTTTTTCCAAAGGGGGCCATGAAGGAAATCGGTAGTAAGAAAATGCTGTTTGGTTAGTGACCTTTGAAATATTATCCTTTATTATGTCTAAATATACTTTATTCTGTAATCCCTCTGGGTATGATATAAACTGTGATCTCTCTCTAGAGACGGAAACATGAAACATGACTAGTGAGTGTCACCCAATCGGTGTGCGGCAGTCTCACTGTCATACCCAGGGTGGGCCAGGGTAGGCAGTCTCCAAGCAGCTGCCACTCATTTGCAGGGAAATGGGAGAAAAAATCTTAATGCCTAAGTCTATCTCACACTGGGTGGGGTATGCATTCATGCATGTGTGCAGTGGTGTGCTTTGCCACCACGCAACCCATGCAATTGCATGGGGCCCCCACCTCCAAGGGGCCCCCCAGAACTCTGCTGAGTGAACACTGGAAGCGGTTGCCGTGTAATACTGGTGATGCTGTCAGTGCCGAGGCTACATAAGAAAAAAATACCTTTGATTAGGTACCCCAGACACAACTTTGCATGGGGCCCCAGAAATGATAAGCCTCTGTGTGAATGGTTGGGGGGGGGGGGGGGCACCAGACATAAATCCCACACAGGGCTCCCCATAACTTTGGGCTGGCACTGATGGTAATTCTGTGTTTTTTGTTTTTATTCGAAAATATTCTTTAATAGACTGGCCATTGCTATTTTAAATTAGTTTTTTTGCCTTTATACTATGATACACAGTTTAATCGGTTGCATATTGTTAGTGAATATTATACTTGGCTGCATGAAATTAATTTGTGGCCATGAAAAGCATTCTTGATGCATTGGTAGTTTTTTTTATTGAAAAGGAGATTTATTATTACCATAATTTATAGCTTAGGATTTCTTGGCTTTGACATACATTCCAGGAAGAGAAGTCACCATGTCTTTCCATTACATGATTTACCAAAACTCAATCTTGAGCCATTTACATGAGTTAAGAGTCCGTTACCTCAAAACTTAAGTGTGATGTTTATTTTATGCACTTTGCAAAGCAAAACGGTAACTATAAGAACTATATTTTGTGGCAACATTTTAGATGCAACATTATTTTCAGAATAACCATTGCTTTTTTATGACGATGCTGAACCATAGACATGAAGTAGTACCTACATCTCATCTAAAATAGCTTGAGATTGCTGGGCATTTTGAATGTACACTTGGGGCCTAATTTATGATGTGCATCTGTTAGCATAATTTTTGTGGCTATAATGTTGTGTACTACATTGGCACTAGCAGGCGTTGCGCCAAACGCAAACTAATTAGCTTGGATTGTTGCATTGAGGCATTGGCCGGCCTTTGTCAGCTCTGTTGGAACAGTCTGCAGAATATCCCAGCGCCAATTTGTACTGCCGCTTTTTCGGTGCTCCCCAGTATATTTATGAAATGTTTCCTCCTTGAAATCTTTGGCGCTGTATTTTTTTGGTGCTGGCACGGCTTCATTACAGTTACAAGAAATCACTGCTGGGGACAAACTTTACAGTGTGTTTCAGCTGTGTTTTCATTGTTGTTCTCCAAATTTTACTTTGTTGAGCAAAAGAAGCCATTTTAACAATCCCCCCAAAAATAAATTTTGGACCATCTAGGTCTAAGGTTGCCACCTGGTCAGTATTTTTCTTTTAACTTTACTGGCCACTGGCCTGGTGGTGGCGGAATTTATTTTATTTCTGGTAATTGATGATGGAAAAAGTATACCAGTTACCTGTAAATTACCAGTAAAAAACAAATACCATCACCACCAAGCCAGTGGCCACTAAAATTAAAAAGCAAAATACGGGCCAGGTGGCAAACCTGTCTAGGTCCTGCATTTTCATTTTTGACAAGTCCCAATGCAAGTTTTGTACAAATAAATGTGTTTAATGTTTAGTGTTTAATGTTAATTATAATTAAAGATTTTATTGAAGGAAGCAGGCATTACAGAGCTTGGCATCAAAGTACAAAGTTATTACTGACAATACAGTGACAAGATCAGCAACAATGTAATAAAGCAATGACCTAGGGCGCATTTCTCTCAAGTTCACGTTTGCCAAAGATGGCAAAATCTTCCTTGGTGGACCGGAACGCTGCAAGCGGACAGATGGGTCCTCAGATAGAAAACATATGACAACATTCATGGTCCCTCTGGCCCTCAAGCCAAATTGATTTCCATTTAGCTGTAATGCATGCTCTGGCGGCGTTTAAGAGAGGGGCTAGCAGGGATTTGCTCCTCGATCTAATCAAAGCCGGGGCCAGGTTAAGGAGGTAACAGGCAGGGTCCTCACCCAAATCAATGTCAGTTAATCTCCGGACTACTTCTCTAACCCCTCTCCAAAATCCAGTCAAACCCTCACACTCCCAGAAGATATGGGACATGGTTCTCCCAGAGCGCAAGCACCTCCAGCAGAGGGGGGTGGAAGAGGGAAACATATTCTCACAACATATTGGAACACGGTACCAGCAAGAAAGAATTTTGAATGACGTCTCCTGGTACTCAATGGAAATAGAGCTCTTGTGAGCCAATTGAATCATGGCTAGCCTTTGTTCATCCGAAAAGGTTCTGTTCAATTCCCTCTCCCATCCCCTCACGTAAGGGGGAGCGAAGTCGTCCAAAGGCTCTATCAGTAGGGAATATGAGTATGACAATGCTCCCTTAAAATGGCCGGTCCCCGTACAAGTACGCTCAAAATGCGTTAGAGGTCTGTTTAATGTTAATTATAAGCATTAAACACTTCACACAACCCAGTTCTGCCTATTGTGCTCTATGGGACCTTGAGCTATAGCACTAGGTTTCATCTGGCGCTGCTTCAACCAGAGCGCCAGGTGAAGAGAAGACCTGGCCAAGTCGATTGCAGGTGAAGGTAAGTAGGTATCTTTTTATTTTTTTGGTATTCATGAAAGAATCAGCTACGTGATGACACTAGGAGAGGCAGCTACTCGAGACTCACGTTCCTGGCACTAAAAGGGTTAAAGTCCATCAAACGGCAGAGGCTTATGATGGAGGACAGAATCGAATAAAATGGGTGCTTTTACACAAATCTTTTACTAATTTTTGTTCAACAAATGTATTCCATGTATTAATAGTAAAATAATATAACTTGAAAAATGCCCCTACAAGGCAGATTCAGCACCATGCGAATATAAATTCTTATGATGCAAAAATTAATTCTCATGCAGCCTTCGTATGCATGTGTTAATGAGCACTGCAGTCAAACCCATTATGTGCATAAAAAACCTATTTTTGCATGGATGAGAAAATATTTTTGCATGTTAGATGGACTTGCCAAAACTCATAAACATGTGCGCACTTGGTTCACAAAAAAAAATAGCAAATGAAAAAAACTGTGAAAAATGAGCATGTGAAAATACATACTATAGCATAAAAGGTGTGAAAATCTAAATCACACTGTACTGAAGCAGCCATTAGATGCGTCCTTTGAGTTATTGTACATAGATGCATGTAAGTGATTACCACCTACTCAAGCTAGTGATAAGTCAAATATTATGGGCCTGATTTATCAAGCACTTCTGCTAGACAGTGCCACATCAGGGCAAAATGAGTGTAGTAAAAGGTATACTAAAATCTTTTTTTCACACTTGCCCATGTTGCTGCACTGCAAGAAGCACATTTACTAAAACATTAGCAGTGCAGGAACATGCTGAAAAATCTATTTTGCACTACTCTAATTTGCACTGAAATGGCATTGTCTGGCAGAAGTGCTTGATAAATCAGGCCCTAATTGTATATTGCTAATCATACCACCATTTTTGAATGAAGTGCTGTGTTTTGTCAAAATTAAACTATCATCCTGCAGTTTTGCGACTGATAATACTCACTGGGCACACATAAACTATTATACTAGATAAGAGTACCTGTAGGAGTCTAATCGACCTGCATACAAGAGATTGTCCTGGATAACTTATTTTGTGCTGCATACAGCACCAGACACAGTATCTGGGGATGCGGAGGGACAGAGCCTGAGTGGGCCTAACAGACACGCACATGCAATATCAGGGCCAGTGGGCATAAGAGACAGAGAGAACGCAGCAGGAGCATTAACCCCTAACCGCTATGGCTGTAATTGGCATGACAATATTCCAAAAGGACCACACATGAAACAGGAAGCCCTGGAATTAATACAGCCCTGGACAGCCAACTAGGATTTTCCTATCTGTGCCTTTAAGAGCAACAAGGGCCAGTGAAGGAAATAGAACCGGTATACCACCATCTCTCCTATGGATAGCATGATGAATTGTGTACATTTTCCATTATTTATGTGATGAACAATGAAATAAGGGCATTGAAAAAGCCCAGATCGGGCGAAACATGTCTGCCCTCTCTCCAACGATCCAATAATGATAGGAGAGATAAAGAATGTCATTAAGAAGTGGTATACTACAATCTGAATTTGTGTACTGAAACTTATGTTTATGTATGGAATTACATATAATCTCTAATAGGATTGTGCTACATGCATACAAACACTAAATAATTTTAACAGTAGAGGGCACTTAAAGGGTTAATTTAAATTTTTGTCACCCTTTGTTGCCAGACCATTTTGCACTATTTTGCGCTCCCCATGTTCAAATGTGATTTTTGAAGGGATTTCCAGGGATTTCACAGGAAAATTATATATTGCTTTTTTCAGCATAGTCTGGGCTTTAACATGAAATGTCTTGTTTGTCATTTTCTTGGTGTATTCTCAATATTTTTGGGTGAAATATGTCAAAACATTTTTTTAAAAAAACAATTTTTTACAATTTGTAGTGTTTTTTTGTAATAAAAAATGTAAGTTTGTCAAAAAAATCTTATTGCATGTGAAATCCCAATTTCTTCCGGTTACAGCGGTACCACATATGTATAGGTAGACACCCTTTCCTGCCCAGGAGACTCCCCCAAACTGAAACATAGCTTTAGGAGATTTTCAGATAAAATACAACTGCGATATGCGCTATGCGCACCTTGCAGTTTTTCCAGAAAAACAACCCTTTACATTTGAAATACCCCCAACAAACTATATATTCTCTGGAAGTACACACCTCAAGCTTTCTAGGTGTACCATGCTTGTTGATGTGGCCACAGTTTTCTGGACGTAATCCCTCAATGTAATATTTGGTTGCAAAGAGTTTCCCTAAAAAAAGGCTAAAAATGCAGAATCAAAGCCACATTTTCCTAAAAAAAACTATATACAGACAAGAAAAAACAAGTTTAATCTGAAAAAGCAAGGTCCCCCGAACAGAACAATACCCAACATGCATAGCTACTGTCAAGGGAAGAGTTGCCAATCACCCCAAAGTTGTTACTTAAAAATCTCAGCTCTGCAAAGTGCGCACCTTGCGATTTTTTAACCAAAACAACCCTTTACATTTGGAACATGTTTAGCTTTCTAAGCGTACCCAGCTTGTAGTGGGCTCATCTTTCTGGAATTAATCCCTCAAAGAATTCTTTGGTTGCGCAGGGTTTCCCTAAAAAAATGTATAAAAAAGCTGAATAAAAAACACCTTTTCCTAAAATATAAATATGCAAACAAGAAAAAACAAGCTAAGTCTGAAAGCGCAAGGTCCCCCGAACAGAACAATACCCAACATGCATAGCTACTTTTAACCCTTTTAATTGCCAGCCTACTTGAGATTTTGTCACCCTCTGCTGACAGGTCATTTTTCCCCATTTTGCGCCATTTTTGCTGGAATTTTCAGGAAAATTATATTTTTTTTTGCAGCAGAGTTTAGGCTTTAACATGAAATGTCTTGTTTGTAAATTTAATTGTGTGTTTTACAATATTATTATTAAGTAAAAAAAAAAATAATAAAATTTTTTTTTAGAAAATTGTCTCCTTTATTTTAAATAAAAAGATAATAAATAATTTGAATGGTACCACATATTTATCAGTAGCCCCCTGTTCCTGCCCAGGAGACCCCCCAAACTGAAACAAGTACTTTATAACATTTACAAATAAAATACAACTACCATCCACACTACAAAGGGTTAAATCGAGAAAAAAAATGACATAGAGTCCCCCCTTCCAGGGGGAAGGGGGGCATTTTTGGGGGGATTTTTAAGGGTTTAGAACCCTTAAAAATCCCCAAAAAATGACATAGGGTCCCCCTTACCCGATGTAACCAGCCCGGGACCAGTTATGCAGGGCTTGTAGGAACAGGGCGCAGGGGCCAGCTTTTGTGGCCCCTGGCCCTGCAGGCTACAAGCCCACATAGCCCATGGCCACGGGCTCTTCTGTCCCTCCCCCCTGGGCTTTGGGGAGGCAGGTAATGGGGTGCCAGGGGTTAATGGCAAGTCACCCACTAGCCACAGGTGACTTGCCAGCCCCCAGCCTTGTGAACTGGTATAGGGATCGCTTGGACACCTTACCTGTTCACATGGGGTAAAGTGTAAAAAAAAAAACACACCACACACACACAGAAGAAAATATTTTATTATTATTTTTTTTTAATACTTACCTCCCATCCATCTTGTACTGTGTCCCTTCCCAATCACTGGCTTCTGCTCACCTGCTGGAAGCCTTTTATAGCTGCTGGGCGACAGAGCATAAGGGGTTAATTAAAAAAAAATGACATAGGGTCCCCCCTCCCATGGGGTCCCCCTTACCCGAAGTAACCAGCCCGGGACCAGCTATGCAGGGCTTGTAGAAACAGGGCGCAGGGGCCAGCTTTTGTGGCCCCTGGCCCTGCAGGCTACAAGCCTACAAAGCCTGTGGCCACGGGCTCTTCTGCCCCCCCCTGGGCTTTGGGGAGACAGGTAATGGGGGTGCTGGGGGTTAATGGCAAGTCACCCGCTAGCCGCAGGGTGATCTTTATTTATTTATTTTTTACTTTACTCACCTTCGATCCTGTGTCCCCCGGTGATCTGCAATGACAGCTGTCAGTCTGCTTGGGTGTTTAGAGGAGAGAGCCTTGGGAGGGGGGGCGATCACAGCCCTCTCCCTCTCCCCACCTCTCTGCTCCAAGCACCCAAGCAGACTCATTCTTAGTCTCGGGTGCCGGTATTAAGAGGCCGGCTGCTGGTGACATCACAGTGATGTCCCCCGGCCCCGCCTCCAGGGGCGGGGCTAGCAGTCGCGATCCAGGAAGTGGGGGGCGATTTCTGCCCTCTCCTCGCCATGGAAGAGGCTGGGGGGATGATCGGAGGCCCCCCCAGTGAAGAGGAGACCCATCGGGAGGTAGCGCGGCCACAAGTAAGTAAATGTCATTTTTATTTTTTTATTTTTTTTTTTACAGTTAGCAGCTGCTGCTGCCAAAGTGGGGGGTTGGCGCTATTCCGGGGGCTCTCCTGGAGCCAACCGAGCCCTGGAGCACCTGGAGCACCAAATTAAAGAGGAGACCCGGCCGGATCCAACAAAAGTATTTTACTTTTATATTTTTTTTACTGTGGGGGTTTAAAGTCAGCTACGTGAGTCTCACGTAGCTGGCACTTAAGTGGAGTAGAGGCAGCTACATGAGACTCACGTAGCTGGCACTAGAAGGGTTCAAATCTAAAATTTCCACCACTTATTACACCACAGATCTCACAAGTAGGTATTTAATATCGTATTAGCACATGAAAAATAAAACAGAAGAAACTGCCATAGCGCAATATTGCTTTAAAATCCCAGCCAGTATTCTTTTCAAGGGCCGCTTACCATATACAAAATTCAAATCAGAATAAAAAAACAGTAAGAGAAAGCTGCATATCCGCCGCAGTCTCACCAGACAAAAAAGACAGACTGCGTATCCACTGCAGTCTCACCGGACAAGGAGGTTGGCTCGCGCACTCCCGCTCCCGCTTGCACAGTGTCTCAACACCTCGGCCGCAGGCATGATGACTTCCGTGTTTGAGTTCAGATCACGTGACCAATAGGCTCCGCCCAGACGCGTTTCGTCACCAGGACTTCCTCATTGAACTGCTCGGAGCCTACTGCTTTCCCATTAAATACCGGCCAGAAACCATTAACGCTTTACATACCATTTTAAATGGCGTTACTGCGCTGGAGACTTAAAGGAGACATACAGCCTTCCCTTTTACAATAAACCTTGTCACAGAATTTTGATACATTTTTAATAATATTATTAAAATCCTATTCAGTTATCAAAAACCTTTTAATACACCCCACAAATTACAGATAAAACAGCTTAGGTCGAATTCTTTATTTAACCCATAGGGTTCCAATGTTTTTAACATAAAAATCCACCTTGACTCAAGTCTTGATAAGTCTCTCACGATATTACCCCCTTTAAAACCCATTTTTATTTGATCTACCACATAAAATTTTAAATCTTTTGGATTACTTTCATGAGCTATCTTAAAATGATTTGACACACTATGCATTTCAAAGCCTCTTCTGATGTTGTATATGTGTTCCCTGAGGCGCACTTTAAATGATCTAGTAGTGCGTCCCACGTATTGTTTATTACAGGGACATTTTAACACATATACAACATTAGCGCTGTTACAAGTAAAACATTTATTATTTTTTTTAAAAGGTGGGATCCTTTAGAAATACAGGTTTGAAATCCATTTACGTTTAATCCAGTTCAGACGCATCGGCTGTCATTTGGAAAGTTTTAAGAAACTAGTTTTAAAAGATATAGAAGGGGCGAATACATCTAAACTGAAAATGAAGAAAAGATAAATTACTGTGAGAAAAGGATCAATAGAGGGATAAAATCCCTAAAAAGGGATAAATCAAGGTTGGTGAAAAAAGCTGACAAGGGGGGGGGGGGGATAGTAGTACAAGATACAGATGCATATATACTTCAACTTTAGGATCTGTTGGGGGATAAAGAAACCTATAAGAAACTAGAAAAAGATCCAATAAAATATTTTAAAGTGGAGCTTAATGACCTGATGGAAATGGGTTTGACTTTGGGAACCATAGAAAGAAAAGAGGTGGATTTTTGTAACATCAAATATCCTAAAACACCTACTATTTATGGTCTCCCGAAGGTGCACAAAGATCAACCCCCCCCCTACCACCAGATTGTAAGCGGAATAAATTCCTTGACTTACAATCTAGAGAAATACCTGGACTGGTATTTGCAGCCGCTAGTGGTCAAATTACCTTCCTATATAAAGGATAGTCAGCACATTTTAAACATTCTTGAGAGCATAGAGGTTACAGAAGCAACGCTATTAGTGAAAATTGGCGGTGTGTCGTTGTACACTAATATGCCTCATGAAAAGGGTTTGCAAGCAATCAGATATTTTTTACAAAAATCAACTGAACTATTAATAGTGCAGATTGAGTTCCTCCTTGACTGCTTTCATTATGCATTAACTCACAACTACTTGGTTCTGTGAAGATTTTTTTCTGCAGATATGGGGAGTTGCCATGGGAGCGAAATTCGCTCCCAGTTTGACAAATCTCTTCATGGGGATGTGGGAGGAGTCGTTTGTATATCAATCACAGCATAAAGGATTATTATATTGGGGTCGCTTTATAGATGACTGCTTCATATTGTGGGAAGGAGATCTCGAGTCCTTTGAAAACTTTTGAGTGGGGTATAACCTTTACAAAGGAAGTAAACACCTCGGTAATACACTTTTTGGATTTAGAGATAGAGAAAAGAGATGGAAATTTGATCATTCAAACATATTTTAAAACCACTGATCGATATTTATACGTACCCAAATCGAGCTGCCACCACGCTAATTGGTTAAATAATATCCCTAGGGGGCAGATACAGAGAGTAAAAAGGAATTGTGTTAAAGAAACCAAAAAGCAAAAAACTGTGGGAATTCATTAAATTGGGCACACCAGGATCAAATGTTTAGAAAGCTAATAATGTTTATTAATGGCATATAGACAATAAAAACATGCAAGGGGTAAGACAAGGGAAGATAAAAACAAAGGGTCTCCTGATATATATTATTATGGATAAATTCCTGGTTGGTCAAAGAGGTCCCTTTATGCCAACCCGTATCTCTCTAATATCCAGAGCTGGTTGCTCTATTTAAAAATGCATAATAACCAATTCATAGTACAAATAAGGGCGGTAGAGATAGTAAAAAATCTGTATACAGTAAAGAGTAACAATAATAGTAACAGAAACAACAATAATAAAACCACCCAATAAGTGTCCCCTTAATATAGGTAAATGTGTGAAGTGTAGTAATCTAATTAGTGGGAAATAAATCTCTAATAGTGCAAAGGATGAAAACTTCAATACATCAAGTGATCTGCTGCAGGCGTAAATAAATTCAATACCGTCTGCAGGATTTTAAAAAGTGTCTGACTGACCTGTGAGGCTGAAGCATCTCATTGATACATTAATCACAACTAGAAAATGTAAACAAATGCGCCGAGCGGCGCCCGGCACCTGAGTACCAAGCCCTTATTCAAATGGATACAAAGTGCAATGCAATTGAGATAAACACATAAATCATCAACAATAATGCTACAATACCGCCCAAATGTGGAATATACGCAGGAGACCCAGCTACCCCGCGCGCTCCGCCGTCGCTCTCGCGGCTTCTGATAGGGGTGCTTGTAACAACTATGCAGAGCTCCTTTGTAGTCTCAGAGCGCGGGCCGCCCGATGCGCCCCTCCCCTTCCTCACCCAGGGAACAGGTGGGAAACGTCAGCCCCACGCCCCCAGCTGGTCACGCCCCACTCGATGACCCGGCCGCCGTCATCGGTGCACACAAAGGACGTGATCAGCCAGGGGGGCAGGGAGGGCGGGGGAGACGTAGCGCATACGGTGGGCCCTGCTGTCCCAGGCACAAACGGAGCCCTGACCCATAAACTTTACAATATATGTAACTAATAGCCAATATTATGCCTGAACTCAATAGTCGCCGATATGATACAATATTACACAAGATAATTAGGTGATTATACAGAGTCTATGATCATGGAAGCCAACATATATTCCACATATACGGCGGCAGTGACCGCCAATCCTTATAGGCAATGGGCCCATACACAGGGCCAACCATCTGACGCTTGAAAATGCACTTCACTGTGGATCCAATTATATGGTGATAAAGGCATGTTCGTAGGATCATCATTATGATTAACAATGACAGCCTGCCCAATTACATATTTGGCCCATATGCAGGGCCTCCAATCTAACGCTTAGATGTGCTCTTCACTATAGAGCCATATTCAGGGCCTCCAATCTAACGCTTAGATGTGCTCTTCACTATAGAGCCTATTATTTGGTAATGGAGGCATGATTATTGTCCTTCACATTCATGCCTGACCTGAGAGTCAATATAAGGGTCCAGGTCCCACAAATCTATAATCTGCAGATCATGTCCTATCTCTCAATCGTCTCTGATGGGGCAAAGTCCAGGTAATCCTGGCAGTCCCTCTTCATACGATGTATTGCAAGAAAAAGGGGGGGCCGCCCAGATCAACAGTCTGTTTTCAATACCGTCTCCTAAGGCCGTGTGTCCATTCTAGATATAGGTCACACGATATTCTTAGCTGGACCAATAGAGAATACGCCACCCTCGGCCTGTGCGGCTGCCAGTCTGACTCCTTCATTACAACATGTAGAGTTAGCACATCAATGGATCCCACAAGCAGAGTAAAAAGGAATTGCACGGGGGAAAAAGATTTCCTGAAACAAACACAAGTGATTAGCGAGAGATTTATCAACAAAGGATATAACCCAGAATTTATACAAGATGAAATAAAAATAGTGAGTTTTAATATTACTAAAGAGAATTTTAAAATAAAAAAATGTTTTACTTGTAACAGCACTAATGTTGTATATGTGTTAGAATGCCCCTGTAATAAACATTATGTGGGACGCACTACCAGATCATTTAAAGTGTGCCTCAGGGAACACATATACAACATCAGAAGAGGCTTTGAAATGCATAGTGTGTCAAATCATTTTAAGATAGCTCATGAAAGTAATCCAAAAGATTTAAAATTTTATGTGGTAGATCAAATAAAAATGGGTTTTAAAGGGGGTAATATCGTGAGAAACTTATCAAGACTTGAGTCAAGGTGGATTTTTATGTTAAAAACATATAGAATTCGACCTAAACTGTTTTATCGGTAATTTTTAATTTGTGGGGTGTTTTTGATAACTGAATAGGATTTTAATAATATTATTAATAATGTATTTAAATTCTGTGACAAGGTTTATTGTAAAAGGGAAGGCTGTATGTCCCCTTTAAGTCTCCAGTGCAGTAACACCATTTAAAATTGTATGTAGTGTAAGCGTTAATGGTTCCTGGCCGGTATTTAATAGGAAAGCAGTAGGCTCCGAGCAGCTCAATGAGAAAGTCCTGGTGACGAAACGCGTCTGGGCGGAGCCTATTGGTCACGTGATCTGAACTCAAACACTGAAGTCATCACGCCTGCGGCCGAGGTGTAGAGACGCCGTACAAGCGGGAGTGCGCGAGCCAACTTCCTTGTCCGGTGAGACTGCGGTGGATACACAGCCTGTCTTTTTTGTCTGGTGAGACTGTGTCGGATATTCAGCTTTCTCTTACTGATCTTTTATGCTGATTTGAATTTTGTATATGGTAAGCGGCCCGTTAAAAGAATACTGGCTGGGATTTTAAAGCAATATTGCGCTATGGTAGTTTCTTCTGTTTTAGTTTTCATGTGCTAATATGATATTAAAAACTGGAATTATCTGGATACCTACTTGTGGGATCTGTGGTGTAATAAGAAAGTGGTGATATTAGATTTTAAAATAAACCCTAAGTGAAGTTTACTTAAGAAGTTGAGAAGTTGAGAAGAGCTAGTACCTTTGAAAAAGTTGGAAGATTTAATCTGATTGCTCGATTGCCTTATAAATCTGGTACGTTATTCTGGTTTACTAGGTGGAGGGATCACAAGAATTAATTAAGATAAACACGTGGTGAAGAAATATTTTGAAATACAAGTTTGTGGTCCCACAGAGTATTTGAGGGATTTTGGGCCCTCTATATTGTATATGGAATTACATGTTTAATGTCTTTTTTAAAAAGCCACAAATAAAGAGGACATTTTTAGGATTTTAAGATAAGGTGAGGTGTGATCATAACCTGAAGCCAAAAAATCCTGGGACGTACATAGTCCCAGTAAAAGTAGTCTCTAACCTATTTTCAGTATAGTATGCAATCTATAGGAACCAAAGAATCACATTTCTTGATGAGCTGGATTACTAACTGAGCAATTGATGCAATGGGTCCTTTAGAGAGAGTTCACTGTGATTGTCTGAAAAGGTAGTCATAGTTACATTTTTACATTTAGTAGTTATACCTACATTTCCACATTCTTAAACGTTACAGGCATGTGTATTTTAATTAGGTTTTATGGAATAGAGCAACACAATTAACAAGTGTGTGTGAAGTGTAAAGAAACTAGTGTATTCATCTTGCTGAACTCTGATACCCCTAAATAAAATCCATTGTGACAAATTGCTCTCAGAAGTTCAACTGTATGTTTTTATTCTCAGTATAACTATAGCTTTTCTGTGAAGGCTTCAGAGCGTTGTTCGAGAACATTAGTGAACAAACATCACAAAAAAATCATAAAAACGAAGGAACGCACTGGACAGCTCAGGGATAAAGTTGTGACAAAATCTATTGCGGGGCTAGGTTATAAAAAATAGCCCAAGCTCTGATCATCTCATTTAAATGGAAGGAGTATGGCACTGCTGCAAACCTACTAAGGCATGATCACCCACCTACACTGACAGCACTGGCAAGGAGAGCACTAATTAGAAAAGCTACCCAAAGGCCCAGGGTTACTCTGCAGAAATCCAAAGCTCAATTGTGAGCTGTTTAAAGAAAGCCATTAGAAGGCAAAGCCATGTAGAAGCAAGCAAGTGAAAGAAGGTGCTCTGGTCAGATTAGGCCAAAGTTTAACTCTTTTAACTGTGGCCTAAATGCTGGATGAAAAACAGTTAATGACTGCAAAAACTTGAGTGTGGGGCATAGGACAAAAGCACTAAACACACAGCCAAAGCTACAATAAAAAGTTTTGTGGCTTGCTGGCAGGAGACTCGCCAGCCTACTCTGCAGTGTGAACTGGTATAAGGGTTTTAAGGGCCAAGTGTTAAATGTAAAAAAAAAACACAGACACACAGGAATACATTTTTAACATTTTTTCCTCCATACTTACTTCTGATCCATCGCTTTTCTCCGCGGACTCCAGTGGAGTGTCCCACATCATCTGCCACGCCGATCCTTTGCTGCTGTGACACAGCCAGAGAGATTGTTGAATATTGGGCATGTTCTCGGCTTCCGCCAGTCTCTTGGGCTGTCAGTGACAGCTCGGCCCCCCGCTGCAGAGAGGGGCTATTTATACTGGAAGTGGCCTGTGACATCACAGCTCACTCCCTTTATAAAAGCGTTGGGGAGCAGAGAGATTCCGAGCGCCCAGTCGGCTAAACCAGAATTGCTTGGGGAAATACTGCGAACCGAACTTTTAAAAAGCCATTGCGTGCTTACACACACATTGAATTTATCCTCTTCATTTTGCCATCTGTGCACTGTGAATGTTACACTTCCATGAACACACCAGTGAACAAACACTATAAGCCTGATTCCTTAGCCTCTCCATGATTGATTGTTTTTTTGCATATGAAAACTCGGAAACCAGGAAGTTGCGAATGCTCGTATTGTTATCAGCCGTGTCCCAAGATTTTCTCGTCCAGGTGTACACAACCGTAAGTGTTTCACGTAAGCTTATGTTTTAGTTGAGCAATTATGGATTTGGGCTGTGAACTAGCCTCATAAGCCGATTGATGTGCTTGGTTTTCATTGCTCTGTGGCCATCTTGCTTGCATTCCAGCATGCGCATACAGGTTGGGTTTTTTTTCTCCCTTTCTGAACCTCACCATTGGGGCATCTCATATTTGTGTGTATACCCACAGTGGGACATACCTTCTTCCTCCTTGTTCCTTAAGGGGCATCCCATGTGGTGTACTTCCCTGCAGTACGACTTACCTTCTCTCGGTCTGTCAGCAGCGGGAGATCCACACCCAGGGCTCCTGCCACACCCCACCATGCTCCAAGCACCGTTCTGGACACCTGAGCCAGGTACGCACTCCATTGTGGGCCATGGCACCTGTAAAGACAAAACAGAAGGCATGTCAACATCTGCTTGAATGTCATGTTGCACCAACACCGACTGGTGGCACATGCCTACTAGTGTTAAGTGTTGCCTCCACATTGCTTAATTTTTAAGGGGAGAGGATAAAACAAACATGAGTGCCAGACGCATGAGACAACAGTGAGTGCTTGCCTGGGACATGCATATTTGCAAAGCAAGCGCACAGATGGGTTTACCTACAATTGCAATCCAAAACAGCCCTTTTAATTGGTTGCAAATGTGTGGTGGGTACACTGTGGTGCCCATGTTGAGTAGCTTAAAGAGTGCAGCTAAGGAATGTGTTTAGCTTACATTGTTTCTCGCTTGCCTTGCAACGACCACCCAGTCACCAGCCCTGCCTCCACCTCCAGCACCTACTGGACTTCCAGCCACCCTGGTTCTGCTTCCTACACAGAAACCAACACACATACCTGGAACATCAACCTGCCCAACCCAGAGTGAGTGAACCCTATTATTAAAAGATGTAAATGTGGGTCCACAATGTGCAGATGGAAAAGGGACATGGGGAATGTGTAGGATCAGGCTAATGAAATAAAGTAATGTATTTGATGGGTGGGACCATGGCCACAAGCAAACATTAATGTTTTCCTTTATCCACACAGACCCCACCTCTCCTGGAAGCTATACAGGACATGGAGGAGTCCTATTGCCAACTGAGCCAGCAGATGTCACCAAATAGGCTGCAGACACCAACAACAAGTTCTACAACTTGGAACCCAGGCTGCCTCCCAGCTCCGACCCCCTGGACCTTGGGCAGGATTCCAACACCTCGGAGTCCACCATGCATCTCAAAGGGAGCCAGCCAAGGCCTGCAGCCCGATACCACTTCTCAATGACATGGTGTTGCCGAATGATGGAGGCAGACTGACGTACCAACAGCTCCAACTTCCACAGAAACTCAACCAGGTACCTTAAAGTTGTGTGGAGAACTGCCAGTCTGCTCCATGAGGACGTGGCTGCAGGGCTGGTTAAGCAGCAGTGCCTCAATACCAATTTCGAGGCACTGATGGCCCAGCTAGACTGGCAAAGCACAAATATGAAGCAAATGCTGGCCCTCCTTGAGGCCAGACAGGCATCCAGCGAGGACCAGGCAACCTCTCCATAATCTGGCAGGGTTGACTGCTTTTATTTTTTTGGCCTGGGGCCAAAAAACAAATGTTTACTTGTTGCCATTGTGAGCACTATTTGTGGGTCCAGTGTGGTAGCTCTACAAATAAATGAAACTAAAAACCAATTTGTTTTGTATGTTTCTGTTTCTAGTCAGAACAAAACAAAAACATATGCAGCAAACAGTAGCAAATAACAAACAAAACAAAAATAAAGCAGACACAAATTACCAAAGGAAGAATCCACCGAGTGCTGACACATGGTCTGGCTGGCACTGCTCTGGGTGCCAGAATTTAGATGACCAGGCACCTCCAGAGCTGTGCCAGGGGTTGCTGGCACCTTCTTCAGCAAGGCATAAATGTCTAGGGCAATGCATGCAATGGTAATCTTCACCACCTTCTCTGGCTTGTAATGGGGCACTCCGCCAGTATGGTCCAGGCAGCAAAACAAGCTCTTTAAAAGCCCACTCCACCATGGCACAGTTACGGCAGTGGCCACAGTTGTAGGCCTCCTGGCCTTGCAGCTGGGGATGCAAAAAAGGGTATCCAGAGTCACCTAAAAGGCAGAAAAAAAACTCACTACAATCAAATAACAAGGCTAGGCCACACAGAGAGAGAGCTACCTGGGAGAGGAATCACAAGGGCAAATGGGGCAAAAAATATCAAATGTCACCAAAAAGGAAAGCTGATAAAATAGGGGGACACAGTTGCAAGAAGGCCAACAATTTCACTGGCACTATACAGACAGTTCGCAGGACAAACTAAAGGTAAGGTGCACTACAAGGACAAGGAGTTAAACTAGAAACAGGGGGGAACAGGAAAACTGGGGACATGAGCACACAATTATGGAGGAAGGGCAGGGAGACAAATAGACAAACAATAAAAAAAATACATTCTTTGGTGCCCAGCCGATAACAATATTGCAAATGCTAGGTGAACAATAGAAACGCAGACAGGCAACAGTAATACACATACACTTACCCAGAAGCCAACCACCACTCAGATCAGTCTCAAGCTGTGAATAGAGACTGGAAGTCATCATGGCTGGAGCCCGGGGAAGCCTGCCAAGACACTAAAAAAATTAGTTACATGGACAACTTGGAAACAGGGATCAGGGTGCCCAATGAGCAACAAGGATTAGCTAGTTTAGGGCAGAAGAGCAAAGGCTAAGCTTAACAGAGGAGACTTGACCATAAGGAGGACCAATGAGCACCTAAACATACCGTACCGTACCATACCATATACTCCTGCTCCACAAGAAGCACCAACACCATGTGCGTGCAGTTGATGGCGCCCATGACATTTGGCATATTTGCGATGTTGAACCCAACCTCACTATGTTCCAGGTTGCCATGCTGTCAGAAAAACAGATGTATTTATTCTGTAGGGCAACCATGCCATTGAGAAATTTAGTCAGGGAGCGGCTCAGTGAAAGTTGGAACATGCCAACAGTGTCCCAAGACTCTGGAAGGATCAATTCGCTAAAAATTTAAGGCAGCTAACCAGTTTGGTCATACCATCAATCGCATGTTCCTTTCTTTTGGCCAGGGCCAACCATGGCTTTACCTCTCAAGAGAAAGGTGGTAAAGTCAGGGTCAATTGGAACACCTCCTAATGACTATGGGTATGCATGCCTAAGCTTTAGAGGGTACAAGGTGAGCAGCCCACAGCACTGAAGATGTTCATATTTTCCAGGGACTTGTCTATGGGCTCCATCAAAACATGTCTGCCAGCAAGTAAAAAGAGGCCATAATATGGGACTAGTAACGTCTGGATTTTGTTGCCCTGCGAAAGGCCAAATCAGGACTCAGAATAATCAGTATTAGTGTTAGTTTTAACAACCTCTAACAGGCATTCTTAAACAAGCTGCATAGGATGATATTTGCTGAAACAAAACTAAATTCCTAGTAGAAATATTAGACTTTTTTGAATTAGGACCTAAATGTATGGGGACTCGAAGAACGATCAGTCACACAAAGCCAATGAAATGACGGCCAGAACTTTAACACAGTTTAACAACTCCTTCTTTACCTCTTGATGTATCAGTCTTTCTTTTCATATTAGCCATTACTCATTTTCTGTCACTATACTGACCTGTCTCTGAATCTAACAATCATACGTGTGTTGGAACGAGATGATCTATTGGCAAGGGTTTACAGCTGATGACTTCTTTATGAGTCAGATCAAAAGTCTCAAATGTAGGATGATATGAAACATAACAATACATTTTCTAGACTTTCCAATATCCATGAGTCTGTACTACTGTGACTATCACTTGAAAAATTATTTAAAGTGGTTGGTGTCTATTTTTAAAAGAAATGTGAATGTGGGCAGTATGTACTGAATGAATGTGTCAGTAAACATAACTTAGTAACAATAATACATGTATAAATGCAAAACCTTTGTGGTTTATACCATTGCTCCTAATGGCAGGGATGGTTTTCAGACACTATCAGCTAAGTTGTACACCTGGATAGTCAGGGGAACCTGGCAAAGATGTGAAAAAAAAAATAAAATCAGAAGCATGGAACATGGGCAAGTGGTAATGGTTCCAGAATGTTGAGACAAACTGAGGCCAGAAATGACAGTAGAGGTTCGTATTCAAATATATACCATGTTTTTTGCTCCATAAGATTTGGAGGAGGAAAAAAAGAAAAAAAAATCTAAACCAAATGTTGTGCTAAAACACCCTATTACAGGCAGTGTGGCATCCCCCACCCCATTCTCCATGGGCATTATAGCATTCCCCCCATCTCATTACCATAGGCAATGTGGCATGGGAGGGGGAATGCCCCACTGGCTATGGGAGGGGGGCTCCCATAGCCAGTGTGGCATTCCCCCTCCCATTCCCCTTAAAGAGTGTGGCATTCCCCCTCCCATTCTCCATAGTTAGTGTGACATTCCCCCTCCCATTTCCCATAGGTAATGTGACATTGCCCCATCTCATAGGCAGCGTGGCATTGCCCCCATCCCCTTACTCAGTGTGGCATTTCCCCCTCCCATTCCTCATAGGCAGCGTGGCACCCCCTCCCATTCCCATAGCAAGTGTGGCATTCCCCCTTCCATTACCCATAAACAGTGTGTCACCCCCCACCCATCCACCCTCCCATTTCCCATAGGTAGTGTGGCATTTGCCCCATCCCCTTATTCAGTGTGGCATTCCCCTCATACCATACCCATAGGCAGTTTGGCATCACCCCATCCCATTCCCATAGGTAGTGTGACATCCCCCCCATTCCCCATAAGCACTGTGGAACCCCCCCTCCAATTCCCATAGGCAGTGTGGCATCCCCCCTCCCATTCCCATAGGCAGTGTGGCATTCCCCTCCTACTCCCCATAGGCAGTGTGGTATCCCCTTTCCCATTCCCATAGGCAGTGTGGCATCCCCCCTACCATTCCCATAGGCAGTGTGGCACCCCATCCCCTTATTCATTGTGGCATTCCCCTAAACCCCCCAGAAAAAAGGGAATACTTACATGAAAGCTCTCCCCGCTCTGGTTTCTGGCGCCGCCACTGACACCCTAGAGGCAGTGGCAGTGACAGAAGCCAGAGTGGGGAAAGCGGGTGTAAGACTCATGTAATTATACTTTTTTTCAATTTTTTTTTTACATTCACCCAATAAGATTCACTGACATTTTTCCCTCCCACTTTTGGGGGAAAATAGTGCGTCCTTATGGCGAAAAATATGGTAGCCGAGCAGTTGTTCATGTCAATACGCCTCCCTTGCTCCTAAATTTTAACTCATGTGTGCATGCCCACATATATGGAGACACCTTGACCCAATTCCACGAGGCTTCTGGAATTTCTCTTGCATGTTGGTCTTCAAAGATAGCTCACTTCTAGGGATGAGCGAATCGATCCGGACGAACCCGGATTCGATCCGAATTTCAGGAAAAATTTGATTCGGATCGAATCCGAATTTCCCCGCGATTCGATCGCTCGAAGTTTTCCTTTAACATCCATTCATTTACATTACAGGCATTCTAAGATGGCGGACGGGACATGTCCAGACATCAACCCCGCGCCAGTGCAAGCTGGGACAGTCACATGCAGCCTATCAGCAGCCAGCAAGCCCGGTGACGTCACAGCGGTATTTAAGGCCGGCCATCTTGCTTTCCAGCCTCATTTCTCTATTGCATTCGTGAGAGACAGAACGCTGTGTAGCTGAGGGAGAGACAGACAGTTAGACAGGCAGGGACAGACAGGGACAGGCTGGAGACAGGCAGGAGACAGACAGGAGACAGACAGAAAGTAAGCGAAAAACAGGGAAAGGAAGGGAAAATCGGAGGCTGTCAGTTTTTTTTTTTTTTTTTCATCCAGCCTGCTTTGTTAGCGTTTTCAGGCTGCTTATACTAACTAACTGTGCATATATACTGAACTGATCTTAAGTCTGCTGTGAGGCATCCCATTCTGTGACTACACCAGCCTCTATTTAATAGCATAATAACCATTTGCACTTATTCTCATAGAAATCAGGCCTGATAAAGACACTTTTGCTGTGCATGCTCTCTGGTTTTTGTGGCATCCCATTCTGTGACTACACCAGCCTCTATTTAATAGCATAATAACCATTTGCACTTATTCTCATAGAAATCAGGCCTGATAAAGACACTTTTGCTGTGCATGCTCTCTGGTTTTTGTGGCATCCCATTCTGTGACTACACCAGCCTCTATTTAATAGCATAATAACCATTTGCACTTATTCTCATAGAAATTAGGCCTGATAAAGACACTTTTGCTGTGCATGCTCTCTGGTTTTTGTGGCATCCCATTCTGTGACAACACCAGCCTCTATTTAATAGCATAATAACCATTTGCACTTATTCTCATAGAAATTAGGCCTGATAAAGACACTTTTGCTGTGCATGCTCTCTGGTTTTTGTGGCATCCCATTCTGTGACAACACCAGCCTCTATTTAATAGCATAATAACCATTTGCACTTATTCTCATAGAAATTAGGCCTGATAAAGACACATTTGCTGTGCATGCTCTCTGGTTTTTGTGGCATCCCATTCTGTGACAACACCAGCCTCTATTTAATAGCATAATAACCATTTGCACTTATTCTCATAGAAATTAGGCCTGATAAAGACACTTTTGCTGTGCATGCTCTCTGGTTTTTGTGGCATCCCATTCTGTGACAACACCAGCCTCTATTTAATAGCATAATAACCATTTGCACTTATTCTCATAGAAATTAGGCCTGATAAAGACACTTTTGCTGTGCATGCTCTCTGGTTTTTGTGGCATCCCATTCTGTGACAACACCAGCCTCTATTTAATAGCATAATAACCATTTGCACTTATTCTCATAGAAATCAGGCCTGATAAAGACACTTTTGCTGTGCATGCTCTCTGGTTTTTGTGGCATCCCATTCTGTGACTACACCAGCCTCTATTTAATAGCATAATAACCATTTGCACTTATTCTCATAGAAATTAGGCCTGATAAAGACACTTTTGCTGTGCATGCTCTCTGGTTTTTGTGGCATCCCATTCTGTGACAACACCAGCCTCTATTTAATAGCATAATAACCATTTGCACTTATTCTCATAGAAATCAGGCCTGATAAAGACACTTTTGCTGTGCATGCTCTCTGGTTTTTGTGGCATCCCATTCTGTGACTATACCAGCCTCTATTTAATAGCATAATAACCATTTGCACTTATTCTCATAGAAATCAGGCCTGATAAAGACACTTTTGCTGTGCATGCTCTCTGGTTTTTGTGGCATCCCATTCTGTGACAACACCAGCCTCTATTTAATAGCATAATAACCATTTGCACTTATTCTCATAGAAATTAGGCCTGATAAAGACACTTTTGCTGTGCATGCTCTCTGGTTTTTGTGGCATCCCATTCTGTGACTACACCAGCCTCTATTTAATAGCATAATAACCATTTGCACTTATTCTCATAGAAATTAGGCCTGATAAAGACACTTTTGCTGTGCATGCTCTCTGGTTTTTGTGGCATCCCATTCTGTGACAACACCAGCCTCTATTTAATAGCATAATAACCATTTGCACTTATTCTCATAGAAATCAGGCCTGATAAAGACACTTTTGCTGTGCATGCTCTCTGGTTTTTGTGGCATCCCATTCTGTGACTACACCAGCCTCTATTTAATAGCATAATAACCATTTGCACTTATTCTCATAGAAATCAGGCCTGATAAAGACACTTTTGCTGTGCATGCTCTCTGGTTTTTGTGGCATCCCATTCTGTGACTACACCAGCCTCTATTTAATAGCATAATAACCATTTGCACTTATTCTCATAGAAATTAGGCCTGATAAAGACACTTTTGCTGTGCATGCTCTCTGGCCTCTGTTAAAGACCATATAACCATTTGCTCTTATTATATTTGAAATTAGCCTGATTAAGACACTTTTGCTGGGCATAGCACTACTGGACCCTGCAAGGGCATCCCATTCTGTGACTATAGCAGCCTCTGTTTAAGACCATATAACCATTTGCTCTTATTATATTTGAAATTAGCCTGATAAAGACACTTTTGCTGGGCATAGCACTACTGGACCCTGCAAGGGCATCCCATTCTGTGACTATAGCAGCCTCTGTTAAAGACCATATAACCATTTGCTCTTATTATATTTGAAATTAGCCTGATAAAGACACTTTTGCTGGGCATAGCACTACTGGACCCTGCAAGGGCATCCCATTCTGTGACTATAGCAGCCTCTGTTAAAGACCATATAACCATTTGCTCTTATTATATTTGAAATTAGCCTGATAAAGACACTTTTGCTGGGCATAGCACTACTGGACCCTGCAAGGGCATCCCATTCTGTGACTATAGCAGCCTCTGGTAAAGACCATATAACCATTTGCTCTTATTATATTTGAAATTAGCCTGATAAAGACAATTTTGCTGGGCATAGCACTACTGGACCCTGCAAGGGCATCCCATTCTGTGACTATAGCAGCCTCTGTTAAAGACCATATAACCATTTGCTCTTATTATAATTGAAATTAGCCTGATAAAGACACTTTTGCTCGGCATAGTACTTCTGGACCCTGCAAGGGCATCCCATTCTGTGACTATAGCAGCCTCTGTTTAAGACCATATAACCATTTGCTCTTATTATATTTGAAATTAGCCTGATAAAGACACTTTTGCTGGGCATAGCACTACTGGACCCTGCAAGGGCATCCCATTCTGTGACTATAGCAGCCTCTGTTAAAGACCATATAACCATTTGCTCTTATTATAATTGAAATTAGCCTGATAAAGACACTTTTGCTCGGCATAGTACTTCTGGACCCTGCAAGGGCATCCCATTCTGTGACTATAGCAGCCTCTGTTTAAGACCATATAACCATTTGCTCTTATTATATTTGAAATTAGCCTGATAAAGACACTTTTGCTGGGCATAGCACTACTGGACCCTGCAAGGGCATCCCATTCTGTGACTATAGCAGCCTCTGTTAAAGACCATATAACCATTTGCTCTTATTATAATTGAAATTAGCCTGATAAAGACACTTTTGCTCGGCATAGTACTTCTGGACCCTGCAAGGGCATCCCATTCTGTGACTATAGCAGCCTCTGTTTAAGACCATATAACCATTTGCTCTTATTATATTTGAAATTAGCCTGATAAAGACACTTTTGCTGGGCATAGCACTACTGGACCCTGCAAGGGCATCCCATTCTGTGACTATAGCAGCCTCTGTTAAAGACCATATAACCATTTGCTCTTATTATATTTGAAATTAGCCTGATAAAGACACTTTTGCTGGGCATAGCACTACTGGACCCTGCAAGGGCATCCCATTCTGTGACTATAGCAGCCTCTGTTAAAGACCATATAACCATTTGCTCTTATTATAATTGAAATTAGCCTGATAAAGACACTTTTGCTCGGCATAGTACTTCTGGACCCTGCAAGGGCATCCCATTCTGTGACTATAGCAGCCTCTGTTTAAGACCATATAACCATTTGCTCTTATTATAATTGAAATTAGCCTGATAAAGACACTTTTGCTGGGCATAGCACTACTGGACCCTGCAAGGGCATCCCATTCTGTGACTATAGCAGCCTCTGTTAAAGACCATATAACCATTTGCTCTTATTATAATTGAAATTAGCCTGATAAAGACACTTTTGCTCGGCATAGTACTTCTGGACCCTGCAAGGGCATCCCATTCTGTGACTATAGCAGCCTCTGTTTAAGACCATATAACCATTTGCTCTTATTATATTTGAAATTAGCCTGATAAAGACACTTTTGCTGGGCATAGCACTACTGGACCCTGCAAGGGCATCCCATTCTGTGACTATAGCAGCCTCTGTTAAAGACCATATAACCATTTGCTCTTATTATAATTGAAATTAGCCTGATAAAGACACTTTTGCTCGGCATAGTACTTCTGGACCCTGCAAGGGCATCCCATTCTGTGACTATAGCAGCCTCTGTTTAAGACCATATAACCATTTGCTCTTATTATATTTGAAATTAGCCTGATAAAGACACTTTTGCTGGGCATAGCACTACTGGACCCTGCAAGGGCATCCCATTCTGTGACTATAGCAGCCTCTGTTAAAGACCATATAACCATTTGCTCTTATTATATTTGAAATTAGCCTGATAAAGACACTTTTGCTGGGCATAGCACTACTGGACCCTGCAAGGGCATCCCATTCTGTGACTATAGCAGCCTCTGTTAAAGACCATATAACCATTTGCTCTTATTATATTTGAAATTAGCCTGATAAAGACACTTTTGCTGGGCATAGCACTACTGGACCCTGCAAGGGCATCCCATTCTGTGACTATAGCAGCCTCTGGTAAAGACCATATAACCATTTGCTCTTATTATAATTGAAATTAGCCTGATAAAGACACTTTTGCTGGGCATAGCACTACTGGACCCTGCAAGGGCATCCCATTCTGTGACTATAGCAGCCTCTGTTAAAGACCATATAACCATTTGCTCTTATTATATTTGAAATTAGGCCTGATAAAGACACTTTTGCTGGGCATAGTACTACTGGATCTTTTTTGGGGGCATCCCATTCTGTGACTACAGCAGCCTCTGTTAAAGACCATATAACCATTTGCACTTATTATAATTGAAATTAGCCCTGATAAAGACACTTTTGCTGGGCATAGGCTTACTGCTGCCTGCCAGGTGCACTTCTGTTGAGGCATCCCATTCTGTAACATAGCATACCCCTCTTTATTTACACTAAGCAGCTCTCTTATTTACACTAAGCAGGCCTGTTGGAGGCTGAGTGTTACTGCTCACTTTTGGTGTGCATTATATTCTGTTTCATATAGACCCACCGCTTCCCGGGGTTTTTTTAAATATCACCTACTACCACGCCAGTTAGACTATGTCGGGCAGACAAGTGCCTGGAAGTGAAAAGAGGAGTGGCAGAGGGCAAGATTCCGCAGGCAGAGCTCGCATCAGACTGGGGGCCAGTAGCAGCAGGAGTCACGCTGAGAGACCTAATCTGCCAGTATCTGCTAGCGGTCGGGTCTCCACCAGTAACGCATCTGCCGTGGTAGATTGGCTGACGCGCTCATCAACAACATCATCACAACTTACATCTGAGACCCCCAGTCTAGGGTCGGTAGGTTCCTCTGACACAACCCTGAGTTGGCATGCCCCGAGAGCAGTCCCTGTCCTCCCATTGCCTCTGTCCTACGCCGTTCCCTCCCCCAGCGACGTATCCTATGCTTTGGGTTCAGCTCCACTCTTTAGTGAGGAGGACGATCAGATACAGGAGGACAGTCAGCAGCTACTGCCCAGCCAAGAAATGGAGGTGGCTTCTTTAGCTAGGCAGACAAATAGTGATGTGGACAGTGTCGTGGGTGCTGCGAGCGTTCCAGCTCCTGCGCCAGACACTGTTGACGAATCCACGAACATCAGTGACGTACAGCCACAACTCGGTGATGATGATGATGACGATGAAGCCGATCGCACTTGGGAGCCGGGTGAGGAAGGGGCTTCATCGTCATCATCAGGAGAAGAGGGGCGCAGGTTGCCCCGGAGTCAGCAGCTGAGGCAGCAAGGTGGTAGCAGTCAGCATGGGGG
Source organism: Gastrophryne carolinensis (assembly GCA_027917425.1). Classification (NCBI taxonomy): domain Eukaryota; kingdom Metazoa; phylum Chordata; class Amphibia; order Anura; family Microhylidae; genus Gastrophryne; species Gastrophryne carolinensis. The sequence goes on along the minus strand of CM051235.1, from coordinate 474,591,523 downwards.
CACAATTCCAAAGGCTGGAGCCGGCCGGGGCCGGGGTCGGGGTAGAGCACCTGCTGTGCGGCAGTCTACCTTATCAGGAGGTAGTGGAGCAGGGGTTCCTGGAGTTGGCAACAGCAGCAGTGAATCAGTGAGGCCAGGGGGTGGGAAAAGTAGCTACTCGGCAGTGTGGCAGTTTTTCCTGAGGCATCCGCAGGAGGGTAACATGGCCACATGCAAGATATGTAGGCAAAAGGTGAAGCGTGGCCAGGGTCCAAATGTTGGCACCACGGCCCTGCGTCAACATATGATGCGTCACCATAAAACGACCTGGGAGAACCGAGGCTCCCAAGGGGTGGTCCAGTCTGCTTCCTCACCAAGTGAGCTCCCAATTTCTGCCAGCCAAGGCTCCAGCACCTCAGCCGAAGGCAGCTGTGCGTCATACCCATCCTCTGTCGCTCCTGCTCCTCCTCCTCCAAGTCATGCATCCCGCCAGCAATCCATCAGCGAAGCCATGTCCAAGAGACAGCAGTATGCGCCCACTCATCCTACGGCGCAGAAGCTGAATGTGCTCCTGTCCAAGTTGCTGGTGCTGCAGTCGCTCCCTTTTCAGGTGGTGGAATCTGCACCTTTCAGAGAACTGATGGCTTGTGCCGAGCCGAGGTGGAGAGTCCCAAGCCGTCATTTCTTTGCCAAGAAGGCAGTACCAGCGCTGCACACTTTTGTTGAACAGAAGGTGGGCCAGTCCTTGAGCCTGTCGGTGTGTAGCAAAATACATGGCAGCGCCGACATCTGGAGCTGTAACTACGGTCAGGGGCAGTACATGTCGTTTACGGCCCACTGGGTGAATGTGGTCCCTTTGCAGCAGCAGCAGCAACTTGGACAGGTCACGCCGCTTCGGCCTCCGCGCTCTCTGCCCATTGGGCCTGTGACACCGTGCGACTCGGCCTCCTCATCCTCCGCCATCTCCTCACCCTCCACTGTAGGCTCAAGTCTCAGTGCCCCTCCAGTCTACCATGTGTGCAGGGCACGGAGGTGTCACGCAGTGCTTCACATGGTTTGTCTTGGCGAACGGAGTCACACAGGGGAGGAACTGCTTAAATGTATTCATCAGGAAATCCAAACATGGCTTACTCCGAGAAAACTTAAAATGGGAATCATGGTTACCGACAATGGGAAGAACATTTTGTCTGCGCTGCGCCAAGGAAGCCTGACCCATGCCCCCTGCATGGCTCACGTCTTCAATCTGGTTGTCAAGCGGTTTCTGAAGTGTTCCCCCCATCTACAAGACATCCTAACAACTTCAAGGAAACTTTGCATGCACTTCAGCCACTCCTACACCGCCAAACACACCCTTCTTGAGCTACAGCGTCAGAATGGTATCCCCCAACATAGTCTGATTTGCGATGTTTCCACCCGTTGGAATTCCACCCTTCACATGTTGGACCGATTATATGAACAGAGAAAAGCCATCACGGATTTCCTGATGATCCAAGCAGATAGGGGGACTCCCCTGTGTAACTTCAATGTCAACCAGTGGCAGCTCATACGTGACACCTGCCGTTTGCTCAGGCCCTTTGAGGATGCCACTTTATTTGTCAGTCGGCAGGATTACGGGATGAACGACGTGATTCCACTGCTTCATGTACTACAGCACATGTTGGAAACCATGGCTGGTCAGGGCACTGGAGACATGGCGTTTACATCTTACGGCCACATGAACCCCGTTGGAGCTGAACTGGAGGAGGAGGAAGAGGAGGAGGAGGAGTTGCCCAGCGAAACACAGTTTAGGCTTGGCGAAATGGCTGGTTTATCTAGTCAGCGGACAGGAGAGGAGGAGCAGGAGCAGCCAGAGGAGCTAGAGGTTTTTGAGGAAGGCGAGACAGAGGACCCGGGAACACCGTGGCAGTATGCAGTGGAGATGGAGACAGGTAGTCCATCCGAGTCACTTGCGCAAATGGCACGAAGCATGCTCACGTGCTTGCGTAGTGACCCCAGAATTGTTTCCATCTGTCGGCGGGATGACTTCTGGCTGTCCACCTTATTGGACCCTCGCTTCCGGCACAAAATGGGGGCATTTTTTAAACCCACCGAGAGGGAGGACAAACTGAACTACTACAAAGACATTCTACGTAGGCAGTTGGCCGATGCCTATCTGCGCCATGGTCCATACTCTCGCAGGTCTGACTCGAGGGGACCTCTGCGCTCACCTTCCACTGCCATGGCCGCTGGGGGGGTTGGCAGCAGCAGCAGCAGAAGCTCCATCAGCAGCAGCAGCCTCAGTCTTCAGTCGCTAATGAGTAGCTTTCTACACCCGCATAGTGAGGCTACTCATGAGCAGCAGGAAGACCTGGAGCAGGACCTCAACCAGCAGGTCATGTCATACTTTGACATGACCATGCCAACACACCTTGAGGATCCGCTGGACTTCTGGGCAGCCAAACTTGATTTGTGGCCGCAACTAGCAGAGTTTGCCCTGGAAAAGCTGTCCTGCCCGGCAAGTAGCGTGCCATCTGAGCGGGTGTTTAGACCCTGCAAGGGCATCCCATTCTGTGACTATAACAGCCTCTGTTAAAGACCATATAACCATTTGCTCTTATTATATTTGAAATTAGCCTGATAAAGACACTTTTGCTGGGCATAGCACTACTGGACCCTGCAAGGGCATCCCATTCTGTGACTATAGCAGCCTCTGTTAAAGACCATATAACCATTTGCTCTTATTATAATTGAAATTAGCCTGATAAAGACACTTTTGCTCGGCATAGTACTTCTGGACCCTGCAAGGGCATCCCATTCTGTGACTATAGCAGCCTCTGTTTAAGACCATATAACCATTTGCTCTTATTATAATTGAAATTAGCCTGATAAAGACACTTTTGCTGGGCATAGCACTACTGGACCCTGCAAGGGCATCCCATTCTGTGACTATAGCAGCCTCTGTTAAAGACCATATAACCATTTGCTCTTATTATAATTGAAATTAGCCTGATAAAGACACTTTTGCTCGGCATAGTACTTCTGGACCCTGCAAGGGCATCCCATTCTGTGACTATAGCAGCCTCTGTTTAAGACCATATAACCATTTGCTCTTATTATATTTGAAATTAGCTTGATAAAGACACTTTTGCTGGGCATAGCACTACTGGACCCTGCAAGGGCATCCCATTCTGTGACTATAGCAGCCTCTGTTAAAGACCATATAACCATTTGCTCTTATTATAATTGAAATTAGCCTGATAAAGACACTTTTGCTCGGCATAGTACTTCTGGACCCTGCAAGGGCATCCCATTCTGTGACTATAGCAGCCTCTGTTTAAGACCATATAACCATTTGCTCTTATTATATTTGAAATTAGCCTGATAAAGACACTTTTGCTGGGCATAGCACTACTGGACCCTGCAAGGGCATCCCATTCTGTGACTATAGCAGCCTCTGTTAAAGACCATATAACCATTTGCTCTTATTATAATTGAAATTAGCCTGATAAAGACACCTTTGCTCGGCATAGTACTTCTGGACCCTGCAAGGGCATCCCATTCTGTGACTATAGCAGCCTCTGTTTAAGACCATATAACCATTTGCTCTTATTATAATTGAAATTAGCCTGATAAAGACACTTTTGCTGGGCATAGCACTACTGGACCCTGCAAGGGCATCCCATTCTGTGACTATAGCAGCCTCTGTTAAAGACCATATAACCATTTGCTCTTATTATATTTGAAATTAGCCTGATAAAGACACTTTTGCTGTGCATAGCACTACTGGACCCTGCAAGGGCATCCCATTCTGTGACTATAGCAGCCTCTTTTTAAGACCATATAACCATTTGCTCTTATTATATTTGAAATTAGCCTGATAAAGACACTTTTGCTGGGCATAGCACTACTGGACCCTGCAAGGGCATCCCATTCTGTGACTATAGCAGCCTCTGTTAAAGACCATATAACCATTTGCTCTTATTATATTTGAAATTAGCCTGATAAAGACACTTTTGCTGGGCATAGCACTACTGGACCCTGCAAGGGCATCCCATTCTGTGACTATAGCAGCCTCTGTTAAAGACCATATAACCATTTGCTCTTATTATATTTGAAATTAGGCCTGATAAAGACACTTTTGCTGGGCATAGTACTACTGGATCTTTTTTGGGGGCATCCCATTCTGTGACTACAGCAGCCTCTGTTAAAGACCATATAACCATTTGCACTTATTATAATTGAAATTAGCCCTGATAAAGACACTTTTGCTGGGCATAGGCTTACTGCTGCCTGCCAGGTGCACTTCTGTTGAGGCATCCCATTCTGTAACATAGCATACCCCTCTTTATTTACACTAAGCAGCTCTCTTATTTACACTAAGCAGGCCTGTTGGAGGCTGAGTGTTACTGCTCACTTTTGGTGTGCATTATATTCTGTTTCATATAGACCCACCGCTGCCCGGGGTTTTTTTAAATATCACCTACTACCACGCCAGTTAGACTATGTCGGGCAGACAAGTGCCTGGAAGTGAAAAGAGGAGTGGCAGAGGCCAAGATTCCGCAGGCAGAGCTCGCATCAGACTGGGGGCCAGTAGCAGCAGGAGTCACGCTGAGAGACCTAATCTGCCAGTATCTGCTAGCGGTCGGGTCTCCACCAGTAACGCATCTGCCGTGGTAGATTGGCTGACGCGCTCATCAACAACATCATCACAACTTACATCTGAGACCCCCAGTCTAGGGTCGGTAGGTTCCTCTGACACAACCCTGAGTTGGCATGCCCCGAGAGCAGTCCCTGTCCTCCCATTGCCTCTGTCCTACGCCGTTCCCTCCCCCAGCGACGTATCCTATGCTTTGGGTTCAGCTCCACTCTTTAGTGAGGAGGACGATCAGATACAGGAGGACAGTCAGCAGCTACTGCCCAGCCAAGAAATGGAGGTGGCTTCTTTAGCTAGGCAGACAAATAGTGATGTGGACAGTGTCGTGGGTGCTGCGAGCGTTCCAGCTCCTGCGCCAGACACTGTTGACGAATCCACGAACATCAGTGACGTACAGCCACAACTCGGTGATGATGATGATGACGATGAAGCCGATCGCACTTGGGAGCCGGGTGAGGAAGGGGCTTCATCGTCATCATCAGGAGAAGAGGGGCGCAGGTTGCCCCGGAGTCAGCAGCTGAGGCAGCAAGGTGGTAGCAGTCAGCATGGGGGCACAATTCCAAAGGCTGGAGCCGGCCGGGGCCGGGGTCGGGGTAGAGCACCTGCTGTGCGGCAGTCTACCTTATCAGGAGGTAGTGGAGCAGGGGTTCCTGGAGTTGGCAACAGCAGCAGTGAATCAGTGAGGCCAGGGAGTGGGAAAAGTAGCTACTCGGCAGTGTGGCAGTTTTTCCTGAGGCATCCGCAGGAGGGTAACATGGCCACATGCAAGATATGTAGGCAAAAGGTGAAGCGTGGCCAGGGTCCAAATGTTGGCACCACGGCCCTGCGTCAACATATGATGCGTCACCATAAAACGACCTGGGAGAACCGAGGCTCCCAAGGGGTGGTCCAGTCTGCTTCCTCACCAAGTGAGCTCCCAATTTCTGCCAGCCAAGGCTCCAGCACCTCAGCCGAAGGCAGCTGTGCGTCATACCCATCCTCTGTCGCTCCTGCTCCTCCTCCTCCAAGTCATGCATCCCGCCAGCAATCCATCAGCGAAGCCATGTCCAAGAGACAGCAGTATGCGCCCACTCATCCTACGGCGCAGAAGCTGAATGTGCTCCTGTCCAAGTTGCTGGTGCTGCAGTCGCTCCCTTTTCAGGTGGTGGAATCTGCACCTTTCAGAGAACTGATGGCTTGTGCCGAGCCGAGGTGGAGAGTCCCAAGCCGTCATTTCTTTGCCAAGAAGGCAGTACCAGCGCTGCACACTTTTGTTGAACAGAAGGTGGGCCAGTCCTTGAGCCTGTCGGTGTGTAGCAAAATACATGGCAGCGCCGACATCTGGAGCTGTAACTACGGTCAGGGGCAGTACATGTCGTTTACGGCCCACTGGGTGAATGTGGTCCCTTTGCAGCAGCAGCAGCAACTTGGACAGGTCACGCCGCTTCGGCCTCCGCGCTCTCTGCCCATTGGGCCTGTGACACCGTGCGACTCGGCCTCCTCATCCTCCTCCATCTCCTCACCCTCCACTGTAGGCTCAAGTCTCAGTGCCCCTCCAGTCTACCATGTGTGCAGGGCACGGAGGTGTCACGCAGTGCTTCACATGGTTTGTCTTGGCGAACGGAGTCACACAGGGGAGGAACTGCTTAAATGTATTCATCAGGAAATCCAAACATGGCTTACTCCGAGAAAACGTAAAATGGGAATCATGGTTACCGACAATGGGAAGAACATTTTGTCTGCGCTGCGCCAAGGAAGCCTGACCCATGCCCCCTGCATGGCTCACGTCTTCAATCTGGTTGTCAAGCGGTTTCTGAAGTGTTCCCCCCATCTACAAGACATCCTAACAACTTCAAGGAAACTTTGCATGCACTTCAGCCATCCTACACCGCCAAACACACCCTTCTTGAGCTACAGCGTCAGAATGGTATCCCCCAACATAGTCTGATTTGCGATGTTTCCACCCGTTGGAATTCCACCCTTCACATGTTGGACCGATTATATGAACAGAGAAAAGCCATCACGGATTTCCTGATGATCCAAGCAGATAGGGGGACTCCCCTGTGTAACTTCAATGTCAACCAGTGGCAGCTCATACGTGACACCTGCCGTTTGCTCAGGCCCTTTGAGGATGCCACTTTATTTGTCAGTCGGCAGGATTACGGGATGAACGACGTGATTCCACTGCTTCATGTACTACAGCACATGTTGGAAACCATGGCTGGTCAGGGCACTGGAGACATGGCGTTTACATCTTACGGCCACATGAACCCCGCTGGAGCTGAACTGGAGGAGGAGGAAGAGGAGGAGGAGGAGTTGCCCAGCGAAACACAGTTTAGGTTTGGCGAAATGGCTGGTTTATCTAGTCAGCGGACAGGAGAGGAGGAGCAGGAGCAGCCAGAGGAGCTAGAGGTTTTTGAGGAAGGCGAGACAGAGGACCCGGGAACACCGTGGCAGTATGCAGTGGAGATGGAGACAGGTAGTCCATCCGAGTCACTTGCGCAAATGGCACGAAGCATGCTCACGTGCTTGCGTAGTGACCCCAGAATTGTTTCCATCTGTCGGCGGGATGACTTCTGGCTGTCCACCTTATTGGACCCTCGCTTCCGGCACAAAATGGGGGCATTTTTTAAACCCACCGAGAGGGAGGACAAACTGAACTACTACAAAGACATTCTACGTAGGCAGTTGGCCGATGCCTATCTGCGCCATGGTCCATACTCTCGCAGGTCTGACTCGAGGGGACCTCTGCGCTCACCTTCCACTGCCATGGCCGCTGGGGGGGTTGGCAGCAGCAGCAGCAGAAGCTCCATCAGCAGCAGCAGCCTCAGTCTTCAGTCGCTAATGAGTAGCTTTCTACACCCGCATAGTGAGGCTACTCATGAGCAGCAGGAAGACCTGGAGCAGGACCTCAACCAGCAGGTCATGTCATACTTTGACATGACCATGCCAACACACCTTGAGGATCCGCTGGACTTCTGGGCAGCCAAACTTGATTTGTGGCCGCAACTAGCAGAGTTTGCCCTGGAAAATCTGTCCTGCCCGGCAAGTAGCGTGCCATCTGAGCGGGTGTTTAGTGTGGCGGGGGCCATAGTTACGGCGAGGAGAACTCGTCTGTCAACTAAAAATGTGGAGAGACTCACCTTTGTCAAAATGAATCAGGGATGGATCAGCCAGGATTTCCACCCACCAATGCCTGATGCATGCGACTAGATTCAGCATGGTGCCACGTTTTACACTTTCCAAATGGTGCAAAACATATTTATGTCTTTAGGCCATTATTTGGGCTCCTGCTGCTGCCAACTTCTGCCAACTCCAGGGTGTGATTCATCCAATTTTTGGGCTCCTGAAGCCAACCCCAGGGTCTCTTTAAAGTAATATTTGGGCTCCTGCTGCTGCTACTGCCAACTTCTGCCAACTCCAGGGTGTGATTCATCCAATTTTTGGGCTCCTGAAGCCAACCCCAGTGTCTCTTTAAAGTAATATTTGGGCTCCTGCTGCTGCTGCTGCTGCCAACTCCAGGGTGTGATTCATCCAATTTTTGGGCTCCTGAAGCCAACCCCAGGGTCTCTTTAAAGTAATATTTGGGCTCCTGTTGCTGCTGCTGCCAACTCCTGCCAACTCCAGGGTGTGATTCATCCAATTTTTGGGCTCCTGAAGCCAACCCCAGGGTCTGTTTAAAGTAATATTTGGGCTCCTGCTGCTGCTGCTGTCAACTCCTGCCAACTCCAGGGTGTGATTCATCCAATTTTTGGGCTCCTGAAGCCAACCCCAGTATCTCTTTAAAGTAATATTTGGGCTCCTGCTGCTGCTGCTGCCAACTCCTGCCAACTCCAGGGTGTGATTCATCCAATTTTTGGGCTCCTGAAGCCAACCCCAGGGTCTGTTTAAAGTAATATTTGGGCTCCTGCTGCTGCTGCTGCCAACTTCTGCCAACTCCAGGGTGTGATTCATCCAATTTTTGGGCTCCTGAAGCCAACTCCAGTGTCTCTTTAAAGTAATATTTGGGCTCCTGTTGCTGCTGCTGCCAACTCCTGCCAACTCCAGGGTGTGATTCATCCAATTTTTGGGCTCCTGAAGCCAACCCCAGGGTCTGTTTAAAGTAATATTTGGGCTCCTGCTGCTGTCAACTCCTGCCAACTCCAGGGTGTGATTCATCCAATTTTTGGGCTCCTGAAGCCAACCCCAGGGTCTCTTTAAAGTAATATTTGGGCTCCTGTTGCTGCTGCTGCCAACTCCTGCCAACTCCAGGGTGTGATTCATCCAATTTTTGGGCTCCTGAAGCCAACCCCAGGGTCTGTTTAAAGTAATATTTGGGCTCCTGCTGCTGCTGCTGTCAACTCCTGCCAACTCCAGGGTGTGATTCATCCAATTTTTGGGCTCCTGAGGCCAACCCCAGGGTCTCTTTAAAGTAATATCTGGGCTCCTGCTGCTGCTGCTGCTGCTGCCAACTCCAGGGTGTGATTCATCCAATTTTTGGGCTCCTGAAGCCAACCCCAGGGTCTCTTTAAAGTAATATTTGGGCTCCTGTTGCTGCTGCTGCCAACTCCTGCCAACTCCAGGGTGTGATTCATCCAATTTTTGGGCTCCTGAAGCCAACCCCAGGGTCTGTTTAAAGTAATATTTGGGCTCCTGCTGCTGCTGCTGTCAACTCCTGCCAACTCCAGGGTGTGATTCATCCAATTTTTGGGCTCCTGAAGCCAACCCCAGTGTCTCTTTAAAGTAATATTTGGGCTCCTGCTGCTGCTGCTGCCAACTCCTGCCAACTCCAGGGTGTGATTCATCCAATTTTTGGGCTCCTGAAGCCAACCCCAGGGTCTGTTTAAAGTAATATTTGGGCTCCTGCTGCTGCTGCTGTCAACTCCTGCCAACTCCAGGGTGTGATTCATCCAATTTTTGGGCTCCTGAAGCCAACCCCAGGGTCTCTTTAAAGTAATATTTGGGCTCCTGCTGCTGCTGCTGCTGCTGCCAACTTCTGCCAACTCCAGGGTGTGATTCATCCAATTTTTGGGCTCCTGAAGCCAACTCCAGTGTCTCTTTAAAGTAATATTTGGGCTCCTGTTGCTGCTGCTGCCAACTCCTGCCAACTCCAGGGTGTGATTCAACCAATTTTTGGGCTCCTGAAGCCAACTCCAGTGTCTCTTTAAAGTAATATTTGGGCTCCTGCTGCTGCTGCTGCCAACTTCTGCCAACTCCAGGGTGTGATTCATCCAATTTTTGGGCTCCTGAGGCCAACCCCAGGGTCTGTTTAAAGTAATGTTTGGGCTCCTGCTGCTGCTGCTGCTGCCAACTCCAGGGTGTGATTCATCCAATTTTTGGGCTCCTGAAGCCAACCCCAGTGTCTCTTTAAAGTAATATTTGGGCTCCTGCTGCTGCTGCTGCCAACTCCAGGGTGTGAATCATCCAATTTTTGGGCTCCTGAAGCCAACTCCAGTGTCTCTTTAAAGTAATATTTGGGCTCCTGCTGCTGCTGCTGCCAACTTCTGCCAACTCTAGGGTGTGATTCATCCAATTTTTGGGCTCCTGAGGCCAACCCCAGGGTCTGTTTAAAGTAATGTTTGGGCTCCTGCTGCTGCTGCTGCTGCCAACTCCAGGGTGTGAATCATCCAATTTTTGGGCTCCTGAAGCCAACCCCAGGGTCTCTTTAAAGTAATATTTGGGCTCCTGCTGCTGCTGCTGCCAACTTCTGCCAACTCCAGGGTGTGATTCATCCAATTTTTGGGCTCCTGAAGCCAACCCCAGGGTCTCTTTAAAGTAATGTTTGGGCTCCTGCTGCTGCTGCTGCCAACTCCAGGGTGTGAATCATCCAATTTTTGGGCTCCTGAAGCCAACCCCAGTGTCTCTTTAAAGTAATATTTGGGCTCCTGCTGCTGCTGCTGCCAACTCCAGGGTGTGAATCATCCAATTTTTGGGCTCCTGAAGCCAACTCCAGTGTCTCTTTAAAGTAATATTTGGGCTCCTGCTGCTGCTGCTGCCAACTTCTGCCAACTCTAGGGTGTGATTCATCCAATTTTTGGGCTCCTGAGGCCAACCCCAGGGTCTGTTTAAAGTAATGTTTGGGCTCCTGCTGCTGCTGCTGCTGCCAACTCCAGGGTGTGAATCATCCAATTTTTGGGCTCCTGAAGCCAACCCCAGGGTCTCTTTAAAGTAATATTTGGGCTCCTGCTGCTGCTGCTGCCAACTTCTGCCAACTCCAGGGTGTGATTCATCCAATTTTTGGGCTCCTGAAGCCAACCCCAGGGTCTCTTTAAAGTAATGTTTGGGCTCCTGCTGCTGCTGCTGCCAACTCCAGGGTGTGAATCATCCAATTTTTGGGCTCCTGAAGCCAACCCCAGTGTCTCTTTAAAGTAATGTTTGGGCTCCTGCTGCTGCTGCCAACTCCAGGGCGTGATTCATCCAATTTTTGGGCTACTGAAGCCAACCCCAGTGTCTCTTTAAAGTAATGTTTTGGCTCCTGCTGCTGCTGCTGCCAACTCCAGGGTGTGATTCATCCAATTTTTGGGCTACTGAAGCCAACTCCAGTGTCTCTTTAAAGTAATATTTGGGCTCCTGCTGCTGCTGCTGCCAACTCCAGGGTGTGATTCATCCAATTTTTGGGCTCCTGAAGCCAACCCCAGTGTCTCTTTAAAGTAATATTTGGGCTCCTGCTGCTGCTGCTGCCAACCCAGGGTGTGATTCATCCAATTTTTGGGCTCCTGAAGCCAACTCCAGTGTCTCTTTAAAGTAATATTTGGGCTCCTGCTGCTGCTGCTGCCAACTCCAGGGTGTGATTCATCCAATTTTTGGGCTCCTGAGGCCAACCCCAGGGTCTGTTTAAAGTAATGTTTGGGCTCCTGCTGCTGCTGCTGCCAACTCCAGGGTGTGATTCATCCAATTTTTGGGCTCCTGAAGCCAACTCCAGTGTCTCTTTAAAGTAATATTTGGGCTCCTGCTGCTGCTGCTGTCAACTCCTGCCAACTCCAGGGTGTGATTCATCCAATTTTTGGGCTCCTGAAGCCAACCCCAGGGTCTCTTTAAAGTAATGTTTGGGCTCCTGCTGCTGCTGCTGCCAACTCCAGGGTGTGATTCATCCAATTTTTGGGCTCCTGCTGCTGCCAACTCCAGTGTCTCTTTAAAGCAATGTTTGGGCTCCTGCCCCTCATAGTGATGCCACTTCAACTCTCTTGAATTCAATTGTGCCGCTCTGCGATTCTATTAGCGATGCCTCTGATCTGCATGTGATATTTCTTCAAAGTATTATTTAACTAACCCAGCACGCATCCTGTGCGTGTTACATCAAGGCAGAATGGTTTACAACCCTATTGAGGCTCTAGGAGGCTCAGAAATAGCCGTTTTTAATAGCGATTCGTCGCGAATTTATTCGGGTCGAAACGATTTTTGTCGGAAAATTTGGCGAATCAGTCGAATCGAATTTTTCAAAAGTTCGCTCATCTCTACTCACTTCCACTGATGTTTAAAAGAAGCAACCTGATACCATCACAGGGCTGCTTGATCTTTGGTAGTTCCTGGGTTTTCCGGTTTCTTATGCTGTTGTCTTCAGCCATCCTGGTTTTCCCATATATTCCTGGATAATCTGTAATCAAGTTCCCTGTTCTGTGTAAGAACAATTCTTGTTCATTTTGACTCACTACTTGACCCCTAACTCTCGTCTGGGACCCTCTGCTTCCTATACTGATCACTGGCCTAATTACCCACCTGTTCCTGGCATTCCAGATACTGTATTAACCTAGCTCACAGGGTTTCTCCTCACTGTTAGTACTAACCCAACTATTTTGCCTCACAGTGCACTCACAGTGGTGATGTCAGATCTCTGAGCATGCTGTGGCTCTTAGTATGCATTGGTTAGTTTCAGGTAATGAAGATGTCAGATAGTGGTACATGTGCATCAAGGTTAGTTTATGATGTGCACCCACTTTTAAGTGGGATAAATTATCAGCTGACAAGTCCTGCTGCTGGCATCACAGGATACTGGACTCTTAAAGTGGGAAGTCCCGGCAAAAGATGATGCCAGGGGATCTTCTCAGATCAATCTGCCATGCCTCTTGCCAAGAGGCACAACTTCTCAGCCACAACCTGGCACCTCTCAGGCAGCAAAACCTATCCTCCCTTCTAGTGGGGCTCTAGAAAACCGCAAGGGGCATAGACTCCAGTCTGCAGGGTTTAATCTTGAGATCTTTGCACTTGGTTTCTGGACCACCCATGCCAGACAGTGAGATCTGGGTTCAGCTGGTGCTTGGCCCCAATGCTAACAGCATAACAGATAAACTGGACCAGATACCATATACAAATCCCTGTAGACTATGTCCCTTTGTAACTACTCATTTTGTGCCATATTAGTTCAAGCAGAGTTTAAAGAGAAACTATGGTCAAGTCACCATTTCCTCATTCATGGTGTATGGCACCAAATGGCGGTTAATCAGGTGACCAATGGAGAGCTTTAAGATTTGATGTGCAAGCCCCCTGGGAAATTCAGATTGCTCACTGACACGTGATTGCCAGCCATACATGAAGTGGTTAAAATTTAAGCAATTTGTGAAAAATTGATACGGACAAACCTGAATTTCTTGAAGAAATACTCAAAGCAAATTTTTAACAAGTTTGTCCATCTCTGTTTACCAGCTATAATATTTACGGAGGGAAAAGCACAGGATGTGCCCATCTGCATTTTCAGAATGCATTGATGGGACGTAGAAGAGGTCAAGTTTTTTAGCTAATTCTCATGCTTCCTTTATAGGATTAGACTGTAGGGCCAAATTAGAAATGATTTCCTTTATAAATATATATTTCATGTATATTATATATTTTGTATTATATCTTTATAATGCAAGTTGTCTTATTAACTTATTAAAATCAGGTTACCCCATCAAGAAACTATTAAGTTGCCCTGGAACTATGTTTTATCTTTTAGTCTGGCACAAGTTATAGTGACTGTAACTAGAGATGAGTGAAGTTTTGAAAAATTCGATTCGGCTGATTCGCCGAATTTTCTGACAAAAATCGGTTCGATCCGAATTTATTCACGGCGAATCGCTATTAACCACCCTTGACTTCCCCCCCCCTGCTAGTAAAAAAATAACTGTATAAAAATACTCACCTGACCCCTCTATCGAATTGGCCAGGTATCCTCTTTCATTTGGTGCCATCCGATCCCCCCTAGGGGCTCGGATGGCCCCAGGAAAGCCACCAGAAAAGCCCCCCCCCCCCCCGATTTTCTGTCATTTGAAAAAAAAAAGCCCAGCCGCAAAGTTGGGCGGGCAGGAGGGAGGTAATGACAGCTTTGAAAGAAAGCGGGCAGGGTGGGATGGAGGAATGACAGCCGGCGGGGAGGTAATGACAGCTTGGAAAGAAAGTGAGCGGTGCAGGAGGGAGGTACTGACAGCGGGCGGGGAGGTAATGACAGCTTGGAAAGAAAGTGGGCGGGGCGGGAGGGAGGAATGACAGCGGGGTGGGAGGGAGGTAATGACAGTTTGGAAAGAAAGTGGGCAGGGCGGGAGGGAGGAATGACAGCGGGGTGGGAGGGAGGAATGACAGCTTGGAAAGAAAGTGGGCGGGGCGGAAGGGAGGAGTTACAGTGGGTGGGGAGGTAATGACAGCTTGGAAAGAAAGTGGGCGGAGTGGGAGGGAGGAGTTACAGCGGGCGGGGAGGTAATGACAGCTTGGAAAGAAAATGGGCGGGGCAGGGGGGAGGAATGACAGCGGGCGGGGTGGGAGGGACGAATGACAGCGGACGGGGATAGCGGGCAGGGTGGGCAGGAGGAATGACAGCTTGGAAAAAAAGTGGGTGGGGTGGGAGGGAGGAATGACAGCCGGTGGGGAGGTAATGACAGCTTGGAAAGAAAGTGGGCGGAGTGGGAGGGAGGAGTTACAGCGGGCGGGGAGGTAATGACAGCTTGGAAAGAAAGTGGGCGGGGTGGGAGGGAGGAGTTACAGCGGGCGGGGAGGTAATGACAGCTTGGAAAGAAAATGGGTGGGGCGGGAGGGAGCAATGACAGGGGGCGGGGTGGGAGGGAGGAATGACAGCGGATGGAAGAATGAGAGCGTGCGGGGCAAGCGGAAAGATAGGGGGCGGGGCGGCCAAGCGTGAAGAAAGAGCGCGTGAAAAAGGTAAAAGCTGACTGCCTGTCAATGATTGGGGGGGCGAAAACTGAATGTTTAGTTAATCTGGAGGAAGATTGCAGGGGTTTGGGATGCCCAGGGATACCTTTAAAGTTGAACCCACCAGCGGCTGGCCTGGAATCTAAAAGATCTAAAAGATTCCAGGGCTGGCCGCTGGCTTTTCCCTGAGGCATTCTGATTCGGGATGCCCCCGCTGTGTGAACCCCCCCTTCTCCAGGGCACCTGTAAAAGCTCACCTTTCCCAGCCCCATCCCATCTGTCTTTTCCCAGCTCTGCCCCATCCCATCTCTCTTTTCCCAGCTCTGTCCCATCCCATCTGTCTTTTCCCAGCTCTGCCCCATCCCATCTCTCTTTTCCAAGCTCTGTCCCATCCCATCTGTCTTTTACCAGCTCTATCCCATCCCATCTCTCAATTGCCAGCTCTGTCCCATCCCATCTCTCTATTCCCAGCTCTGTCCCATCCCATCTCTCTATTCCCAGCTCTGTCCCATCCCATCTCTATTTTCCCAGCTCTGTCCCATCCCATCTGTCTTTTCCCAGCTCTGTCCCATCCCATCTCTCTTTTCCCAGCTCTATCCCATCCCATCTCTCTATTCCCAGCTCTGCCCCATCCCATCTCTCTATTCCCAGCTCTGTCCCATCCCATCTCTCTATTCCCAGCTCTGTCCCATCCCATCTCTCTATTCCCAGCTCTGTCCCATCCCATCTCTATTTTCCCAGCTCTGTCCCATCCCATCTGTCTTTTCCCAGCTCTGTCCCATCCCATCTGTCTTTTCCCAGCTCTGTCCCATCCCATCTCTCTATTCCCAGCTCTGTCCCATCCCATCTCTATTTTCCCAGCTCTGTCCCATCCCATCTGTCTTTTCCCAGCTCTGTCCCATCCCATCTCTGTTTTCCCAGCTCTGTCCCATCCCATCTCTCTATTCCCAGCTCTGCCCCATCCCATCTCTCTATTCCCAGCTCTGTCCCATCCCATCTCTATTTTCCCAGCTCTGTCCCATCCCATCTGTCTTTTCCCAGCTCTGTCCCATCCCATCTCTCTTTTCCCAGCTCTGTCCCATCCCATCTCTCTATTCCCAGCTCTGTCCCATCCCACCTCTATTTTCCCAGCTCTGTCCCATCCCATCTGTCTTTTCCCAGCTCTGCCCCATCCCATCTCTCTTTTCTCAGCTCTGTCCCATCCCATCTCTCTATTCCCAGCTCTGTCCCATCCCATCTCCCTATTCCCAGCTCTGTCCCATCCCATCTCTCTTCTCCCAGCTCTTTGCCATCCCATCTCTCTATTCCCAGCCTTTAAAGTTGAACCCACCAGCGGCTGGCCTGGAATCTAAAAGATCTAAAAGATTCCAGGGCTGGCCGCTGGCTTTTCCCTGAGGCATTCTGATTCGGGATGCCCCCGCTGTGTGAACCCCCCTTCTCCAGGGCACCTGTAAAAGCTCACCTTTCCCAGCCCCATCCCATCTGTCTTTTCCCAGCTCTGCCCCATCCCATCTCTCTTTTCCCAGCTCTGTCCCATCCCATCTGTCTTTTCCCAGCTCTGCCCCATCCCATCTCTCTTTTCCAAGCTCTGTCCCATCCCATCTGTCTTTTACCAGCTCTATCCCATCCCATCTCTCAATTGCCAGCTCTGTCCCATCCCATCTCTCTATTCCCAGCTCTGTCCCATCCCATCTCTCTATTCCCAGCTCTGTCCCATCCCATCTCTATTTTCCCAGCTCTGTCCCATCCCATCTGTCTTTTCCCAGCTCTGTCCCATCCCATCTCTCTTTTCCCAGCTCTATCCCATCCCATCTCTCTATTCCCAGCTCTGCCCCATCCCATCTCTCTATTCCCAGCTCTGTCCCATCCCATCTCTCTATTCCCAGCTCTGTCCCATCCCATCTCTCTATTCCCAGCTCTGTCCCATCCCATCTCTATTTTCCCAGCTCTGTCCCATCCCATCTGTCTTTTCCCAGCTCTGTCCCATCCCATCTGTCTTTTCCCAGCTCTGTCCCATCCCATCTCTCTATTCCCAGCTCTGTCCCATCCCATCTCTCTATTCCCAGCTCTGTCCCATCCCATCTCTATTTTCCCAGCTCTGTCCCATCCCATCTGTCTTTTCCCAGCTCTGTCCCATCCCATCTCTGTTTTCCCAGCTCTGTCCCATCCCATCTCTCTATTCCCAGCTCTGCCCCATCCCATCTCTCTATTCCCAGCTCTGTCCCATCCCATCTCTATTTTCCCAGCTCTGTCCCATCCCATCTGTCTTTTCCCAGCTCTGTCCCATCCCATCTCTCTTTTCCCAGCTCTGTCCCATCCCATCTCTCTATTCCCAGCTCTGTCCCATCCCACCTCTATTTTCCCAGCTCTGTCCCATCCCATCTGTCTTTTCCCAGCTCTGCCCCATCCCATCTCTCTTTTCCCAGCTCTGTCCCATCCCATCTCTCTATTCCCAGCTCTGTCCCATCCCATCTCTCTATTCCCAGCTCTGTCCCATCCCATCTCTCTTCTCCCAGCTCTTTGCCATCCCATCTCTCTATTCCCAGCTCTGTCCCATCCCATCTCTATTTTCCCAGCTCTGTCCCATCCCATCTCTCATTTCCCAGCCCCATCCCATCTCTCTTTTCCCAGCTCTGTGCCATCCCATCTCTCTTTTCCCAGCTTTGTCCCATCCCATTTCTCAATTGCCAGCTCTGTCCCATCCCATCTCTCTTTTCCCAGCTCTGTCCCATCCCATCTCTCTTTTCCCAGCTCTGTCCCATCCCATCTCTCAATTGCCAGCTCTGTCCCATCCCATCTCTGTTTTCCCAGCTCTACCCCATCCCATCTCTCTTTTCCCAGCTCTGCCCCATCCCATCTCTCTTTTCCCAGCTCTGCCCCATCCCATCGCTCTATACCCAGCTCTGTCCTGTCCCATCTGTCTTTTCCCAACTCGGTCCCATCCCATCCTGTAATTAGATAGATAGATAGATAGATAAATGAATTAGATAAATAGATATATAGATTAATTAATTAGATAGATAGATAGATAGATAGATAGATAGATAGATAAATTAGATAGATAGATAGATAGATAGATAGATAGATAGATAGATAGATAGATAGAATAATTAGATAGATAGAATAATTAGATAGATAGATAGATAGATAGATAGATAGATAGATAAATTAGATAAGATAGATAAATAGATATATAGATTAATTAGATAGATAGATAAATAGATAGATAGATAGATAGATAGATAGATAGATAGATAGATTAATTAGATAGTAATTCGGCTTTTCAATAGTCTATTTATCTATCTAATAAATATATATTTATATATCTAATTAATCTATCTATCTATCTATCTATCTATCTATCTATCTATCTATCTAATTAATCTATATATCTATTTATCTATCCAATTAATCTATTTATCTAATTAATTAATCTATCTATCTAATTATTCTATGTATTTATCTAATCTATCTAATAATCTATCTATATATCTAATTAATCTATCCATATATCTAATTAATCTATATATATATATATATATATATATATATAATTAATCTATCTATATATCTAAATAATCTAGATATCTAATTAATCTATCTATATATCTAATTAATCTATCTATATATCTAATTAATCTTGATATCTAATTAATCTAATCAAATCTATCTATCTATGTATCTATTTAAATCATCTATCTATGTATCTATGTATGTATCTATTTTATCTATCTATCTATCTATCTATCTATCTATCTATCTATCTATCTATGTATCTTTTTAATTCATCTATCTATTATCATCCGCCAAATTCATACTCTATTATCATCCTCCAGGCTCACACTCTATTATCATCCGCCAAGCTCACACTCTATTATCATCCGCCAAATTCATACTCTATTATCACCCGCCAGGCTTATACTCTATTATCATCCGCAAAATGCATACTCATATTATCATCCGCCAAATTCATTCTCTATTATCATCCATTAAATTCAAACTCTATTATCATCCACCAAATTCATTCTCTATTATCATCCATTAAATTCATACTCTGTTATCATCCGCAAAATTCATACTCATATTATCATCCGCCAAATTCATACTCTATTATCATCCGCCAAATTCATACTCTAATATCATCTGCCAAATTCATTCTCTATTATCATCCATTAAATTCATACTCTATTATTATCCTCCAAATTCATACTCCATTATCATCCGCCAAATCATTCTCTACTATCATCCATTAAATTCATACTCTATTATCATCCGCAAAATTGATACTCATATTATCATCCACAAAATTCATACTCTATTATCATCCGCTAGGCTCACACTCTATTAGCATCCATTAAATTCATACTCAATTATCATCCACCAAATTCATTCTCTACTATCATCCATTAAATTCATACTCTATTATCATCCGCAAAATTCATACTCATATTATCATCCTCCAAATTCATACTCTATTATCATCCGCCAAATTCATTCTCTATTATCATCCACCAAATTCATTCTCTACTATCATTCATTAAATTCATACTCTATTATCATCCACAAAATTCATACTCATATTATCATTGACAAAATTCATAGTCTATTATCATCCGCCAAATTCAATCTCTATTATCATCCATTAACCCTTTAACCGCCAGCCTACCTGGAGTTTTTGTCACCCTTTGTTGCCAGACCATTTTGCACTATTTTGCGCTCCCCTTGTTCAACTGTGATTTTTGAAGGGATTTCCATGGATTTCCCAGGAAAATTATATATTGTTTTTTTCAGCAGAGTCTGGGCTTTAACATGAAATGTCTTGCTTGTCATTTTTCAAGTGTTTTTTTTAATATTTTGGGGTGAAATATGTCCAAAAAAATTAAAAAAATCTATTTTTTACAATTTGTAGTTTTTTTTTGTAATAAAAAATGTAAGTTTGTCAATAAAATCTTATTGCGTGTGAAATCCCAATTTCTCCCAGTTATAACGGTACCACATATGTATTGGTAGACACCCTTTCCTGCCCAGGAGACTCCCTCAAACTGAAACAGCACTTTAAGAGATTTTTAGATCAAATACAGCGATGCTAAGCGCTATGTGCACCTTGCAGTTTTTTAATAAAAACAACCCTTTACATTTGAAATACCCCCCACAAACTATATATTCTCTGGAAATACACACTTCAAGCTTTCTAGGCGTACCAGGCTTGTTGATGTTGCCACAGTTTTCTGGAAGTTCTCCCTCAATGTATTCTTTGGTTACACAGAGCTTCCCTAAAAAAGGATAAAAAAAACAGGATCAAAGCCACATTTTCCTAAAAATATATGCAAACAAGAAAAAACAAGTTAATCTGAAAAAGCAACATCCCCCGAACAGAACGATACCCAACATGCATAGGTACTGTCAAAAGAAGAGTTGCCAAACACCAAAAAGTAAAGCATATGCACAATGGAAATTTTGCTTGAAAATTTCAACTCTGCAGACAAAGTGCGCACCTTGCGCCTTTTCTGCCAAAAAAACCCTTTACATTTGGAATACCCCCCACAAACCATACATTCCTGAAAGTACACATGATAAGCTTTCTAAGCGTACCCAGCATGTTGTAGCGGGCCCATCTTTCTGAAAGTAATCCCTCAAAGAATTCTTTGGTCGCACAGGGTTTCCTTAAAAAATGTATAGTAAAGCAGAATCAAAAATGAGTTTTCCTAAAATATCAATATGCAAACAAAAAAAACAAGCTAAATCTGAAAGCACAAGGTCCCCCGAGCAGAACGGTACCCAACATGCATAGGTTCTATTAACCCTTTTAACTGCCAGCCTACTTGAGGTTTTGTCACCCTCTCTTGACGGGTCATTTTTCACCATTTTGCGCTATGCTTAACTGTGATTTTTGCAGGAATTTCCAGGAAAATGATATATTTTATTTTTTCGGCAGAGTTTAGGCTTTAACATGAAATGTCTTATTTGTAATTTACTGTTTTTTTTTAATTTTTTGGAGTAAATTTAACAAAACAAAATAAAAAAAATATTTTTTAGAAAATTGTCTTTTTTTTTTTAAAGAAAACCATATTGCATGTGAAAGCCCAATTTCTCCCGATTACAACGGTACCACATATGTATCGGTAGCCCCCCGTTACTGTTCAGAAGACCCCCCCCAAACTGAAAAAACACTTTATAACATGTAAAAATAAAATACAACTACAATCCACACTATAAAGGGTTAAATCAAGAAAAAAAATTGGCATGGGGTTCCCCTTCCAGGGGGGGGGGGGGGTAATCCCCATTTTTTTTAATTTTAAGGGTTAAAAACCCCTTAAAAATTCCCATAAAAAATTACATGGGGTCCCCCCTACCCAGCATAACCAGCCGGGGATCAGCTATGCAGGCAGGGCTTGTAGAACAGGGCGCAGGGGCCAGCTTTGGTGGCCCCCACCCTGCCAGGTATAAGCCCGCACCTCCTAAATCTGCCCAGGCCCTTCTGCCCCCCCTGGGCTTCGGGGAGGCAGGTAATAGGGGGCCGGGGTTAATGGCAAATCACCCGCTCGCCGCAGGTGACTTGACAGCCCCCCAGCCTTGTGAACTGGTATAGGGGTTTCATGGACTCCTTACAAGTTCACAATGGGTTAAAGTGGACCAACACCCAGGGATGATCGGCCCGGGAATCTATAAGATTCCCAGACCGTTCTATTTCTTCCCCCTGGGGCATCCAAAATCGGGATGCCCCTCTGTGTGAAACCCCCCGGAACACCCGCTACCACTTACTTGAATCCCGGTCCTACGGCGCATGTGCGGGCCGCAACCCCGCTATCCCTCTAGTAGGGCGCTTGCCCGTGCCGGCTATTTACGCTCCCTGTTAGAGGGAAGTGGGGGATGCACCCGCTTAGCGCGCTCAGAGCGGCTGAGCTTAGACGTCCATAACTCAGCCCCTCTGAGCGCGCTGATTGGACGAGCGGCCGCGCATGCGCCATAGGACCCGGGTGAGGTGAGTTATTGTGGGTGATCTAAAGTTTAAGCTCTATTATTATCCTCCAAATTCATACTCTATTATCATCCGCCAAATTCATTCTCTATTATCATCCATTAAATTCATACTCTATTATCATCCACCAAATTCATTCTCTACTATCATCCATTAAATTCATACTCTATTATCATCCGCAAAATTCATACTCATTTTATCATCCGCAAAATTCATACTCATATTATCATCCACAAAATTCATACTCTATTATCATCCGCCAGGCTCACACTCTATTATCATCCATTAAATTCATACTCTATTATCATCCTCCAAATTCATACTCTATTATCATCCGCCAAATTCATTCTCTATTATCATCCATCAAATTCATTCTCTAATATCATCCATTAAATTCATACTCTATTATCATCTGCAAAATTCATACTCATGTTATCATCCACAAAATTCATACTCATATTATCATCGACAAAATGCATACTCTATTATCACCCATTAAATTCATACTCTATTATCATCCACCAAATTCATACTCTATTATCATCCTCCAAATTCATACTCTATTATCATCCACCAAATAAATTCTCTATTATCATCCATTAAATTCATTCTCTACTATCATCCTCCAAATTCATACTCTATTATCATCCACCAAATTAATTCTCTATTATCATCCATTAATATCATCCCCCGAGCAGAACGGTACCCAACATGCATAGGTTCTATTAACCCTTTTAACTGCCAGCCTACTTGAGGTTTTGTCACCCTCTCTTGACGGGTCATTTTTCACCATTTTGCGCTATGCTTAACTGTGATTTTTGCAGGAATTTCCAGGAAAATGATATATTTTATTTTTGCGGCAGAGTTTAGGCTTTAACATGAAATGTCTTGTTTGTAATTTACTGTTTTTTTAAATTTTTGGGAGTAAATTTAACAAAACAAAATAAAAAAAATATTTTTTAGAAAATTGTCTTTTTTTTTTAAAGAAAACCATATTGCATGTGAAAGCCCCATTTCTCCCGATTACAACGGTACCACATATGTATCGGTAGCCCCCCGTTACTGTTCAGAAGACCCCCCCAAACTGAAAAAACACTTTATAACATGTAAAAATAAAATACAACTACAATCCACACTATAAAGGGTTAAATCAAGAAAAAAAATTGGCATGGGGTTCCCCTTCCAAGGGGGGGGGGGGGGTAATCCCCATTTTTTTTAATTTTAAGGGTTAAAAACCCCTTAAAAATTCCCATAAAAAAATTACATGGGGTCCCCCCTACCCAGCATAACCAGCCCGGGGATCAGCTATGCAGGGCTTGTAGAACAGGGCGCAGGGGCCAGCTTTGGTGGCCCCCACCCTGCCAGGTATAAGCCCGCACCTCCTAAATCTGCCCGGGCCCTTCTGCCCCCCCTGGGCTTCGGGGAGGCAGGTAATAGGGTGCCGGGGTTAATGGCAAATCACCCGCTCGCCGCAGGTGACTTGACAGCCCCCCAGCCTTGTGAACTGGTATAGGGGTTTCATGGACTCCTTACAAGTTCACAATGGGTTAAAGTGGACCAACACCCAGGGATGATCGGCCCGGGAATCTATAAGATTCCCAGACCGTTCTATTTCTTCCCCCTGGGGCATCCAAAATCGGGATGCCCCTCTGTGTGAAACCCCCCGGAACACCCGCTACCACTTACTTGAATCCCGGTCCTACGGCGCATGTGCGGGCCGCAACCCCGCTATCCCTCTAGTAGGGCGCTTGCCCGCGCCGGCTATTTACGGTCCCTGTTAGAGGGAAGTGGGGGATGCACCCGCTAGCGCGCTCAGAGCGACTAAGCTTAGACGTCCATAACTCAGCCCCTCTGAGCGCGCTGATTGGACGAGCGGCCGCGCATGCGCCATAGGACCCGGGTGAGGTGAGTTATTGTGGGTGATCTAAAGTTTAAGCTCTATTATTATCCTCCAAATTCATGCTCTATTATCATCCATTAAATTCATACTCTATTATCATCCACCAAATTCATTCTCTACTATCATCCATTAAATTCATACTCTATTATCATCCGCAAAATTCATACTCATTTTATCATCCGCAAAATTCATACTCATATTATCATCCACAAAATTCATACTCTATTATCATCTGCCAGGCTCACACTCTATTATCATCCATTAAATTCATACTCTATTATCATCCTCCAAATTCATACTCTATTATCATCCGCCAAATTCATTCTCTATTATCATCCATCAAATTCATTCTCTAATATCATCCATTAAATTCATACTCTATTATCATCTGCAAAATTCATACTCATGTTATCATCCACAAAATTCATACTCATATTATCATCGACAAAATGCATACTCTATTATCACCCATTAAAATCATACTCTATTATCATCCACCAAATTCATACTCTATTATTATCCTCCAAATTCATACTCTATTATCATCCACCAAATTAATTCTCTATTATCATCCATTAAATTCATTCTCTACTATCATCCTCCAAATTTATACTCTATTATCATCCACCAAATTAATTCTCTATTATCATCCATTAATTCATACTCTATTATCATCCGCAAAATTCATACTCTATTATCATCCGCCAAATTCATTCTCTATTATCATCCATTATATTCTTACTCTATTATCATCCGCAAAATTCATACTCTATTATCATCCGCAAATTCATACTCTATTATCATCTGCCAGGCTCACACTCTATTATCATCCATTAAATTCATAATCTATTATCATATGCCAAATTTATACTCTATTATCATCCTCCAAATTCATACTCTATTATCATCCACCAAATTCATTCTCTATTATCATCCATTAAATTCATACTCTATTATCATCCTCCAAATTCATACTCTATTATCATCCACCAAATTCATTCTCTATTATCATCCATTAAATTCATACTCTATTATCATTCGCCAAATTCATACTCTATTATCATCCTCCAGGCTCACACTCTATTATCATCTGCCAGCTAATACTCTATTATCATCCACCAAATTAATTCTCTATGATCATCCATTATATTCATACTCTATTATCATCCGCCAGGCTCACACTCTATTTTTATCCATTAAATTCATACTCTATTATCATCCTCCAAATTCATTCTCTATTATCATCCATTAAATTCATACTCATATTATCATCCGCAAAATTCATACTCTATTATCATTCACCAAATTCATACTCTATTATCATCCATTAAATTCATACTCTATTATCATCCACCAAATTCATACTCTATTATCATCCTCCAGGCTCACACTCTATTATCATCTGCCAGCTAATACTCTATTATCATCCGCCAAATTCATTCTCTATTATCATTGATTAAATTCATACTCTATTATCATCCGCCAAATTCATTCTCTATTATCATCCATTAAATTCATACTCTATTATCATCCGCCAAATTCATTCTCATGTTATCATCCGCAAAATTCAGACTCATGTTATCATCCGCAAAATTCATACTCATATTATCATCCACAAAATTCATACTCTATTATCATCCGCCAGGCTCACACTCTATTATCATCCATTAAATTTATACTCTGTTATCATCCTCCAAATTCATACTCTATTATCATCCGCCAGGCTCACACTCTATTATCATCCATTAAATTCATACTCTATTATCATCCGCAACATTCATACTCATATTATCATCCACCAAATTCATTCTCTATTATCATCCATTAAATTCATACTCTATTATCATCCTCCAAATTCATACTCCTGTTATCATCCGCAAAATTCATACTCATGTTATCCGCAAAATTCATACTCATATTATCATCCACAAAATTCATACTCTATTATCATCCGCCAGGCTCACACTCTATTATCATCCATTAAATTTATACTCTGTTATCATCCTCCAAATTCATACTCTATTATCATCCGCCAGGCTCACACTCTATTATCATCCATTAAATTCATACTCTATTATCATCCGCAACATTCATACTCATATTATCATCCGCAAAATTCATACTCTATTATCATCCTCCAGGCTCACACTCTATTATCATCTGCCAGCTAATACTCTATTATCATCCACCAAATTAATTCTCTATTATCATCCACCAAATTCATACTCTATTATGATCCGCCAAATTCATACGCTTTTATCATTCTCCATGCTCACACTCTATTATCATCCTCCAGGCCCATACTTATACTATTATTACTCTTATACTCACAATAAAATATCAGCCAGCGTAGTGCTACTTTATCTTCCCTTATATCAGTGCATGGTCGGGGTTGCCGGGTGATATAGGTGATGGCTGACGCATTATGAGGTGTGAGGAGGTTGATGCCTGGGGCTGAGGTGGGAGCACAATCCTCTCGTCTCTTCTGAGCAGCAGACCGTTACAGGGGCAGCAGGGTGAGTAATAATGCTGCTCTGTTATAATGCTAATGTTTTCCATTCCCATGAGATCACTGTCTGTTCAGGACACGGCAGTGGTACCCACATGGGGCGGAGCTAGGGGGTCATTGTTACTGGTGGGTCACTGTATATATATATATTATCCATATATATATATATATATATATATATATTCACAGACTCTCATACCGAAAATCTCTTCAACTATCCTGAAATATGTTGGTGTGTGTTGGGTGTGTGTGCGTGTATGTGTGTGTGTGTTTTAACAGGTTTCCAGCCAGAGAGGCCATATGAGGTCTAGGGAACTTCCACTTTGTGTAGCACACAGTAAGGTGAAATAAATAAAAAATAGGTTTAAGTTTGGAGATAATATAAATAGATACCCTCCCCCCATTTCTTATTCCCTTTTGCTTTGGCAATGCTACATTTTTTTTGGACCTGCCAATAAAGCTCTTTTGAATTGAATTGAATTTGAATTGATAGAAAAATAGATAGATAGATAGATAGATAGAATAATTAGATAGATAGATAGATAGATCAGATTAATAGATAGATTAATTAGATAGATAGATAGATAGATAGATAGATAGAATAATTACATAGATTAGAATTTAGATAGATTAATTAGAGGGAAAAGGCTGGAGGGAAAAGCCGGTAATTCGGCTTTTCAATAGTCTATTTATCTATCTAATTAATATTTATTTATCTATCTAATTAATCTATCTATATATCTATCTTTCTGTCTATCTAATTATTCTATCTATCTATCTATCTATCTATCTAATTTTTCCATCTATCTATGTTTCTATTTATATATCTAATTAATCTATCTATATATCTAATTAATCTATCTATATCTATCTATCCTTTTTTCAGTTCATATTCCAGATAGTAGTGAGCAGATTTGGAGGAGGAAAAGGGGATTTGGGAATTAATTTCATCTTCTAAGGGGAGAATCCACCCAAGATCAACAAGATGTTTAATAGAACAAAATCCGACATTTGAAATATTGAAAGAGGATACCTGTGTCAACAAAAAACAAAAATGATTTTTTTGTTGTGGGATATTTTCTAGTCATTATCACATTTTGGAATTATTTTCATCACTCTTTGATATATTATTAATTAATTCCATTATAATAAAGAATCCTATTTGGGCACTTATAGGAAAAAGTAAAATAAGATAAAATATAATAAATTGTTTGAGCTAAATCCATTTGATTAATTTAGTTTTGATTAATTAATATGGTTGGATATAATTATTTTAATTAATTATATATACTTTTTATAGTGTTGATATGAATATATAATATATTACATCATATTAAAATTAACTCACTGGGGTATGGTTTGAATATACCATTTAATACGTATATTAATTGAATATTTGGTTTTGGTTTACTAAATTGAGATATATATATATATATATATATATATATATATATATATATATATCAACACCCTATATATAAAATGGCTGGAGAGAGTTTTTGTGTCTGTGCATGTGCACTGCCGCACTATATCAGCGGCGTCCTACAAACCACCACAAGACCATAACAAATAGAGACATATATCACACGGTTACATGTAGGACTGACACAAATGCTGAAACTAAATAAGCTGATTAGCTGGTAGAGGTATGATCTCTCTTGACTGCCGTGGATGTCGATATTGCGCAACACTCTGACAATGGAGGAGCTGTAGGCTGGAGCAGGGCTAGGAGCGGGGTGGCATGTGCGTGGAGGGGGCGGCCGTCCGCCGACGCGCGTTTCGCTCCGCCCGCCGGAGCTTCGTCAGGGTGGTGGGCGGCCCTCCACATCCCCACTATAAATGCACAGTCCCTCCCTCGGCTCGGAGGCAGCCAATCACCTGTGTACTTCCTGTGGCGACGTTTTCCACGTCATTCTCATACTCCGGCCTACGGGAGGCGTAATCGCTCAAAGTCCCCGTGTAGATGCGGCCAATCACACGCCACCTCCTATAGCAACGCTGTCGGCGTCCCTCTCAAGCTCCAATCCACGGGAGGGGCCATCGCTCAAACTTCTCGTGAATCATTTCACGTTGGTCAGTGCTTAACAATCAGCTGTCAAATGCACTCGCTTGTCCAATCACCAGAGGGACAATACAACGGGACTTCTTATCCATTCTGCCGCAGTACAAACCACATATATCAAGTAGGGATGTGGGTGTGCATGTGTCAAGCAGGCCTCCAGCAAAATAATGTCAGTTCATCTACTACCACGTTACAGAAGTGCGCCTCAGTACAGCACAATGCATATCTTCATCCCAATGTCCAAACCTAGCACTAAATCTGGATCGATATTGATAATCCATCTATCCAATGCAGCTGGGAACATCAGGTCTTAATCCTATAACTAGTATCCAGAGGTCTAATATAATTCATAAATATTTCATAAATATTATGCATAAGTCAAGGCCGGCATATTTGATTTGTATGCCAGTTTTCATATCTACATATTTACATATTTACATATTCATCAGCCACATCAACCGCCCCAGATCATCCAGGGGGCTCAAAACTATTGTCTTCTTACAAAAAAGCCCCCAAACCGGAGTCAGTGTTTAGCCCCCCCGGGAACATAGTGGCCAACTCAAAGATCAATCTTGCTTCCTGCTGCATCAGACGTTTATCTAAGAAGCCCCGTCTCCCATTCTTCTTCAATGCAAAAATTCCGCAGGCCCTAAGGCCCCTTGGGTTCCCTTGATGAAATATTCTAAAGTGATCAGACACAGGGCTTTTATCATTCCCCTTTCTGATGTCACCTACATGCTCACCTACCCGCGTGCGCAACTCACGCTTGGTTTTACCAATGTACTTCTTATTACATGGGCAGGTGAGCATGTACACGACATGGGTGGTCCCATAATTAATGAATCCCTTTATTTTTCTTGGTGGACCTCCTCTTGTTCCTACAAAGGTACTAGTCTTTTCCATAAATGGACAGGTTTTGCAGTGTCCACATTTAAACGAACCATCCAAACCGTCAGTCCGCCCTGTATTCGTGGGTCTGACCAGATCACTGTGGACCAATCTGTCCCTCATATTTGTCGCTCTACGAGCTGTAAGTAAGGGACGTGGGCCTACACATCGGGCTATTTTCGGATCCAATTGCAGGATATGCCAATGGGACTGTAAAATTGTCCTGAACCTCTCCCAGTGGGTACCAAAATGTGTGATTAATCTCACTGGTTGGTCCCCTGCCTCTTTTCGTCGCTTTCTCTCCTGGTTATCTTTTCTCAAGAGGTCGCTGCGATCCAAGTCCAGCGCCTTTTTGAAGCAAGTACGAATAAGTCTGTGTGGGTACCCCCTCTCCCTAAATCGGCCTGATAATTCCCGTGCCTCCCGCACGTAATCCCGCTCCGAGCTGCAGTTCCTGCGAATGCGCAGAAACTGTCCGAGCGGTATTCTGCGCAGGAGTGGGGGAGGGTGGTGGCTGGTGAAATGAAGTAAAGTATTGCCCGCTGTAGGCTTTCTATACGTAGATGTAGATAATCTAGTCCCATCACGTCTAATGAGCAAATCGAGAAATTCAATACTCTGATAGCCAATTTTGAAAGTGAGACGGATATTTTGATTTTTCTGATTCAAGTGGTCCACAAAAATCTCGAATTCCCCCGGAGTGCCCCTCCACACCACCAGGACATCATCTATGTAGCGCAGCCAGAGGGCGCCCCGCGCCCCAAAGTCAGCCCGCCCATACACCTCGAGGCCCTCCCACCGCCCCAGGTGCAGGCAGACGTACGATGGGGCACATGCCGCCCCCTTGGCTGTTCCACGTATCTGATGATAGAAGCTGCCATTGAATCTAAAGTAATTGTTCGTAAGGACAAACTGTAAAAGGTCCACCACCAGTTCATTGTGAGCCGCGTCACACGGACCAAGCTCCTCCAAGAACAGCGCGACAGCCTCTAGGCCCACCGTGTGGGGGATGGAAGTGTACAGACCCTCTACGTCAATACTTGCAAGCAGCCAGTCCCCTTCAAGTTCAAAGGTCAGCAGTTTCCGCAATACATCACTGCTGTCTAATACGAAGGACGGCAAGACTTTCACCAATGGTTTTAGATTTTCATCAATAAACCTTGACACACATTCCAGGGGGCCTCCATTCCCCGACACGATGGGCCTACCTGGTGGTGCCGAGGGGCACTTGTGGATCTTGGGGATAGTGTAAAGTACGGGGATATTGTACTCACTGACTGTAAGGTACTTGAATATCCTAGGGGTCAATAGTTTTTCCTCAAAGGCCCAGTCTAATTTATCATTAAGTCTAGCAACTAGACTTGGAAATGGATTCGTCCCCACTTTCCTATATGTGCTTTCGTCACTTAACTGTAGCCCAATTTCTGTAACATAGTAGTCTTGATTCAACAGAACTACATTACCACCTTTATCGCTAGGGCGTATAACAATGTCGGGTGCACTCTCCAATTCTTTTAGGGCATTATTTTCCGCTAATATCAAATTCCTATTAATCTGTGGTAGGCATTGTCTCCAATTTATTTGGCCCAAATCATGCTGGACCGCCTGGAGGAATACCGAGATATTACGATTCAGAGACAATGATGGAAAATTCTTAGACCTGGGTCGAAATTTATCTAAATTAGGTAGGAGGTCCGGAATTTCATCCTCCATTTGTGCAATAACCTCTAGGTCCTCATTATGTACATTTGCACTTACATCTAACGCTGGATCCCCACTTGTATCTGGCAGGGTACTGGGAATTGCCTCAAGCTCCAAACCACTACGGGCTGGGATGTCTCCCGAATACATGCTTTTAAAAAGAACTTTTCGCAAAAACAAAGCTGTATCTTTGTACAAAGTGAACTCATCCCCGCCCACCGCAGGGGAGAAAGAGAGGCCCCTAGATAGAACTGACCTATGATCATCATTCAAGGCGAAATTTGATAAATTAATGACATTAAGGGACCTATTCTCAATTGTGTCCCCTCCCATTAAGAGGGCCATCTCTTCCCAGTCTTCTTGACACCTCTCAGGGTTTTTACTCTCGTAGAGACGCTGTCTCCTCCTACGTCATCTCCTTTTCCCGGCGGGTCTAAAAAAGACACCGACCGTCTTGATTTATGAGACTGACGGGGGGGGACTATCGTCTGGAACCTCAGTTTCACACCCTGAGAGGTCACTGGAAACTTCCTTCCAATTCCTTTGACGTCCCCCCACCCGACTTCTAGGTTTTATTTCCAAAAAGATCTTACCCGACTCAAAATCAGCTGAATCCCTCCAAAATGTATTTTGCTTTATCTCCCTCACCGCTTTTTGTACACGTTCTACCTCATTCCTTACTAGATCGTTAAGCTTGTGAAATTCAGGGGCATCCCCTAGGGTGTCTAGTTGGGAACAACTAGCTTTAATGTTCTCATCTAGTTCCTCTAGTTGCAATTTCTCTTCCTCAATTATTAGGTTCATTATCCTAATGCCATGTGCAATACACTCTCTTTGCCAATTTACCATAAATCTCTCAGAGCGTAGATGCTCTGCTGGCACTATCCGCTCCCGAAGGCCCCCAGGAATAACCCTTTGTTGGACATAATTTTCTAGGGTACAGATGTTCCAATGCTGTTTCAATTGTTTAACCACCAAGGATTTGTGTCTTTTAAATAACGTCCTAATCTCTCCTCCTTGACTTGTTGGTGGTCCCCCCTCCGTTATATCAAAACCTGCCTGGATACTTGAAAGACAAGACTTATCTAGCTTGAATGCCATAACAACTTGCGCAAGTAATTTTTACGGTAATCAAAAAAATTTACTCAATAGAGATGTCCAAAGTAAAAATTCCAGGTGTGCCTATGGCTGCAAACTCTAATTAAGAGCCTAGGCTCCGTACTGCTCAATAAAAACTCTCAATCAACTGCCCACGGAGGCAACACATCTCCATATCAAAACGTCAACACCCTATATATATAAAATGGCTGGAGAGAGTTTTTGTGTCTGTGCATGTGCACTGCCGCACTATATCAGCGGCGTCCTACTAACCACCACAAGACCATAACAAATAGAGACATATATCACACGGTTACATGTAGGACTGGCACAAATGCTGAAACTAATTAAGCTGAGCAAACATCAATTTATTGCACCAATCTCAGCACACACATGGGACAAATCTCACAGGTATAAAACTAACAACAAGTGCTTTAAAATCACGGGGGCCCACCGTGCACACACACACACAACCACGCACACTACACGCACACCCCGCTAGCAGCGCTGCTCTGTTCCGCCTAAAACCAGCGTGACACACTGCCCGGTGCTTGACAGCTATCTAAACGAGTCAGTGGCATGTCTCCTCTCAAAAAGGTGTAAACACCATGTTTGTGTGCAGCTAGCATATCAACTTGCAAGATGGCAGCACCAAATGCTGATCCCTCTGTCTGCCAAATGAGTTGGAGCCCGCTTGCAGCTGGCGCTTTAATTGGCGGTATGCTAAATCCCATACATCTGCGCTAAATTCATATCCATAATGACGCTGCACATCACTGTCTGGGCTCTGATAGTCATTACAGTCTCATAATGTGGAAGCCTCACGAGAGCGGGTACTTAGCTGTGGTAGAGGTATGATCTCTCTTGACTGCCGTGGATGTCGATGTTGCGCAACACTCTGACAATGGAGGAGCTGTAGGCTGGAGCAGGGCTAGGAGCTGGGTGGCATGTGCGTGGAGGGGCCGGCCGTCCGCTGACGCGCGTTTCGCTCCGCCCACCGGAGCTTCGTCAGGGTGGTGGGCGGCCCTCCACATCCCCACTATAAATGTACAGTCCCTCCCTCGGCTCGGAGGCAGCCAATCACCTGTGTACTTCCTGTGGCGACGTTTTCCACGTCATTCTCATACTCCGGCCTACGGGAGGCGTAATCGCTCAAAGTCCCCATGTAGATGCGGCCAATCAGTAATTAATTGTATAGTGGTGAATCCAGCTATTCACCCTAGATAGTTCACAAAATACACTGCACCTCCTCCACAGTAATAAAGAAACTACAATATATATATCATGAATTTATAGGTACATTTTATTTTTGATCATTAACCCACATAAATCACATTACAAACAATTAAAAAACATAAAAAACTGGACCACACTCTCCCAGGGGCATCCCAATTTCACCTATACCCCATCCCATAATAACAAAATTATCAATACCAATATTATAATAAAGTGCGTAAGTGCTTATTGTGCAAACAATCTATCTATAAACACAATGTGGCAAGAGGACAAAGGAAAACAGACTCCATTAAGAAATACACAACAATGAATATGTGAAACAAATCACCTGAATGTAACCCCAAGTAGCCCCTAGGTTTATGTAGGTCCAGTGGCGATCCCCAACGCGTTTCGTGGTCCCCCCGCTCAGACCACTTTATCAAGGTATGAAGTATGCCCCATCCCAATGCTCCTATATATAGAGACTAACCTGCATTAATTGGAGCACGCGTCCAGGCGCGCAGCACGGCCCCGGCCGGAAGCCGCCTGCACGCTCTCACACAGCTGTGCCCCTTACTCCATTCAGAGTAATTCGGCCGTCTGGCCGCGTCATAGCCCCGCCCCCCAGATCGCCCCCCCAGAACAGCCGCACACATCACCGCCGCTAATTGCGTGTGTGACACGGCCGCAGGAGGAACGAAGAGGACGGAACCTACCACGCCGCCAGCACGGGTCTCCATGAGCATAGCTATAATTAGAAGTCATGGGATGTGAACACTATACCACCATGTACAATACATACAAGACATACTTAACTACAAAGCCCCAATTGTTAAAATTAGACAGTCTTTTAATAATAAAAATCTAAAAAACTATTCTCCAAATAATTATTTCATCAAACCATTTCTATCAACCACAATTATATAATTACAATAGCAATATAGTTAAACATTTGTAGATAATATTCAAAATATATGTGCAATATATACAAAAATATATACAAAAAGGTCTACAGGTTATATATTTTATGTTATTTTATTTTATTTTAACAATTTGTACGTTTTAAAGATCCTACGAGTTAAAGAGGTATACAATACTCCAAGAGCGTATAATGGCCAACCATGAGTGGGTAGGGGGTATATAATTAAATTATAATTAAATTATAAAAAATAGTGATTATCTCTTAGTGCAATAATTCAAAAAATTATTATAAAAATTTTTATAAAAATTATTATATGAGAATATCGGTGTTTATATACATTTATTCATAAATCCAATAATTTTTAATTATTAATTCATACATTGTTTCATTTTAATTTAATTTTAATTTTTGATCAATCCAATTTTCATTAATATCCCAAATTTAACTTTCATCCCCTCCTTGTATATAAAGAATATATTATATTACTCATACAAACCTATCATCCAACCAATAGTGAAAAAACAAACAAAAAATCAATCAAAAAATCAATCAAAAATAAAAATCATAACAAGAAATTTATAATACTAACCAAAAATAATAACAGAGACATATTTTTTCTTTCTTTCTTTTTTCTCACATAAAATATTATTATTATTATATATATATATAACTCTATGCAGAAGTAATAATTGTTCCTCCGCATACAGAGTTATATATTATTTATTAGAATATATATATATCTTAATCACGTGAATTAATTAATAATTTGAAAGTAAATAAATAAATTAATTAATTAATAATCATTAAATAAATAAATAATATATGAATAAATAAATATGTGATGTGGTCTCCCAGTTCAATAAATAAATCCTACCAAAAGAACTTGCATAAATAAAAATAAAAATATATAAATAAATATAAAAATATACCCTACAAATAATTAGAGAATATATATACAAAAACTTTATATTTTAGAAGATAAATAAGTAAAGGATAGGGTAGACGAATTTCGGTGATATTAAATTAGATATTAAATTTATTTAGTTTAATTAAATTAAACCAATTTTAAATTAGATAATAATTCCCAAATTAATAATAATAATAAATAAAAATAAAAATAAATGAATAAGAAACTATAAGTGATTGACTAATAATAAATTACTTAACTATATATAAATCAATAACCAATTACAGTGTGTTAACAAATATATTAAATGTTATTGAATCTTGTTAGTCCTTTTCTTTTTCTTTCTCTTTTTCTTTTTCTTTTTCTCTCCCCTCCTTCCTTTTTAAAGTTTTATTTTACACCCATATATAAACATTTGGGGCCAATATCATCAACCATATCATATATATCACATAATTAATTATGTATTAAAAGTCTTATTAAAAGACTGTCTAATTTTAACATGTGGGGCTTTGTAGTTAAGTATGTCTTGTATGTATTGTACATGGTGGTATAGTGTTCACATCCCATGACTTCTAATTATAGCTATGCTCATGGAGACCCGTGCTGGCGGCGTGGTAGGTTCCGTCCCCTTCGTTCCTCCTGCGGCCGTGTCACACACGCAATTAGCGGCGGTGATGTGTGCGGCTGTTCTGGGGGGACGATCTGGGGGGCAGGGCTATGACGCGGCCAGACGGCCGAATTACTCTGAATGGAGTAAGGGGCACAGCTGTGTCAGAGCGTGCAGGCGGCTTCCGGCCGGGGCCGTGCTGCGCGCCCGGACGCGTGCTCCAATTAATGCAGGTTAGTCTCTATATATAGGAGCATTGGGATGGGGCATACTTCATACCTTGATAAAGTGGTCTGAGCGGGGGGACCACGAAACGCGTTGGGGATCGCCACTGGACCTACATAAACCTAGGGGCTACTTGGGGTTACATTCAGGTGATGTGTTTGTTTCACATATTCATTGTTGTGTATTTCTTAATGGAGTCTGTTTTCCTTTGTCCTCTTGCCACATTGTGTTTATAGATAGATTGTTTGCACAATAAGCACTTACGCACTTTATTATAATATTGGTATTGATAATTTTGTTATTATGGGATGGGGTATAGGTGAAATTGGGATGCCCCTGGGAGAGTGTGGTCCAGTTTTTTATGTTTTTTAATTGTTTGTAATGTGATTTATGTGGGTTAATGATCAAAAATAAAATGTACCTATAAATTCATGATATATATATTGTAGTTTCTTTATTACTGTGGAGGAGGTGCAGTGTATTTTGTGAACTATCTAGGGTGAATAGCTGGATTCACCACTATACAATTAATTACTATTTGTGGTTTGAGATAGTCCCATATCACTGCACGGCCACAGATTTTTTGATTTAATATAATATCAAATTGGTGGTGCGGAATTAATATACAATAGTCTAGATGCGGCCAATCACACGCCACCTCCTATAGCAACGCTGTCGGCGTCCCTCTCAAGCTCCAATCCACGGGAGGGGCCATCGCTCAAACTTCCACTTCCTCCATTGTCAGAGTGTTGCGCAACATCGACATCCACGGCAGTCAAGAGAGATCATACCTCTACCACAGCTAAGTACCCGCTCTCGTGAGGCTTCCACATTACGAGACTGTAATGACTATCAGAGCCCAGACAGTGATGTGCAGCGTCATGATGGATATGAATTTAGCGCAGATGTATGGGATTTAGCATACCGCCAATTAAAGCGCCAGCTGCCAGCGGGCTCCAACTCATTTGGCAGACAGAGGGATCAGCATGTGGTTCTGCCATCTTGCAAGTTGATATGCTAGCTGCACACAAACACGGTGTTTACACCTTTTTGAGAGGAGACATGCCACTGACTCGTTTAGATAGCTGTCAAGCACCGGGCAGTGTGTCACGCTGGTTTTAGGCGGAACAGCTAGCGGTGTGTGCGTGTAGTGTGCGTGGTTGTGTGTGTGTGTGTGCACGGTGGGCCCCCGTTTTAAAGCACTTGTTGTTAGTTTTATACCTGTGAGATTTGTCCCATGTGTGTGCTGAGATTGGTGCAATAAATTGATGTTTGCTCAGCTTAATTAGTTTCAGCATTTGTGCCAGTCCTACATGTAACCGTGTGATATATGTCTCTATTTGTTATATATATATATATATACTTTTTTATATTTTTTTAAATTTGATATTGAATAGTTAAGTGGATGTATATATTCTTAATTTATTTCACTTATTTATTTATTATTTATTAAGTATTTGTCCAGGTTCTATATGCACAGACCAGGCCACCCCAGGTGGGATTTAATTGGTGATTTGATTTCCCAATCTAAATGTATAAGACAATGTTTTCCACGTGTTTATTTATTCTTATATATATTTTTCTGAAATAATTATAAGATCAGATACCCATTTGTTGCAAAAAAAGAAAGAATAGATAAAAATAATAATAAAAGAAAGGTAATTAAAGATAGCGAAAGTTTACTCCCAATCGGCCTTTACCCCAAGGAATCTGGGCAAAAAAACGGGCATTATTGCCTTTAATATCATAGCAGTAGGGGGTTGTTGATTGGGAGTAATATTAGAAACATCAAAAATACCATAAATTATATGAAATTAAGATTTCCTCTAGCCTACCCCTTAACCCCAATAAATTACTTAATTTTAAAAAGGTAAATGTGAAATGGATATATAGATATTTGCATATGTTTATGAGATATAGACATGAAAAAGCTGGTGTAGAATTAATCATATACATTTTGTGAAACGATAATCTGTATGCTTTATAGCAATGTTGAAAGATACAAATAATGTAAATAGAACTGAAATGAACACAAAAAGATTACATTGTGATTTTCAAATCTTTATAATGGGGGCATTTATTGTATGTAACAATCTTGTGTGGTTTATGTTTGTTGTGAATGATTTGTACTACGGGGGGAGGGATCTCTCCACGGCTTCTATCTTCCTGCTTGATTGATCTGCGCTGACTGCGGATGCTTCGCTCCCCCTGCCTGTCACGGCCGCTTAGTCAAACACCGCTGTGCGGTGGAGAGACGTGCAGCTGAATGGTGGGCCGTTTGGGGGGCGGCACCCGCGGGTAGCGTAGATCCAATGATGTTATGAGCCCCCATACTATGGGAAAGGGGAGGGCGGGACTCGGAGCGGGTTGTGAGCGTGCGGCCGGCTTCCGGCCGGAGCCGTGTTGCGCGCCCAGTCGCACGTGTCTATTATTGAACATTCATATCTATAGATATCTATATATCTACCGGTCGGGGACGTGGGCGGGTCCTGCCAATCGCGGGACTCCTTTCCCGGTGCTGGCTCGTAAGGAAGGTGAGTGTTTTAAGCTTTCTGTGAAGTTAGGTGCAAGGGGACTCCAGCGTTCTGGATACCCCCCTCGAGCTGCTTCTTAGCAGCAAAGAACGGGACCAACACCCGTTAATGTAATAATGGGTGTTGGTCCGGTTTTATTAATCATGGGTGACAGTGCGGCACACTTACAGCAGTGAGGGGGAGAAATGTGTGGCGGCTCCCGAGCAGAGCTGGCAGGGGACAGAGAAGAGAGGTTAAAGCGGCCTCACTCGGCTGGCATGCGGCTGGGTGCCGGCACAGTACAGGTAGCCCATTAATTGATTCCTGAGTCCACAGCATCTGAGACGGCACAACTTCACTCCTGCTCAGCGCTCCGCTTCCCTCCCTTCATGGGGCTTGGCACTGAAATGGTTAAGGAAGCGATTTGAGCGATCGAATCACTGCAAAATTCGTATTCGTTTCGAATCGAATTTTTCATGAAATTCGGAACGAATTCGGGTTCGTCCGAATCGATTCACTCATCTCTAATTGTAACTACTGAACTATGATTGATGTAATTTTGGAAAGACAATATGCTGATGGCATTTCTAAAATGTACTAATTATCAAAAGATACAATCAATTCTGTTGACAAAGTGCATATACATCTTTCATTACATATGTATGAGTAGTCAGAAGCTAGGAGCTTAGCCATCTGTAAGATCTCTATCAGTCATTAAATGCAAAAACTTATGATTACTAGCTCATAGCTACAGCTTATTTACTAATTAGTTACTACTGCCTAATCTGTATTAAAGAACATATTGACCTTTGAAATATATGTGCTCAGATTTATTAGATTGCTTTTAGGCTTATAGCCTGCAATAAGACCAATTATGATTAAGATATCCAGAAGTTAAACCATCTGTCAAATACCTGTCTCGTCCATCTTCATTTTGACTTGTTTCCGAAGATCAGTTTTTGCCCTGAGCCAGCACTTTGAATGGAGCTGTCACTGGTTGTAATCTGACACTCATCTGTTTTGAAGAATCCTAGTTGAAGAAAAAGATAATGGGAAAGGAATTAATTCTTCTCGAATCATTTTGTAGTCACCACATTCTTCATTAACCTTTTTTCCATTATGCTAGATTTAATTTGACTGAACATAAATCCTAAAAAAATATGTTTATTCCGTTAATTTAATGTTCTATGATTAATAGCAGCACTCTTATCACTTATAAGCATGAGTCAGTAGCATCAAGGTAGGAATTCACTTCTGCAGCCCAGTTCCAAAAATATATTATACACTACATTCATATATTCTAAATATATATAAAAAAAGTTCCTTAATATTGCATTTCAACCAAATCCCTTTTCACAGCATCTGAAACAGTTGCCTCGCCAGGAAACTAGGTTCTTTGCCTTAAAAACTGCTTTTTTACTAGCTCTTATGGAAGTTCTTACAACTTGAAAAGCAGTTCAGCAAACTTACTTAAAGGACAACTATTATCCTCCTTCTCTTCTGGCAACAAGGCTGGGAATAAGTTCATTACTCTCGCTCCTCTGCCTCAACTAGCAAAGAATTTAGCTTTTATCAGCAGAGTGGATGTTACATTGTATGCTGACATTTTTAGTGAAAAAGCAGGCAACACCCAATCTCCACCGCCGCTTCTGCCTATAGTCATGCCCCCATTTGCCGGGACGCTAGGTACGCCTCACCGGACACGGTTGCTCCCAAGTCTTAATAGGTGCAAAGGATGTCTGCTTATGGTGAAGGCCAATGAACCATGTGGGTATCCCGAAGCCGAGGTCGTTCACAGGTAGTCAGTCCACTATCCAGGGGCTGGTCAGTCTTGGCAAAAAGCAAACGCTCGCCGCGGGCCCCCTGGCAGAGGTAGGTCCCTTACAGATAATATGAAGAGCTGTGGACCAGATGATGCACAAACCTCAAATAGGATCCTCATAGATTACCCAGGGAGGGTGCAGATCTTCTGTATGTGAAGTCTGACTTGGTGGCACAGACTTTACCTGCAAGTCTTGTTAGTGTTATGCTACCTACCCTGGTGGCACAAGGTCTCTTGCCAGTGATGATGGTTATCCCAAGATGCTTTCCACCTGCTCTCCTCTGAGTGTATGGGCAGGGTGGCATAGCCATCAGGCCAAGTATATGAAACCTCTCAAGGCAGTGTTTATTATGTACTTAAAATAACACTAAAAGACACTAGTATGGGAACTCTACAACTGTGTAAATGTAGTAATTCAGCAGAGCCAGATTATAGTTTAAGATAGGTCCCCTCGATATAGATGGAACAGGCGCCTTTACCACCAGGGGAACATAACTAAAGCAGGCAACTGCCCATAGGTAAATACCCTGGTGCTTCCCTCACACACAAAATCTCCACAACTTGTTCCCAGTGGGTCGCCTGCACCGGGTGGGGGCATCTTGGAACATAAAAAGCCTGTAAGCCTGTGAGGTGGTTGCATAAAGTGGTTCCTCATTGCAATCCATTTGGCTTAAGGCAAATGTGTGTGTGGTATAGTCTGATAAGGTATTGTGCAGTGTGGTCTGGTAGGCTTTGATGTGGTGTAAGTACAGGAT
Source organism: Gastrophryne carolinensis (assembly GCA_027917425.1). Taxonomy (NCBI): domain Eukaryota; kingdom Metazoa; phylum Chordata; class Amphibia; order Anura; family Microhylidae; genus Gastrophryne; species Gastrophryne carolinensis. Next base: position 474,550,731 of record CM051235.1, on the reverse strand, counting down.
TGTTGTATTTGCTTCTCTATGGCTGTGGGGTGTGATGTTGGTGGGGGCCTCATGAATTGATTTGCGCCACACTCTTAATCTGGCCCTGTGAATTAGCCAGAATTTACTCTTGAAGGGCCCGAGAGAGACATTATGCCACAACTGCCTTAATGACTCTGAAATACCTACAGAGAGAGAAACCGCAAGTGAGACCAAGAGTCAATAATTTGGGATACTGGGACTGGAAGGTCTAAAACAATATGAACATTTATGGGGTTGGGATTTATAGAGGATGGTGAGCTTGCCTTTGGTCATTGCATCAATTAGTATACTGGAGGCTTTCTATTAATTGTATGTATATATACTATTCTGACTCATTTTAAGCATGCATTTGCATTTGTCTTTCCTTTCCCAGAAAGGAAAAAACAAACTGTAGCCCCCCTCATTCTGTAAATAATCATGTTAAAATCTCTTTAACATGAATTAACCTGTGAATACCTTCTCAGGACAGGGACGGAAACAGTTGGCTGCGAGCAGTATTTGGAGCGATCTTCGCCTGCATTTGCTTGCACAAATCCAGAATAGCTGTACAGGTGAGTCTAAATCTAGTGCGCATCCGCTCATCATCCAGCTGATTCTGTTCAGTTCTAACTGGATAAATTCTCTCCACATGCTCTTGGGCGTGAATGCTCATCAGCATCTTCCTCATGGATGGCATCGATAGTATACGAGGCACTATTAAGCCAGAAGGCTGTCATCAACTGGAAATCTCTCTGCCGGAGGCACTCATTCTACCAACCCACAAACACAAGCCTCTTACCAGCCAAACAACCCCCAGCAAAGAGCTTTCAACACAAACAACCCAAGCAACACAACACAACTAACAGTCCCACAAACACAACGCACAGTTCAGCTAATAAGCAAAAACACACAGGCACCTCAAAGTAACTAGCAAGGCAAAGCACAAAAACAATTCACCACACTACTAACAGGCCAAAGGGAACTAGTAACTCAGACCACAGCTAGCAGCCAAACAGACCTCACAATCCTACACTTAGTAAAAAAAAAAATTACAGCAGACAAATTGCAAAACAGGACAAAAGCAAACAAAAGGGTCTTAATGATGTCTTCCCTCTGTACTTAACTGTCCTTTTGAAGGGTTTAAGCTGGAGACTCACACGGCCACATATTCAAGTCTGTTTGCAGACTTAAGCCTTTGCAGTGGTGTGCGGGGAAAAGAAGGTGGGCGGCCACAAACGGTGCAAATGTGAGACTCGCAAATTAGTGAGTATAGCATAAAAGCATGAGTTCTTTAACATGAATTAACCTGTGCATACCTTCTCAGGACAGTGACAGAAGCTGGAAAATACAAATTTAATCCTCATCCTCATACACTACAGCCAGGGAGCTCACACATTATATCCCAAGTTAAAAATACCCATTTATTCCACACTTACTATGCATATGCTAATAGTTTAGATTCGTCCAGTCAAACATAAAAACTATGCAGATGAAAAGTTAGCTCCTGCAAAGTGCATGTATGGTGTAGATACATCTTATAGCGCCATGTAACTGTGTCATCCTTTATTGAGCCACTCCCTAGGATTTCATAAATAGTCTTCCTACTCCATAATGCTGGTGGAAGCAGCTTTACCCCGATGATACACTGTGTGAGCAAAGGAAACTGTACTCTTCAAATTTGGTGTACCTCTGTCCCATTCAGCTGCACATGTACCCGAGATATGTACTCAACATCCTCACAATTCCCTCCCTGGCTGCTCCCTATAAGTGCACATGAAAGATAGGCAAAGCGCAGTCTGGGAGGCCACACTGCTGACATCAAGATCCCAAGCAACCATAAAGGAAATGATAGTAACAGATGGCAAAAACTAATAGAAGACATTGCAACGATCGTACCAGGAGTAAAAGGTGGCTGTTATGCTTCCAGCAATGAATTCAGTAAATGTCCATTTTTATAAAGAGGTTTACTAATTACAGCAAACAGCTCTGTCATCTTGACTACAGTAGCCATGCAGGTACAAATAAATTAATGTCTGTAATTATCCTTCATTATAGAGCAGACATATTTTAATTTCCCAGTGCAGAATCAGTTGGTGAAATTCTACAGGTGCACCAACACAAAGGAGAGATGACACTTCGCAGTCAATTGTGAATTAGCTTTGAGATGTTTGCATTGTAGCTGCCGGCCCATGGCACTGCTTCCTTTGTTTGTGCATAGATTGTGCCTGTTATGCACTGGAAAATGCACACATATTGGTGCACATATGGGTACGAATGGCAACCTGCATCTTGGTAAACTTTTTAACTTTAACGCACCAAAAAATGCAATAAAAATATTTGTTTTACAAATCACCTGGGGCATTTTTACAATGCGTTAATTATTTGGGAGTTTAGAATAAACAGCACCCTATGCTCAGGATGTACAATGTTGCAAAAGCTGAACCATTCCTGGCACTGCATGGCTGCGAGCAGTTTTTGGAGCAATCATGGCCTGCATTTGCTTGCACAAATCCAGAATAGCTGTACAGGTGAGTCTAAATCTAGTGCGCATCCGCTCATCATCCAGCTGATTCTGTTCAGTTCTAACTGGATAAATTCTCTCCACATGCTCTTGGGCGTGAATGCTCATCAGCATCTTCCTCATGGATAGTATACGAGGCACTATTAAGCCAGAAGGCTGTCATCAACTGGATATCTCTCTGCCGGGAGGCACTCATTCTACCAACCCACTAACACAAGCCTCTTACCAGCCAAACAACCCCCAGCAAAGAGCTTTCAACACAAACAACCCAAGCAATACAACACAACTAACAGTCCCACAAACACAACGCACAGTTCAGCTAATAAGCAAAAACACACAGGCACCTCAAAGTAACTAGCAAGGCAAAGCAAAAAAACTATTCACCACACTACTAACAGGCCAAAGGGAACTAGTAACTCGGACCACAGCTAGCAGCCAAACAGACCTCACAATCCTACACTTAGTAAAAAAAAAAAAAAATACAGCAGACAAATTTCAAAACAGGACAAAAGCAAACAAAAGGGTCTTAATGATGTCTTCCCTCTGTACTTAACTGTCCTTTTGAAGGGTTTAAGCTGGAGACTCACACGGCCACATATTCACGTCTGTTCGCGGACTTAAGCCTTTGCAGTGGTGTGCGGGGAAAAGAAGGTGGGCGGCCACAAACAGCGCGAATGTGAGACTCGCAAATTAGTGAGTATAGCATAAAAGCATGAGTTACCCGCAAGACAAAAGCATATTTGCAAAAAACAAGGCAGAATTCATGCCAGACTTTTTCAGAAGGACGTCAATGCGGATGGCCTTCTTTGACAAATGTAGACCCAAAACATTTAGCTGAGTCAAGTGTCTGTACCACCCATGTTCGGGCCACACCACAGAGGCAACATGTAGCTCCTGTTTGTGGCCAAGGAAATATTTTAGCCAGATCGGCACCCATGCTATCATCTGACAGTGGCCAAAACTTCAATAGACAGGCCCAGGCCAGGAAGCCGCACACGTGCTGGTGCCCTGAGCGACTTCCAGTGCTGCTCCTGGTCTAAGCTGGGCTACAGAGCAAGCACCTGGGTCCAATCCAGTCACCAATGTGAGAGGTCAAGCTCAGAGGTGTGCAGGAAAATGTGGCTCCAGTTGGTGATGCTGACATGGATCTCTCAACACCCCCCAAACTCGAAGGACTAGAAAAGGTCCACAGACAGGATCAACCGCCCAGCATGGTCCAAATTTTAATCGAGAATAAAATATGACCCTGTGTGATTTGGTCATTGAGATCTTGTGCAGCCAATAGGTTGATCGCGCACATGCTTTAGGCAATGAGGGTAAAAATGATATTTGGTCCCAAATAGTTGAACAAATAAATAGCTGCTTACCATACAGATACAAATAAATAGCTGCTTACCATACTGCTGACCCCAAGCCTAGGTTTAGTCAGTTTGAATTGCTTGTTAAGCCCTACATTTGCTGCGCAACCATCCATGGCATCTGTGACACAGATGAGTCTGAGAATTTGGCACCTGGTAAGATTTGCCACAATATTGTATCTTTAGCGATAGCATGCTTTCCAAGGATGATAGTTTAACTTTTGTCTGCTTACACAGATCAACAGGAGGTGGATGAGCCACAAGAGAAAATAAGTCCACTATCAGTGGAATATTCCAACTTGAATGACCCCACACACAGGAAGCCTACGCACCATCCTTTAAAATTTTTTTTTTGTTTAGAAGTACATCAGTCGGTCTGCTGGAAAACTTTGAGGACCTTGTAGGTCTGTAGGTTTAAACTCTGCATATTGTGCTATGCCCTACACATGTGACTTTAATGTGCGTATGTGTATGTTTTACCCCACCTACACATATCTCTAATTTGGACACACTCCAAGAGGAAGCGGATTTCCAAGCATCTTAAGATCAGGTAATATCCTTTGGCACCCTTTCATGAGCTGAATATTTGAAGTGCATGTTACTTTAACACATAAAAGAAGAAATAAATGCTTCCCTTATGTTAGGTGGTAGAAATGAGTGAACTTTTGAAAAATTCGATTCGGCTGATTCGCCGAATTTTCCGGGAAAAATAGTTTCGGTCTGAATTTATTCACGAGGAATCGCTATTAAAAATGGCTATTTCTGGGCGTCCGTGAGCCTCCATAGGGTTGCAGAATGTTTTTCTTGGCTGTAACATGCATAGGATGCATGCTGGGTTAGTGAAATACTATTGTAAAGAAGTATGACATGCAGATCAGAGGCGTCGCTATTAGATTCGCTGACGTAGAGCGGCACAATTACAGAGCCTTGAGGTGGCATCAGCATGATGAGCCCATATATTGACTGAAAGACACACAGTGGAGTTGGCAGCAGCATAGGGAGCCCATATATTGCCTAAAAAATACACCCTGAATTTGGCAACAGCATAGGGAGCCCAAATATTGCCTGAAAGACACACTCTGGACTTAGCAGCAGCATAGGGAGCCCGATATTGCCTAAAAAAAAACACTGTAGTTGGCAGCAGCATAGGGAGCTCATATATTGCCTGAAAGACACACCCAGGAGTTGGCGGCAGCAGCAGCAGCAGCAGCATTAGGAGCCCATATATTGCCTGAAAGACACACACTGGAGTTGGCAGCAGCATTAGGAGCCCATAAATTGCCTGAAAGACATACCCAGGAGTTGGCAGCAGCAGCAGCATAGGGAGCTCATATATTGCCTGAAAGACACACCCAGTATTTGGCAGCAGCATTAGGAGCCCATATATATTGCCTGAAAAACACATTGGAGTTGGCAGCAGCATTAAGAGCCCATATATTGCCTGAAAGACACACCCAGGAGTTGGCAGCAGCAGCAACAGCATTGGGAGCCCATATATTGCCTGAAAAACACATTGGAGTTGGCAGCAGCATTAAGAGCCCATATATTGCCTGAAAGACACACCAAGGAGTTGGCAACAGCAGCAGCATAGGGAGCTTATATATTGCCTGAAAGACACACATTGGAGTTGGCAGCAGCATTAGGAGCCCATATATTGCCTGAAAAACACATTGGAGTTGGCAGCAGCATTAGGGAGCTCATATATTGCCTGAAAGGCACACCCAAGAGTTGGCAGCAGCAGCTTTAGGAGCCCATATATTGCCTAAAAAACACATTCGAGTTGGCAGCAGCATTAGGAGCCCATATATTGCCTGAAAAACACATTGGAGTTGGAAGCAGCATTAGGAGCCCATATATTGCCTGAAAGACACACCCAGGAGTTGGCAGCAGCAGCAGCATTAGGAGCCCATATATTGCCTGAAAGACACACTCTGGACTTGGCAGCAGCATAGGGAGCCCATATATTGCATGAAAAACACACCCAAGAGTTGGCAGCAGCATAGGGAGCTCATATATTGCCTGAAAAACACATTGGAGTTGGCAGCAGCATTAGGGGCCCATATATTGCCTGAAAGACATACATTGGAGTTGGCAGCAGCATTAGTAGCCCATAAATTGCCTGAAAGACACACCCAGGAGTTGGCAGCAGCAGCAGCATTAGGAGCCCATATATTGCCTGAAAGACATACTCTGGACTTTGCAGCAGCATAGAGAGCACATATATTGCCTGAAAACACACCCAGGAGTTGGCAACAGCATAGGGAGCTTATATATTGCCTGAAAAACACATTGGAGTTGGCAGCAGCATTAGAAGCCCATATATTGCCTGAAAGACACACCCAGGAGTTGGCAAAAAGCAGCAGCATTAGAAGCCCATATATTGCCTGAAAAACACATTGGAGTTGGCAGCAGTATGGGGAGCCTATATATTGCCTGAAAAACACATTGGAGTTGGCAGAAGCATAGGGAGCTCATATATTGCCTGAAAGACACACCCAGGAGTTGTCAGCAGCAGAAGGAGCTCATATATTGCCTGAAAGACACACCCAGGAGATGGCAGCAGCAGAAGGAGCTACCATGCATCAGCTACTCGCATGCATCAGCTATTGGTGGGTGGAAATCCTGGCTGATCCATGCCTGTTCATCTTCACAAAGGTCAGTCTCTCCACATTTTTCATGGACAGACGGGTTCTCCTTGGCGTTACTATGGCCCCAGCAGCACTAAAGAACCGCTCAGATGGCACACTACTGGCCGGGCAGGACAGCTTTCCCAGGGCAAACTCTGCCAGTTGCGGCCACAAGTCAAGTTTGGCTGCCCAGAAATCCAGCGGATCCTCAAAGTGCGTTGGCATGGTCATTTCAAGGTATGACACGAGTAGCCTCACTATGCAGTAGCAGAAAGCTAGTTAGTTAGATCAAAAAGTTAGATCAAAATAGGCACACACTGTAGCTAAAAGCTAATGCAAAAAGACACTGTCAGATGGTCTTACACAGGATGCCCCTGGTCAGAGTTAAATGCACCACAGGCAGTTTTAAAACGTGTTTTTTGTTCAAAATGTAAAAAAGGTAAAGATGCAGGTACTATTAAAAGCTAAGTGCTAGTATTCGGGATGCCCCACCCCCTGGTGAAAGGAAATGGATGCTTTAAACTTTAAAACCAGACTTTTTTATACAAAAGGCAAAAGGTTAGTAGGCTGGTACTCTTAAAAGATAAGTGCTAGCACTGACAATGACCCCCGGTGAAAGGCAATGGATGCTTTAAACTTGTAAACCAGACTTGTTTTATACAAAAGGCAAAAGGTTAGGAGGCAGGTACTCTTAAAGGATAAGTGCTATCACTGACAATGGCCCCCGGTGAAAGGCAATGGGTGCTTTAAACATGTAAACCAGACTTTTTTTATACAAAAGGCTAGGAGGCAGGTACTCTTAAAAGATAAGTGCTAGCACTGACAATGGCCCCCCGTGAAAGGCAATGGGTGCTTTAAACTTTTAAACCAGACTTGTTTTATACAAAAGGCAAAAGGTTAGTAGGCAGGTACTCTTAAAAGATAAGTGCTAGCACTGACAATGGTCCCCCGGTGAAAGGCAATGGGTGCTTTAAACTTGTAAACCAGACTTGTTTTATACAAAAGGCAAAAGGTTAGTAGGCAGGTACTCTTAAAAGATAAGTGCTAGCACTGACAATGGCCCCCGGTGAAAGGCAATGGGTTCTTTAAACTTGTAAACCAGACTTGTTTTATACAAAAGGCAAAAGGATAGGAGGCAGGTACTCTTAAAAGATAAGTGCTAGCACTGACAATGGCCCCCGGTGAAAGGCAATGGGTGCTTTAAACTTGTAAACCACACTTGTTTTATACAAAAGGCAAAAGATTAGTAGGCAGGTACTCTTAAAAGATAAGTGCTAGCACTGACAATGGCCCCCGGTGAAAGGCAATGGGTGCTTTAAACTTGTAAACCAGACTTGTTTTATACAAAAGGCAAAAGGTTAGTAGGCAGGTATTCTTAAAAGACACGTGCTAGTATTTGAGATGCCCCCTTCTCTACAGAGGTGGCCTCCTTTGATTGTGGAAAAGTGACTTTGCAAGCAGTTATTAGACAGGTAGTCTTGAAATATGTATGCTAGTGTTTGGGATGCCCCCTCCTCATATACAGAGCAGGCCTCCCTTAATTGTGAAAAGTGACGTTAATTATAAAATGCAAGCAGTTAATAGACAGGTAGTCTTGAAATATTTCTGCTAGTGTTTGGGATGCCCCCTCCTTACATACAGAGCAGGCCTCCCTTGATTGTGGTAAAGTGACGTTGATTATAAAATGCAAGCAGATAATAGACAGGCAGTCTTGAAATATTAATACTAGTGTTTGGGATGCCCCCTCCTCACATACAGAGGAGGCCTCCCTTGATTGTGGAAAAGTGACTTTGCTTATAAAATGCAAGCAGTTGTGCGCATGCGCGCGGACAAGTGATGGAGGTGTTCTGATCACGCTCCGCGCCCGCCGGACGAGAAGACGGCTACAAGGTGGCGCATTGGACTCACCTGACGAGCGCAGACCGGCAACGGACATCGGAGGTCCCCGGCGTGCAGTCGGGAGGTCGGAGGTGTGGACGCAGACCGCGGCGGGAGCGGTGGGCGAGAGAGGCGGCTGTCAGCATCAGACGGCGCCCGCCATTACCCCCGCGCACTGAGCTGCAACAGAGGAACCGGAGCTTCTCTGCGTCAGAGGAGGAGGAGCGGTCCACAGCCCAGACAGCGGCAGGCTGCTGACAGTCCAGGTTTGCGCCTGTCGTCCCCCTCTAGCGAGGAGCTGAACAGGCGAAGACGGAGGCCCCCTGCATTCTGTGGTGCAGTAAAGAGAAGAAGCACAGGTCACGTGATTCTCAGAAGGAGAAGGTCAGTCATAGACAACGCTTGTCACTGTTCTTTTGTGTGAAGCTAGGGGAGCGCAGCTGGGGGTCACCTGAATTTAGCTGTGAGGTGGAAAGAGGCTATACAGATCCCAGCAAAAAAGGGGAAGGCAGCTGTCAGCTTCATCTATAATAACAGGATGGCAGAGGGACTCTCAGCAATAGATATGAAGGAGATAGAAGATAGTGAGGCTTCCTTCCTAGCAAGTGAAACTGAATCCCCTGTTCCATCTCAGCTTCAAACTCCAGCCCCAGGAAACACTGACCTCCTGCCTAAAATAGAACATCTGCTGCAATCTGCTTTAGCATCAAATACAAAACTTATTATGGAACACCTGTAAAGCGAGATAGCTAAAATATCCTGTAACCTCAGTCCTCAGTCCTTGATAATAAAATGGGGGAGATTGCATCAAAGCAAGAAATGCAGGAAGCTGAGATCTTACAACTGAAGCGGGACAATCATATACTATGTTCAAAGATGGAGGATTATGAGAACAGAGATAGAAGGGCAAACCTGCGCTTCAGAGGGCTCCCAGAACACTTGGAAGACCCTAAAGCCGTTATCCTTGCGCTATGCCAAAATTTAACTCCAGAGATCCCGGTTGAACATCTTGAATTAGACCGCGTACACAGGTCGCTAGGCCCACGTAAAGCCCCGGAGGAACCGCCAAGGGACATTATCGCAAAGTTCCACTATTTTGATAGCAAAGAGCAGATCCAGAAGGCAGCCAGGAATGCTTCTAATCTTTTATTCCAAGGATATCAATACCAAGTGTTCTCAGACCTTTCCGCGACAACCTTAGCAAGAAGAAAAGAGTTACGGCCACTGCTAGCTATTCTGCGCGATAATGCCATTAAATATAAGTGGGGTTTTCCCTTCCGGGTCACTTTCACCTTTAGGGGCAAAGCTTACACTGCTTTCACACCGGAAGATTTACAGCAACATATGTCGGAATTGAACCTTTCTAAACCCTCGGGTTCCAAGTTACAGAGACTCGTGGACGATTCGCCTAGACAACAGCGTGCAGGAAAGCGGCAAAAGCGCTGGACGTCCGCGGGAGGCGGCGGTTCTCGTCTGAATTTTGAAGACACCTGAACTCCTGAAGTAGTAATGTTTATATAGCTTGTTTTATTTTTATCTGTAAAGTCCTACGAATCTTAATTGCCTTGACCACCTGGTTAAGTGTCCTTGCAATAGTTTGCAAAGTTGACTTCCCCTTTTTTTCCCCAAAGTTGTTAAGAGATTAGAATCTGCGTCTTTTTTCATGATTTCATGTTAACAAATTGGTCCCATGGTTACTATATTCTTTGTATGGCCTCGCAGGGCTGTGTTCAGCGCCATATTTATGTGAGATTAGTGCCCCCACTTGTCCGGCGGCATTCCCATGTCGCATTCCAGTTGAACCAATAGCTGGTGCTTCATTTTGGTCTTCTCAATTACCTACTTCTTGCAACCTCCATAATTTTTCTATTACATTAGTTCAACTCTATTGGGTTCAAGTACCCCTTAAGCCCCCCCCTCATTAAACCTTTTTTTTTTTTTTTTTGTTTTTTTGTTTATTGTTCTGTAATTTTTCCTTCCCCCTCCCTACCTCTCCTCTTGTTTTCATTTTACCTTCCCTCCCTCCCCCCTATCTGCCACAAGTAAAAACTGATATTACTCCCTAGCTCTCCGACATTTAACATGGCAAAGGTTCTCTCGTTAAATGTACAGGGATTTAACTCACCACATAAGCGAAGCAAGGCCTTTCATAAGATCAACTCTTTGAGGCCAGACATCTTATGCCTTCAGGAGACACATTTTTCAAGCTCCTCTAAGCCTAAATATTTAGATGCTAAGTATCCACAAATATTCTTATCGTGTGCTAATTCCAAGCAGAAAGGGGTCCTCATAGGTTTTCGAAGGGGTTCCCAATTTCACTGTACATGGGAAAAGAGCGATCCTGAAGGTAGATATTTGATTCTTATAGGCGAATTGCAAGATGTGGAGGTGACAATTGCGTCATATTACGCCCCGAATACGAACCAGCTACCTTTTTTGAAAGACTTTCTTGAGGAGGTAATATCAGTAGCGAAGGGATCTACTATAATATGCGGAGACTCCAACATGATACTGAACCCTCTACTTGATAGACAATCCTCCTCAAACCCAATAGCCAGTCCTCAGATGGTTCTGGCTTCAAAGTAATTTCGGAAATTGTTAGATTCATGTTCGGTGGCAGATTGTTGGCGAGAAGCTCACCCAGGCACTCAAAATTATACCCATTACTCGCATCCGCATGCAGTACATACTAGAATAGATCACATATTCTTATCGCTGTCAACTTTAGCTCAAATGAGGGACATTAAAATTGTTCCGATCCCTTGGTCTGACCACGACGGGCTTTTATTACACTTGAACTCTCTTCTTAGCAGGCCATCAAGCTTCTTGTGGTCGCTTAACTCCTCTCTGCTGTCAGACCCGGCGTTGGTTAGATCAATCAAGAAGTCATTGGTCGAATACTTCGATGCCAATGCAACTCCAGATGTGTCTACTACGATATGTTGGGAAGCGCATAAACCCACCATTAGGGGTAGATTGATTCAGTTGGCCTCTAAAAAGAAAAAGGAGAGGAATGCATATATAGACAAACTGGAAAAAGAGTATCTAGATTTAACGGAAAAGGCTAAAAGAAGATCCTCAAAGGAGATACGGTCGGAGCTAGATAGAGTAACCCGGGATCTCAATCTGGCATTAGCAGGCAAGGCAGAAAATTCAATTAGATGGCTTAAACATAAATTCTACTATAAGGCGAATAAACCGGACTCTTTGCTGGCTAAAAAACTAAAGACCCCTGAACAACATTATCGCCCGATTAGACTAAGAAGCGATAGAGGCAATATTACTAGCAACCCAACCAAGATAGTAGAATTATTTAGATCCCAACTTTTAAAATTATACTCCAACCCGGGTTTCCTGAAGGAGGGAGCGATATCTAGTTTTCTGAATGAGACCTTACTTCCACCCATACCAGATCATTTTAGGGACTTACTGGACAAAGACTTTGAAGTAGAGGAGGTAAAGGAAGTTATCAGTGGGCTGAAATTAAACAAACGACCGGGTCCTGATGAATTTACGGGAGCATATTATAAAACTTTTTGTCTGATCCTGGCCCCCAGATTGACTGCGGTATTTAACGCAATTCGGAAGGGTGAGCTCTTTACACAAGAATCACTTTACGCGTCCATTAGTATGATTCCAAAACCAGATACCGATCAGACTGTCTGGTCTAACTTTAGGCCGATATCTTTAATAAATGTGGACGTCAAAATATTTACCAAAGTTCTAGCAGACAGGTTGTCAGGTCTTATGCCAGTGCTAATCCATAATGATCAGACCGGCTTCGTGGCAGGGAGACAGGCGGGAGACAATATTAGGAAAGTGATCCAACTATCATATCTGACCCGGATTAAAAATCAGCCGGCCATGCTTCTCTCATTAGATTTCAGAAAAGCATTCGACTCTGTCTCATGGGACTATCTGTTTTGTTTATTGGACAAATGGGGCTTTGGGCCGAAGTTCTTAAATATTCTGAAAGCGATTTATAACTCCCCGGTCGCATTTGTCAAATATAATGGATATAGATCGGATCCCTTTCCTCTGGCCAGAGGGACGAGACAGGGTTGTCCTTTGTCTCCTCTACTGTTCGCCCTGGCTATGGATATTAGCACAGAAAATCAGAGACTCTTTGGATATTTCTGGTGTAACGATGGAAGGAGAGCAACATAAACTTAGTTTATTCGCTGATGATGTCCTGTTAACAGTCACTAATCCGCTAATATCTATCCCGAATTTGTTACAGAATTTGAGCCGGTTTGCAGAGGCATCTGGTCTTCATGTGAATACAAATAAATCTAAGGCGCTAAATGTCAACCTGTCTGCTGAACTTTGGGATCAATTGAAGTCTAATTACGATTTTAGTTGGGAAGATAGGGCCTTGAAATACCTGGGGATAGCCCTAACAAATCGATACGAGTCTCTATACGCGGCAAACTACCTCCCCCTGCGTAGAAAAATTAACACTTTACTGACGCAATGGCAAGGGTATAATCTGTCTTGGCTAGGGAAAATTGCAGCCGTAAAAATGACCCCACTCCCTAAATTCTTATATTTGGCTAGGACCTTACCGACTAGGATACCACCAACATATCTGAGAGAACTGCACAGGCGAATCTCCTCATTTATTTGGAACGGTAAGAAACAGAGGATTGCGAGTAAGATAATGACTAGATCTAAACAAACTGGAGGACTGGGAGTCCCGAGATTCAGCAAGTACTACCAAGCAGCGCAGATCTCTCAGCTTCTCGCTTACCATGCTTCCGAAGATATCCCTGGGTGGGTGCGTATTGAATCAGAGTTAATTAAACCCTTAATGATAAGTGATCTTCTGTGGCTTGTACCAAAAGCTAGAGCGTTGATAAATAACCCAATACTGGTTCATTCTTTGAAAGTGTGGGATGACAACAAATTTTCAGGAAAATTGGCATCTCCTCATATGCTATTAACACCTCTAGGGGATAATCTGATGTTCCCACCAGGAATCTCGGATAAGAATAGGTTTCGCAGTTGGAGAGAGGCGGGGATTAGACGTGTCTCGGATTGCTACCAGGGGCCAGCTCTAGCTTCTTTCCAGCAACTCAGAGACAATTACAATCTCCCGCTGAAAGACATTTTTGGGTACCTTCAAGTTACGCATTTCATAAGATCTTTAACGAAAAGCTATCCCAAACTAGATAATCTCACTCGCTTCGAGCAACAGTGTAAACATGACCCAAGAGGCAAGAAAGCGATAGCAGACATTTATCAGCTCTTGAATCAGAATCTCGAAGGGGGTCCCTTACCCTACAGGGATAAATGGGAAGGAGAACTTAAAAGTAAGAAATCTTGGGAAGCATGGCAGGCGATGTGGCGAGCGACTCTGGGTAAGAGAGCCTCAGTACAGGCTATTGAAGTAAATCTTAAAGGGGTGTTACGATGGTATATGGTCCCAACACAGCTGCGATTTGTAGGAGCAAGCTCTCAGGGAAATTGTTTTCGTGGTTGCAATTCACCTGGCTCAAATTGTCATATCTGGTGGGAATGTGTGGTAGCTCGAGAATTCTGGTTAAAAATGTTTAAATTACTCAGCAAGCTAATGGAAGTGCATGTATCCCTCGACCCCTTTGCCTGGCAGCTCAGCGAATCAGAGACTTTTGTGTTATCATATATTTACATGCGCCAAGCTTGTCATCGCTAAGGCGTGGAAGACCCCCCAACTGAGCTTTGGGGAATTCAAAAATCGGGTGAACAATACTTTAACTTTGGAAAAGATGACAGCGATTCATGAGGATAGGCTGGAGGAGTATTGGGAGGTGTGGGACCCCTGGATAAAGGAAGTCTTGCCTACCACGTTCGATAGGAACCTTCTAAGTGTCTGATGCAGGGTTTTTTTAAATAGATCTCTCTGGAATTGCCAATTACACTCCTACCTCCCCATCCTGTCCCTCTCTCTCCTTCCCAGTTCTTCCCTTCCCCCTCTCTCCTTCCCCCCCCCCATTTTTCCTTTCAGTTTATTAATTTATGTTATTTCTATATTTATTTTTCTCGCGGTCAAAGTTTAAATTCATGTGTTCAGATTTTATTAAGCGGACCCACTGTTGATTTAAAACGCTATTTTGATGTTAGGTAACGTTGGTTATATGCCTATACGCTAATTACATTTCGAATTTGTCCTTTTATAATGCTTTATTGATAATATCGTTTTCTAGATATTTAGAATACTTGTTCTTGCTCTACTGTAGAGCCTATAAATGCTGCAATTGTGTTGTTTGCTGACAATAAGGTATAACAGATCTAACAATGTTTTATGCTCAATATAAGAATATTGTCTGTTTTTCTTCCATGCCGATTTATGCAATAAAAATCATTGAAGAGAAAATGCAAGCAGTTATTAGACAGGTAGTCTTGAAATATGTATGCTAGTGTTTGGGATGCCCCCTCCTCATATACAGAGCAGGCCTCCCTTAATTGTGAAAAGTGACGTTAATTATAAAATGCAAGCAGTTAATAGACAGGTAGTCTTGAAATATTTCTGCTAGTGTTTGGGATGCCCCCTCCTTACATACAGAGCAGGCCTCCCTTGATTGTGGTAAAGTGACGTTGATTATAAAATGCAAGCAGTTATTAGACAGGTAGTCTTGAAATATTTATGCTAGTGTTTGGGATGCCCCCTCCTCACATACAGAGAAGGCCTCCCTTGATTGTGGAAAAGTGACTTTGCTTATAAAATGCAAGCAGTTATTAGACAGGTAGTCTTGAAATATTTATGCTAGTGTTTGGGATGCCCCCAACAGCTTGAAAGCTAATGCAAACAGTTTAAACTGTCTTTATCTGTCAATGTCACAGGCTCTCTCCTTCTCTATCTGTCCCTCGCTTCTTCTGTTCCATCTATCTATCTATCTATCTATCTATCTATCTATCTGTCTCTCGCTCTCTCCCTGCCTGATCTGCTCTGGCTGCAATACAGTGTCAGAATGATCTTCCGCAAGATGGCAGCCGTTTATATGGGGCTATGCCATCATCGGTAAGCCTGTCTGCTGATAGGTAGCATGTGACACCTACCCAACATTCCTTGCCCCATGGGGCATGTCCTAACATGTGGATCTGCCATTTTAGATGGACTGTATAGCAGTAAATGGAGTTTTAAGGAAGCGATGGCGATATTCGGAATCGTAACGAATCGAATATTTCATGAAATTCTTAATGAATTCGGGTTCGTCAGAATCGATTCGCTCATCTCTATTAGGTGGGTCTGTTTATTGTCAGCAGGTCTACCTACTTTGTCCCAGATAACCACTATGTGAGTGCGTCAAGTGCCCATGTTCCCAGGTTAATGATGCTAACTTGCCTTTGGTTCATGCCATGGTTTCACACACATGAAATGCAGACAGACAGCACTTGGGCAACAAGGGATCAAAGAAGGGCACCAACTTTGTCCCAGGTAACCAATGTAAAAGTATGTCAAGTGACCATATTCCTAGGTGACTGCTGCTAACATGTATTTTATTAATGCCCTTATTACAGCTGCCTGAACCTATGGGAGACACACCTTTTCCCAAGTGACCCATAAGGGTCCAAACTTTGTCCAAGGTAACCACTTTGTATTCAGAGTAATGTGGCCCCAGCAGCCACAAGATAGGCAGCGACTAAAAATGGCACCAATCACCAATCACAGGTAGCTCCATATTCTTTCTGGATGTCCCCACATTCCTCATTACTTCTAAAGGTTAAGTTTACTTAATTTCACTTTTATTCAAGGAAATTATGCTTAATCTAGACAAACCAGCAACAGACCATGATACTGACAATCTTGGGTGTTTCTTTTCTTACATCCTTTTCTCCCCTGACACTGCTAACTGTAATTTCACCTCTTTGTGACAGACAAATCAGGATGCGGCCATGCTGCGTCAAACCCCACAAGGTGCTGGTTTCTCTTACCTCTTCCTTGGTTCAAAGGCACATGTGTGGACTCTCATGCAATCCGAGCTGCCCGCTGAAGTTAAACTATCTGGCTGGCTGCTCAGATTGAATAGAAAGGGGAGCCAGAGCAACCGCCTCTCCAGCACACATGCACTCCTGCACCAAGCCTATCTGAATGGCAAGGACGGTAATGCACTTCACAGCCAGAGGATTCAGGGATGCGCCTGCTCAGGTCTGATTTATTAAGTTCAGCAGGTAGCTCTGCTTGGACAGTGGGCTGCACATGTGCAGTAGGACCAATGAAGAGCTAACCTAACACAGCTCCATAGGGGGGGGGGGGTGTATTTACACAATACAGTGTTCAGCATTCACAATGCACAACATGCGTGCATCACATCTATTTACTTTGTTTCTGTTCTTTAACAGCCTAATGCCACCAACCAGACGACATTCAGTCCACATTGCCAGGCCTCATTTCCCTCTCCACACTTACCCCCTGATCCCTTTCAATATCCCCAGAGTCACCACAGTACCAATTTAAAGCAATACATTTTTTGCAAACTTGACATTTGTATGTGTGATGACAGTTGCTACAGGGGAAGGGGCTGCTAATGACTGTGTGAAGTCCGCTAATGTCAGGCAAAATGTGGTGGCCCCTAGCACTCTTATGATTAGGACCATGGAGTTGTAGCTAAAACTCATATACATATCCCTGTATCTAGTAATATGTGTTTGGACAATTGACACAAATGGAGATGTGGATTCACTAGCTCTGGAAGTCTAATGGGCCATAGAGTCTCAGGGACAGCCAAGGCCTCTGTAGATCTTGGTAGCAAAGGAAGACGTCTCATGCCAGAATTTGCTGGTTTCATGACATGGATCCCACAGTGGAAAATGGAACAGGCTTGTTGCTTCCCCCAGGCCAACAGGCCCTGTTTGATTTGGAATGCAAGGAAAAGGAAGCCAGGTGGGGCTGATTGTTGTGTGATTGTTCTGTGTATCCCCAGCATCCCTCTAGATGTGCTATGTCAAGAAGGCTGACAACAAAATAAACTCACAATAAGAAAGTTTAAGAAACGAAAGGAAACTTACCTCCAGTATCTCTACATGTTCCGGAGGACATGATGTACAGCTGCACGGTAAGAAAATAAACAAGGTTTCACATTAGGGGGGCAGATAGTCCAAGCACAAAATGGGTACTCTGGATTTCTCAGCTATTTACACCCTGTACAACAGGTGCCACAATACTGTGTGTCACACAGATATTGTGACATCTTCGGTAGCCAATGCAAACTCTTTTTAAGGGCAATAAGCATTTGGAAAAACACACAACAGAGAGATTTTGGTGTCACTCTTACTGATAAAAGATAAATTATACTTATTATGCACAGTGGACTAATATAGTTATTGACGGAGGACATGCATAGTGGACTAATTTAGTTATGTTGCGGGGGACATTCTGTACAGCTGTAAGGAAAGAAAGTAAACAAGGTTTCACCTTGGGAGAGCAGATACTTCAAGCACAAAATGGGGACTCTAGATTTCTCAGCTATTTATAGCCTGTAAAACAGGTGCCCAAATGCTGTGTGTCACACAAATATTGTGACACCTTGGGTACCCAAGCCATGGGCCGCACTGCTTTGGGGGCTGCTGCTTTAACACTCACATTCAATCCCTCTCAACCCCAGTGCACCCACAAGCCAAGGAACCACAGCCCCCCCCCATGCCCAAATCCCCGGCATTATGGTTGGGGACTCAGCATGGATGTCTTGGGTCATCCAGGGGCTGGTAAAATCCAGGGCCGATTTGTGGCCCCAGTCCGCCACTGTACATGTTGCATCACTAGTGTTAAAGGGGCTGAAATGGAAGGTTTTTTGTGTTTTAAGAGATAACGTGGCATTACAGTTAAATAATAACAAGGCAATCTCTATTTTGACCCTTGATCAGCGCACCCGCATCTCTGCCACAAGCCTGGTGAACAGGGACGGAGTGCAGCATGCATTAAGCTTGGCGAGGGGGCAGCTGCTGTTAACAGGGGACCATGCTGCAATGTGTCCCACTCTGAAACAGACACGGGTGGCACCATAGCCAACTGGCAGGTGTCTAATGTACAGAGGGCCCCATGGAACGGCAGCTTCTACCTTCAGATGGGAGGAGGAACATGTATTAGTTGTGTGGACTCCAGCCACCACAGGCAGGTGTTAGGTTTTGTTATAATTCGTTTCATTGAGGGGGGGGTGGGGCCGTGGCAAACACCCACACACTGGCAAACATAGGGTGCACATTAAGGATGGGGGACTGGAGAAGGGTAAGTGAGTTATGTTGGCCTGTTGTCTTTCACACAATGTGGAATCCTATTTCTGTGAAGAAATAAGTTCGGTCTGGAATCTTGAATTTTTCATGGTAGCCATAGGTCTATTTTTCAGTTTAACAGCTTAAAAAAAGCATGACTTGATTCTCTCTTCACGTGAAAACAAATTTAGGATGCCCCACGGTCTGCAAACAACCCAATAGACCACTATGCTTATCTAACCAAGAGGTTAGTGGGGCCACAGTGGGCAATTGTGTACCGATGCCATCCTCAATCTCCTGACTGATTGAGACTGAAACAGTAAAAGCCATCATTAGAAAAACAACAGGGACATGGTATTTCTTATTTCTAAATACAAGGTACAATATTACAATCAAACCTATTATTAGGGAGACAATTGTGACATTTGAGTACAAAGTTAAGCTAGTGCAACACTAAGCCATCATCTAGAAAGCCATGTTGACCCACACATACACCATTCCAGAAGGCCTCATGCAATTGTCGTGAGGGTCAGGTGGAAGGGAAAGCATGCTGTAAGCACAAGGGTTTATTTTAATAAAATTAAATACCACCCAGTGCATTTTCTAACTAGAAAAGATGAGTAAGTGTGTGAAGAATAGGTGATCACGATAAGGTCATAGTGTGTTTCAGGGCCAAGTAAGCACACATGGCACTGGAAGGAGCAAGAGAATCCAAGAGGATAGGCAGGGAGGAAGTAACATTGCATGAATTTTATGCTTGTGGGAAGAGGGGTTGGACTAGTAAGACCACACTGTACTTACCAGCAAAATGTGGGCTGCTGGAGTGGGATAGTGGGGAAGAGCTGCCATGCCAATGTCTGACTCTATTAGCCCAAAAATGTAACAATTACTGATAAACACAAAGAAATAATTAGACAAAAATCATAAATAACACGACTAGACATTCTAACGAACTATGGGGCAATACAAAGTTATCAAGCATGGTTGTCACTTCAATGCATTGAGGGCTTTTCTCCGAGTAGCATTTTAAAGTGAATTTACATGTGCAAAATCATTGGCTTAGCACAGATTCGGTTGTGGTGCATGCTGGAGAAAACTAGCCTGGGGAGGACTTTAGTTCCGGGTCAGACTTTCTGCCTTCACTGGGGTCATCGTCAATGGCTGTTGAAGAGGGTCCTTCCACCACTGGAGCAGCCACATGTCTGGACAATACCAAATAAGGTTTTTTAGGGCACATGATGCCCAGTTGGGGCAAGGCCCTTTGTTGGCCTTCTCCACCTTCTCCTGTAATCCTGTAAGTTAAAAAGGACAAAAAGGTTTTAAGCAAATATACTTGCAAAGAATCATTATGCTAAAATTTAGACCACCCTACCAAATGACGCTAACTAACTGCAACTCAATAGCACAAATTAAAGAAACAGCTTACTATGCCGAAGATAGAAATGCAAACAGACAGAAATATAAGTTACTCTGTTTGAATGGCAAATGATGGTGCCTGTTTAAGTGGTGTAAACTTTGAATGTACACACTCTCTAGAAGATAAAAATGTCCAAGCAGTCAATTTCTATTTGAATCTAGGAATGATAGTAAATTTATGAACATTTTGAAGCTACAGCTAAATATTAATAGCCTAATCCAGCATCTCAAAAATCATGATGTCCCACCCACAAAGTAATTCCCAAGCCTCAAGTGGGAGGTCAGGTGGAAGGGCCAGCAAGGGTCCATGTTCTAAGCAGAAGTGTTTTTAATTTCTAAATTTACACCCAACACCATGCATTCTGTACTAATCAGGGCATTGCAGACGAGCTGCTAGTAAGGGGGTGACTAAAAAATGGTCAAAATAAAGTCATAGTGTGATTCAGGAAGTAAGGTTACATTAATAAACACACATGACATAGGAAGTGGCAGGAGCCTGAGAGGACATAAAGCAACATTTCATGAAGACACTTCCGGCACAAGAGCCTTTGGAAACATAAAACCAGACTGTACTTACCAGAAAATGAGCATTGCTGGTTCCCTCTTATGGTGAGCCAGCATTTACCAAGATCAGCAACTCTATAGCCCAAACAACAAAGCATAAATGTGCGTTAATCACAAAGATAAAACGACAAATAGATTGTGGTGCATGTTTTATAATTCTAACCGGGGGAGGACACAGCAGGTGTCTTGTGCCTTATTTCCTCACTGGAGCTGATGGTCTCAAAAAGGCAGGGGATGTACCATTAATGAATGGGCTCCCTTTCCTCAGAGGTCTGAGGCCTTTTGGCCACAGGGTAAGGTGCAGAAGGCTGTGCATTTGAGGGTCGGCCCGCTTTCTTGTCCTCCTGCTCCGGCCAGACAAACCTGGGGTTTTTCTACATGGGTGGACGTTGTCTAAATGTGTAGAGAAAAAAACAAGCATTAGTCAAGCTAGAAAAAATTCCTTGCTATCAATTAGTAAATGAGTACCTGTTTGTTTCTGCAGTCATACATAAACACATTACCTACATTATTTTATCAGTTTGTCTTTTAACATCATAAATTCTTGCTTTTTTTAAAAAAATACAATTTATTTACTCTAAAATTTTAGTATCCATCAACCCTTGAGCAAAAAGGGATGCACGTTTGAAACCTCAAAACATAGAGCACTACTACTAACAGGGCCACTCACAACTGTTCAGAAGGTAATTGTTATGTATCTAGAAACATCAAAAACATAAAAAAATATGTTTTTAGCTTACAACTAAAAGACTATGTCAGGGACTCTACACAGGTGGATTTATTGGCAAATGTACAATTAAGGGAAAGGATTGATGTATAAATAAGTGTATTAATATTTAGCACTCCTACCTGGATATATGAGAAAATGTCAGACTGAGACAAGCATTAATCAAGCAACAAAAACGTGTGCCAAAACAACAATAATTGTTAATGGAACAAAATGAATCCTTAGTTTGTTTCATTAAACTGATAGAAATGTCACCAAGGTAACTACAGTTACAATACCGGGAATATGTTACTCTCCATCACAGCTCTGGCTTTGGCCCATGCTGCTGGATCCAACTTCATGCTGGTGGGGACAAGACGAGTTTTGGGGCCCAATGGAAGTGCCAGTGGGAATCTCAGGAGCTGAGACGAAAACAATAACAAGCAAATTAATACGTTATCTGCGGAGTAATTATTCTAGCAACATATAAAAATTTCTTATTGGCATCTGTGTGTATGTGCATGGCTATATTACCTGACATAGGTTCGGGTGAAAATTCCGGAAGGGGTATGGCGGAAACAACAGGCATATGATGCCCTGAAACAATAAGAATAAAGAAATACAAAACATTACACACATGCTTGTCAATCCAAAAAAGATAAACACAATTACATACACAAAGGCAACTCAACAGGGGACGAGGTGCTGCCCTCAAACCAGGGTCCAAATCTGAGGGACCAGACTCCTCCTTTCTCACTCCTGCACCCTCATGGAGAGGTGGGGAGTTCATCACCTACTCCACCCCAGGACTTCCCACCTGAGCCTGGTCCTCCCGGTAGCCAAACTGCGTTTTCATCGGAGGAGCTGATGCCCCACACAGCGCACACCTCACCGACCGACTTCTCTGGGACGCCCAGATACTAATCTCCTTACTCCCCTGCATCTTCCACCTCGCAATGGTGAGAAGGACCCTCCCCGCAACTGTATTGGGATCAGGGTTAAGGGGGCAAGGGAGAACCTCCTTGGTATGCTTGAGGAGGGGAGACTTTATCTGTGAAGACACGAAACAAGAAGAGCCATTAAGTACAAGTCCTTGATTGTTCAAAGACAAAAAGCTATAGTGTGCAACATTGTTAACTTAATTGAGGCATAGACATCATAGAGCCTGTTGACCAATTCTGGGTCTGCAGGCCCTAATCTCCATCACAATGATCCCCTTCTGGGCTGATGGTCGGGCAGTTATATTCCCACCAGCACATGTCCTGTATGAAAAAATTCAAAGACAAAAGAAAAAGAAATGAGAGAACTTAACAGTAACCCCAAAAAATGATTCAATAAACAAAAATGTCTGCAGGCTTAATGGTGAGACTATTAAAAGACACAGAAAAAAACTATTAGGCACATCACTAATATCTCTGTATTTATCAAAAAAGCTATAAGAAATGTCACCACAAGAGGAATTACATTGAAGGGACAACACGGCACCAAATGCACATAGCAGGAACTGGCTTTACTGGAACATGAATGTCACCTCACATGGTGGCTAAACACAGAGAGGAAAAGAAGGAAGTACCAGTCATAGAGCAACTGAACACAGGAAATACAACACAGCAGTAAAATGCATAGAATCTACAGTTGAGCACTGGTTGCAGCGCCATCTAGTGTCATAGCTTGTTATAGCTGTAAACCGTAGTAAATCTAGCAAAAGTCACTAAGCACAATTAAAGACAAGCTGAAAGCTGTTGCAAAGTATTATATCTCCAACAGACACAACTACGACAAGGCAGGAACAGCAAATAAACAAAAAGGGAACATAAGTAAAGACACTCCCACAAAAAGCATCAAACAAACAAAATACACTTAACTTAATAATCTGGCCATTGGCCCAAGGGTCTACATGCTAGCGGGATATCTTCCTGGGGGGCCATCTTGTCACCGCAGAAGCAAACCGGAAGTGCACAAAGCGAAAGCGAAAGCAGAACAGTCATAGTGGAGCTTCTATGATAGGGTGTTTACCATTGAAAGCGGCACAATTTGTCCGTATTTAGGAGAATGCTAGTTAGCGCAATATGTGAATGCTAGAAAGCAGCCATAACATAGCAGGCAAACCGGAAGTGCACAAAGCGAAAGCGAAAGCAGAACAGTCATAGTGGAGCTTCTATGATAGGGTGTTTACCATTGAAAGCGGCACAATTTGTCCGTATTTAGGAGAATGCTAGTTAGCGCAATATGTGAATGCTAGAAAGCAGCCATAACATAGCAGGCAAAACGGAAGTGCACAAAGCGAAAGCGAAAGCAGAACAGTCATAGTGGAGCTTCTATGATAGCGTGTTTAACATTGAAAGCGGCACAATTTGTCCGTATTTAGGAGAACGCTAGTTAGCGCAATATGTGAATGCTAGAAAGCAGCCATAACATTTAACATGGAAAGAACGCTGCACGGGATGACATGTAGTGCTATTTTATGAACGCCCAAAAGGTGGCGCAGAAGCCTAGATTTATGACCACAGAACACATCACTAACGTGGGCGCTGTAGAACTGGGCGCTATATCAGAGGACACTCGAACCCAGCAAAAATACATACTGATACTGGGGTCATACAAAGCCTCTGTCACTTGAAGGGCAGGCGCAAGTACGCTACCTTTAAATAAAATAAAATATAGATTCATGTGTGTAAAATACATCCCAAGCAGGCCAATGGTACCCTGTCAGTTGATTGTAGTCAAAAAAATGAAAAAACGCTATGCAGAGAAGTGGTACAGATAACATCACTAAAAAAAACAAATGGAAGTCTGTGGGAGAACATGCTTCAGGACAGACAGTGCTGGCGCTAGTCTTAGATACGCTATCTGACTCTATTAGAGGCGCTGGACATTTTGCTTGTCATAAATATGGCTTTCAGTGTGTGCGCCGCTAAAACACCTGCCGCTACGTGTCGCTACATGACATTAGCGTTTCTTATATAAACCCCTACATTTTTTCTTCATAAATTTCCAATTTGCAAGCTTGCAAAAGCATGTCAGGAAATCTCTGCTATTGTTCCTGTGTTGCTTGAAGCATTACTAAAAATATTCAAACATTTTACAACATTATATCTGAGATTTTACTTAATCCAGGGATAGTTACTGATGCACTGAATCCCCTTAAATAGCTACAAAGAACCCCTATTACCTAGTACATATTTATTAACCCCACATAGAAAAGCATAATTCACCACAAAATAAAGAATAAACCTAAAATATATAGAAACGAATGCTAAAACAATATACTGTATACAAACCTCAATGTACAGCCACATACAGTTGCATGCAAAAGTTTTGTAATCCCTGGTGAAAATTACTGTTACTGTGAACAGCTAACAAAGTTAAGGGTAATTCCACTTTTAATGCCATTTTTTAAACTTTTCATTATACTGTGCCAAAATGATGTGCTTAATGTCTTATCTGGAAATTTTTCCATTTGTTTGCAACTCCATGTTATAAAAGAAATCAGTACTCCCTAGCAATAATACTGTTGATTCAGCACTGCATTCACGTTTTACAGGGAAAAACATGTTTCTTTTTAGCTGCCCAAATGTTTTTTTTAAAAATTGCACAGCTAAATCGGGGTCTGAATTGTACCAAGGAAACAAATCAAAAGAAAAAGCATTTTCTCTAAAAAAGTCAGTAAAAAATAAGGCAGTGTATCATCTATAATGTGTTTATGTTACCAATGTACACTAAAGTGGTGTTCTGGTGTACATATCAGAAACTTCCTGATTCTGACATGTTAATCATAATACTGGGTAAGGCATAGATGACAGGTCCATAGGACTTGTTTTGCACTTTGGAGCGCTTCTAGAGTCCATTTGAAATCTGTCTTGTTATCGTGTATGATCCTGTTCTTCCTCTGACCTCGTCCTCACATCCTCCCTGGCACCACATTTGTGATCTTCCATGCATGACCCTTGGCTCTCCTCTTGGCCTCCTGTTCATCCCTGTACTTGACATCTCTTCCTTTGCATGAACATTGGCTACCCCTCAGACAATTTTTACCTCATTGGAGTGCTAGCCCACTTGTGGCCCAGGAGGGGATATTGTTTGTGCCAAAAGGGTCACTAAGCCCAAAATAAAAAACAAACAGGTACTTACCTTCTCACTCACATAGCAGGCCATGGCTGTTCCCTCGCTCAAAAACCTTCTGGTTTCTGAGAACAAGACTCCTGGTGCCCCCTTGTACCTCCTGAAGGTACTATATGCAGACTCTGATAATGCTTCGATGCTTGGCGCCAAACTACAGGGAAAGAATAGAGTGTCAAATTCCGTTGGTGGGCAGTAGCTTTCCTGGTGGAACGACCCAGCCCTGTGCAGCCAGTTTTGCATTGGGTTGTCAGAACCCATTAAGAGTGCACTATTTAGATTAGTTGGAGAAACACGCAATCATGTTTTATTTCCATTTTGTTGAAAAAGTCCAGTTGAGGGTCCTTCAACTTCTTTCTCATTTGGAGATGAGTCTATGCAACTTGGGTGAACCCGACTCTCCCAAACTGACAAGATGTCACGCCAAACCCAGGGTCTATGTCTTTATTCTGGTTACTCTGGACACTTTGCCAAAGTCTGTCCAGCCAAAGACTTTGGTTAATTACAGCGCTTATACATGACTGGGAAAACTTGCCTGGGCTGCCAGGTATCTTTGTACCAGATTAAAAAGGTATTACTACCGGCCTTTATTTCTGTGGGAATGTTCCAGAGAATTTGTCATCTGCCTTTACTGACAGTGGGGTGGCATGAAATCTTCGGGGGTAAATCTTTTGCTAGGGCCTTGGGTATCCCTTGGTGCCTTTGGTGAGTCCCCTGCAGGTTTTAGCTATCAATGATTCCCTTCATTTAGAAAATCCTTATTTCTTGGTTTTGAATTGTCCTTGTGTTGACACACCTTATGTCCATGGTTTCATTTGGCTAAGAACCTATAATCCATAAATCGATTGGCATACCTGGAAACTGGTAAAATGTGGTCCCTTTTGTGTTGCTCAGTGTATGCATACCACCCTAGGGTTGGCAAAAGTATTCTTAGAAATAGTGCAAAGGGTTATGCGGACAGGTCAAATGTATTCTCTGAAAGATATAACTGGGCCTATTAGTCCAATTGAGCTACTCCTGGGTACTTTCTATGCTAGCGCCAAGATATATACCTTAAATACAGGTTAAATACCGCAATACATTTTTCTTCAAAAATAGTGAGTTTTGAACCTAATTAAAATGTAATAGTATTGCTGAACATGCTTAAACATATGTTCTATAAAAATGTCTGGTATAAAATGTCAAAATAATTGCACAGAGCAGAAGTTGCATACAACAGATGATTTTTAGGAGTGGTCCTGTGGTGTATGCACCTAAATTCAGTGGTGCCCATCACCGATCACACAGACTCTTACCAAAATTATTATCTGATAAAGACACTAAAACATTCCATACTTATTCATGTAATGGAAAAAAGACATCACTTCTTTTTAGTGATAAACAAGTTTCTTCATATAATATAGTCAAGCTGTTTAATGCCGGTTCAGACAATTATTTAAAATGTCAGAATCCTCTAACAAATTCCAGTAAAAGTGCATGTAAGCAAAGATAAAAGAAATCTAGCGCAATATTGTCAAACCAATCAAAATTTAATAAAAGTAAAACAAGTTATTGGTGGGCTTTGGTCCACTTTAATTACATTTTTCGAGATTTATTTTGTCATTTCATTGTCTATCTAAAAAATATTTTGTTTTCTCCTGGTCCTTGTCTGAACACCAAGGTCATGTTAGCTGCAAACACCAGGGAGAGCAATCTCTAAGCCAAGCCCTCCAAATGCATGTTTGAGGTCTTTGAAGTTCATTTCCTGGGCTATTGTGGCCTCTAGTAAGTTATCATCAAACAGCAAAAGACCCTAAAGGCCTTAAAAAGATTTTTGGGCTTCGCTAACTGATATAGATGCTTTATTAAGGGATTATCTTTCGTTGCATAATTTGTGCATGTTGCAAATTCTGCTTGGCTGAGCAGAATTATCATTTGTGTAACTGTTACCCACCGTTACTAGTGATTAAATATGGTTTTAAGGAAAGGAGACATCGGTTAGAAGGGTCTTTACACCCGATAACAGTAAATACTCATCATTAGAATCTTGAATATATTTAGTCAGCCAAAAAGACGAATTCTGGACAGTCTAGATGGGCACTCGCCTGGTTTAAAATCCCTGTCCAGGCACACGCCAACTTCGTTAACTCTTATCTCCCTTGTGAACAGTGTAAAATAAGCCATTTCAAACCATCCCAAATCTAAAATATAGGTATATACTTTATGTATTCAACATGAATATGCTTTCTCCACTCCAATTTCTGGGTGGTGGCTGACCTGGGAAGGGCATGTCATATGAGTTACATGCACACTCTGTTGTTGTCAAGAGACAG
This sequence comes from Gastrophryne carolinensis, assembly GCA_027917425.1. Taxonomy (NCBI): domain Eukaryota; kingdom Metazoa; phylum Chordata; class Amphibia; order Anura; family Microhylidae; genus Gastrophryne; species Gastrophryne carolinensis. The sequence continues at coordinate 474,523,042 of CM051235.1, read as the reverse complement.
CTGAGAGACCACTATGGCTTGCCATGCTCACATGTGCCGAGAGCTCCAAAGAAAAAAATGGCTGTTAGACCACTTTTGTGTGTGGAGGGAGAATGAAATTGAACAAACTTTGGACCTCTGCTACGGCTTTTATCCTGCACTGCAGGAAATGGAGGAGAGGCACATGAGACAGGTATCAGCATAGCTACTTTCTGGCTTATTACTACCTTTGAGTTTACAGTCACTTTAATTCAATCATAACTTTTAAACCAAGAGCCAGGAACACCAAGACTGATGACTTATTCTGGATCGTTGCAGGAAACAAATCAATAAAAAAGATGCCTTTGTTTCAATAAACCCCTGCATTGTCAGTTTGTTCCTCAACCAGTTCACCTGTTGGTTTTGCAAACATTTCACAATTTCAAATTTTGGAACTAGGAAATCTTTACTTCTTGCTAAACATCATGTTTGGTGATCTACTGATGTGAAAGCCTTTTGTCGAAGTCTGTCCCATTTGTGCACAAAGTAAATCATTTCCGATTCACTTACGGGACCTTTGAGGGCTCGGATTGCTATTGTTGAACATGTTTTGCGGCTATGTGGAGGAGTCTGCGCGCCTTTAGCACCAAGGTATTGCATGTATCAGCATGGCCGAGGCCATAAATTGTATAGCAATGCATACCTGAATCAATACATTTCATGTATGCCTTATAGAGGCATTTTAATGCTGACCTTAATTAGTCCTTAGCATGTAAACCTTTATTTTCCCACACATCCATATAATTGCTATATTTTTTTAGACTTATGTCCTTTGTGAATTATATTTGGATTGTTGAACTTGAATCTTAATTTGTTGTTTACCTTTGCTTTGTGTAATTATTTTATATTTGGTGGCAGGAACCGCAAGATGTGCCACTCGCCCTTGCTCCTGATGCCCGTTCTTTGCCTGCAGAATGTAGGCCAGGGGTTCTCTAATCAGGCACTATGCAAAACCCGGGCCGTGGTGGCGAGGGCCCTCTGGCTTTTGAAGTCCAGATTTAGGTGTTTGGACCATACGGGGGGGGGGGGGGCACTGCAGTATGACCCCAACAAGGTTATACCAATATTTTAATTTACGTTTTTTAACAGGGGCCACACGTGCCAGAGTGGCACAACTGAGTGTCAGGGTTCTTCAGTTGGTGGGCGAGATGCAAGAGCAGCACAACTCGTTGGGGACCACAGATGAAGAATAATGTTCTATGGCCTGCCATTGCTATGTATTTAGTTTTTTATAGTTGTAAAAATTTTAAATTTTAAAAATTTTGATATTTTATGATGGAATAAAAAAAATGTTACAGTGTCATTTCATTTACAAAATACATTAACACAAAACTAATGGGCCCAGAAATATTTAAAGATGAATATTCACATGACAGAGAAGTGATTTGGGTAAGTTTTAGGGGGCTAAAATGGAAGAAGAACCTAACCGCGTGGTTTGAGTGAGCTTTAAGGGTCCAAAAGGGAAGATGGAGGATAGTGCTAAGTGGTTTGGGTGAGCTTTAAGGGTCCAAAAGGGAAGATGGAGGATAGTGCTAAGTGGTTTGGGTGAGCTTTAAGGGTCCCAAAAGGGAAGATGGAGGATAGTGCTAAGTGATTTAGCTAAACATTGTAGTAGAAGTGAGGGTGGCAAATATGTAGGCGAGCACTTCAATGAGTTATGTTTGTAGTGCGCAGCCGCAAGATCGTAAGGATTTCCGTCTGGACGATTATTTATTGAAAAAGGGAAACAGAAACTAATGGGAAACGTAAAGGATTCGTGGGAGGATATGATGGGAAAAGGGCAAAAACGAAAGCCTACGTTGTAACATGTAAAAATGAAACGGAAAAGTCTTGATGGAAAATGACATCCTCATATTCGTAATCTGCCGTACGAACGGACGGAAATTTTACAGAAGGTTTTCAATGCATGCATAGAATCGCTCGTACACTCATACGAGAGCAGAAACATTTCCAAAAAAAAACAGATCGGCAATAAAACGGAAGTTTTTTTTTTGTCTCTGAATCGAGCCTATTGTGTCAAATTTTGGAATTCCATTTTTCTCACTTTTCTCACTTTGTACTCACTTGGGTATCTCTGTCTTTATGTTATCTGCCTATCATATTCAATCAAATGGACAGACACAGAGAACCAACCAATCCTTCAAACAACATTTTTGATGTTTTGTGTCTGCTTCAAAAAATGGTCTGAGTATATAGTTTATATGTTGTATATAAAGTATATAGAGTATATATTGTAGATTTTGCTGAATTTGCCAGAAATAATGCTCCTAGTGATTCTACTAAACATTAGTTATTTTCTGTAATTAAGGAAATAACCCTAAGGTAACTGCTCTTTTGTGCCCATCTTCCAATGGGCCATCCTTGGAGGAATGGTTGAAGGAAAGATTTGATATTATTATATGGATTAAAAACCATGAAAATTTAGAGGTGGCTGTGGAGCATCAGAAAGTCTTTGATGATCAATAAATATCCGTCGAGCCGAGATTTCAGGTAAGGAAATGTGACATCTGAATTTGATCTTCCTCAGCCAAAGAAGATCCCTAATGCCATTTGTCATTGTTGAAACTGGCTCATAATGTTGATCTTTCCCTCCACCTGTCCTTGGTGAGAACCAAACTATGAAGTAAATTCCATTCTTGGCTCCTGATATATTCCTAACTCACTGCAGTATTTGATTGACTGGAAGGGATTCTGTCCTGAAGAAGTCTTGGGTAGCTGCTAGACATAGCCATGATAATATTCTATAGTGGTGTTCTATAGTTAGTTGGAAAATCTGTCTTGTTATCATGTATGACTATGTTCCTTCCTCTAACCCTGCCTTTGCCTTCTCCCTGGTAATGTGTCTGTGATCTACCATGGCTCTCCTCCTGACCTTGAGTTTCTTTTATCCCTGTACCTTGCCGTATGTTCAGACTTCTTGTTCATGACCTGGACCCGTTTATAACTCCCGTGAGTGCTAACCCACTTGTAGTTCCAGGGCTCAGAACAAATTGCTTGCACCTTAAGACCTTGGGGCAATCGTACCTGGACACACATCCAGCGGCCTGCAAAATGGGGGCTTATCCACTAAGAGTGAAGTGATGCAATATCTCTCTGAACTGGGTTTTGCCTATGAGTCTTACAGAGTGTCACGGACCAGGTGGAGCGGACTCGGGTGTGGAACCGCTTTAACTGTGGAACCAATGGCGGGTACCGTGTCAAGGGAGCGGAGTCTAAGGGGCCACCGGTATTCACCAGAGCCCACCGCAAGGCAGGTTGGTCTTGTGCGGCGAGTGACCCCCAGGTCGCTACCCCCTAACAGCGACCCAGTCCCACAGTCAGCCGAGGTTCAGTGAGGTACACAAGTGGCTGGCAAAAGGCGTAGTAAGTACAGGCAGAGATCGGGGCTGGCAGCACAGGTTCGCGGTAAAGGTGAGTAGCTGAGGTCGGGGCAGGCAGCAAAGGTTCAGGGTCGGGGACAGGCAGAGGTCGGTACACGGGTGAGCAATCCAAGAATGTCTGACTTTCAACAAGCATGGAGAGACCAAGATCCGGCACTGAAGGAAAGGAAGTTCCTCTTTAAATAGGGGAAGTGGATGCAGGATTGGATGAGCAGGCACCAATCAGTGCTGTACAGGCCCTTTAAATCTCAGGAATCTAGTGCGCTCGCCCTCTAGTGGATGGAGACGTGCACGCACCTGAGCATGTGAGAAGGAAGCATTGGGGGAAGGGAGAGAGCTGCAAAATGGATGACAGCTGGATGCAGCCATGGAGGTAAGTGAAGTGCTGCTAGATGGGCGTGCGGCGCTCGCCCTAACAGTACCCCCCCTTGGGTCTCCCCTTCTTCTTGGGGCCAAGAAAATCCGAGATGAGACTACGGTCTAGAATATTCTCTTCGGGCTCCCAAGATCTTTCTTCAGGTCCACAGCCTTCCCAGTCTACTAAAAAATATCTTTTACCCCTGGAGATCTTAGAGGCCAGGATCTCTTTCACCGTAAAGGCATCCTCAGTACCAGAGATTGGGGCAGGCACCAAGGTTTTACGAGAGAATCGATTGACAATAACTGGCTTCAACAGGGAAACGTGGAAAGAATTGGGAATTCGCAGTGATGTAGGTAGGTGTAGCTTATAACAAACTGGATTGATCTGTTGTTTAATCTTATAAGGACCCAGGTAACGGGGGCCCAATTTGTAGCTAGGAATTTTGAAGCGGATGTATTTTGCCGACAGCCACACCTTATCTCCTGGAGAATAAACAGACGGAGCTCTTCTCCTTTTATCAGCGCTAACCTTCATACGGGCGGAAGCTTGACAAAGGAAACGCTGTGTTTCTTGCCAGATGGTGGAGAAATCCTGTGTGAAGTCATCCACGGCGGGCATTCCAGAGGGTGTGGATAAAGGCAGAGGCGGAAGGAGTTGACGGCCGTACACCACCAAAAACGGGGACTTCCTCGTGGACTCAGAATCCTTAAAATTATACGAGAATTCCGCCCAAGGCAACAGATCGACCCAATCATCTTGACGCGCAGAAACAAAATGGCGAAGATAATGCCCGAGAATCTGGTTGACTCTTTCCACCTGGCCGTTGGCTGGGGACTGGGGATGATAAGCGGAGGAAAAGTCCAATTTAATTTTCATTTGTTTACAAAGAGCTCTCCAGAACTTGGACACAAACTGCACCCCTCTGTCTGAGACAATGTGTGAAGGTAATCCATGAAGTCGAAAGACATGCTTCAGGAAGTATTTTGCCAACAGAGGAGCCGACGGGAGACCGGGCAAAGGAACAAAATGCGCCATTTTAGAAAACCTATCCACTACCACCCAAATAACAGTATTGCCATGCAAAGAAGGGAGGTCGGTAATAAAGTCCATAGCAATGTGTGTCCATGGGGTATCCGGAATAGGAAGAGGATGGAGTAGACCAACAGGCCTTTGGCGAGGGGTTTTGTCGCGAGCGCAGGTGGTACAGGCCTGGACGAATTCGGTCACATCCTTTTCAAAAGAAGGCCACCAATAATATCTAGAAATGATAGAACAAGATCTCCTGATGCCGACATGGCCGGCTACATGGGAAGAATGCCCCCATTCTAATATTTTGCGACGTTAGCGAGCTGGCACAAAGTTCTTTCCCGGCGGCGCTTGTACAAGAGTAGTGGGGGCAGAGTGGACAAGGCGTTCAGACGAGATGATATGTTGTGGGGTGGATTCTACACCAGAGATGTCAGAGGAGCGAGAAAGAGCGTCCGCCTTGATGTTCTTAGCGGCTGGCCGGAAGTAGATCTGAAAATCGAATCGAGCGAAAAACAACGACCAACGAGCTTGTCGTGGATTCAATCGCTGGGCAGTTTCTAAATAAGATAGATTTTTGTGATCAGTATAGATGGATACTTGATGGGCAGAACCTTCTAAGAGGTGTCTCCACTCCTCCAACGCCAACTTGATGGCGAGTAGCTCCCGATCTCCGATGGAGTAATTCCTCTCAGCTGGAGAAAAGGTCTTCGAAAAGAACCCGCAGGTGAGAATTCTGCCAGTAGACGATTTTTGAGTGAGCACTGCTCCAATGGAGGAGGCATCTACTTCTAGGGCAAAAGGCCGAGATGGATCTGGCCTAGACAACACCGGTGCAGAGGAGAAGGCCTTTTTTAGAGCAATGAAGGCCTCTTCCGCCTGAGGGGGCCAAGATTTAGAATTGGCGCTTTTCTTCGTGAGGGCCACAATAGGTGCCACTACAGTGGAGAAGTGAGGAATAAACTGCCGATAGTAATTGGCGAAGCCCAGAAAACGTTGAATAGCTCACAGGCCAATAGGACGGGGCCAATCCAGAACTGCTTTTAACTTGCTGGGGTCCATCTGAAGACCAGGAGCAGAGACAATATATCCAAGAAAGGGTAAGGCGGTTTGATCAAAAAGACACTTCTCCAACTTGGCGTAAAGATGATGTTGACGGAGACGAGACAGGACTTGCCGGACGTGACCGTGATGTTCTTCTAGATTAGATGAAAAAATGAGTATATCATCCAAATATACAACTACACAGGAGTAAAGCAAATCCCGAAAAATGTAGTTTACGTATTCCTGGAATAATGCGGGTGCATTGCAGAGACCAAAGGGCATCACTAAATATTCGAAGTGGCCATCGCGGGTATTGAAGGCGGTCTTCCATTCATCGCCCTCGCGTATACGTATCAAATTATAGGCTCCCCTCAGGTCAAGCTTGGTGAAGACCCTGGCCCCACGCAGTCGGTCAAATAATTCGGCAATCAAGGGCAAAGGGTAGCGATTTTTAACGGTAATCTTATTGAGGCCGCGGTAATCAATACAAGGGCGAAGAGAGCCATCTTTTTTCGCCACAAAGAAGAACCCCGCGCCTGCTGGAGAGGAAGACTTCCGTATGAACCCTTTATGAAGATTTTCTCGAATATACTCTGACATGGCTTGAGTCTCAGGAGCCGAGAGAGGGTAAATTCGGCCACGAGGAGGAGTGGTACCCAGTAGGAGGTCTATAGGGCAATCGTAGGTACATCAGCATAGGTCTGGTAGATCTCAGGCAAGCCAGGTAATGGTGCTGAAGCAGGAATGGGTCGAACAGGAACAGACTTCAAGCACCTCTTAAAGCACGCTGCACCCCAAGTCTTGATATCACCGGTGGTCCAGTCAAGCGTGGGATCATGACGTTGGAGCCAAGGAAGGCCTAGAAGAATCTGAGAGGTGCAATTAGGGAGGACATAGAACTCAACATTCTCTTGATGGAAGAGTCCAATTTTTAATTGGAGGGGAACGGTGCGCAAAGTACAGTCCAGCCTATCACCATTGACTGAGGTGATAAATAAGGGTGTAGCAAGGGGATTCACAGGGATATTATGTTTATTGATCAAGGCAGCCTCTATAAAGTTCCCTGCAGAACCTGAGTCCAAAAAGGCGGTTAAATTCAGGGAGGTGGAAGGTGAGATGGAAAGTTGAACAGGAACAGTGAGCCGTGGAGAGGAAGCACATACACCCAGGGACGCCTCTCCCACCGCCACTAGGTGCGCCCGTTTCCCTGACGTGGAGGGTGAATAGGACAGTCCTTCAAAAAATGCTCAGAACCACCGCAGTACAGACAAAGGTTCTCGTTCCTTCTGCGAGTTCTCTCCAATTGGGTCAAACGGAATCGATCAACCTGCATGGCCTCCTCACTAGGAGGTACATATGCAGACAAAGGGTTTTGAAATACTGGAGCCAAACGGGATGCCCTCCTAGGGCGCTGAGAGTCTCTTTCTTGGCGGAATTCTTCACGCCTCTCAGCAAAGCGCACATCAATGCGTGTGGCCAGATGGATGAGTTCAGTGAGAGATGAAGGCAAGTCCCGAGCTGCAAGAGCATCCTTAAGTTTACTAGAAAGTCCTTTCTTGAAGCAGGCACACAAGGCCTCATTGTTCCAAGACAATTCGGAGGCAAGAGTGCGGAACCGAATGACGTATTCACCAACGGACAACTCGCCCTGGACCAAGTTCAAAAGGGACGATTCAGCAGATGAAGCCCGGGCAGGTTCCTCAAAGACCTGGCGAAACTCTGAGACAAAGGTGTGAATACTGGAAGAGACAGGGTCATTGCGATCCCACAAGGGAGTGGCCCAGGCCAAAGCCTTTCCAGAAAGCAAACTGATGACAAAGCCCACCTTAGCTCGTTCAGTGGGAAATTGATCCGCCAACAACTCCAAGTGCAGGGAACATTAGCAAGGAACCCTCGGCATAACTTGGCATCCCCATCATATTTAGCTGGCAAGGAGAGACGGATTCTGGCAGAAGATGTTACCGGGGGCTGTGGCGGTAATGCTGGAGCCGGTGATGGAACTTGCTGTTGCTGAATCGTTAATAATTGCTGCATCATGGCAGAGAGTTGATTAATCTGGCGGGACTGCATAGCCACTATAGCAAGCAATTCAGTGGCATCCGGCAGCGGCACCTCAGCGGGATCCATGGCCGGATCTTACTGTCACGGACCGGGTGGAGCGGACTCGGGTGTGGATCCGCTTTAACTGTGGAACCGATGGCGGGTACCGTGTCAGGGAAGCGGAGTCTAAGGGGCCACCGGTATTCACCAGAGCCCACCGCAAGGCAGGTTGGTCTTGTGCGGCGAGTGACCCCCAGGTCGCTACCCCCTAACAGCGGCCCAGTCCCACAGTCAGCCGAGATTCAGTGAGGTACACAAGTGGCAGGCAAAAGGCGTAGTAAGTACAGGCAGAGATCGGGGCTGGAAGCACAGGTTCGCGGTAAAGGTGAGTAGCCGAGGTCGGGGCAGGCAGCAAAGGTTCAGGGTCGGGGACAGGCAGAGGTCGGTACACGGGTGAGCAATCCAAGTCTGACTTTCAACAAGCATGGAGAGACCAAGATCCGGCACTGAAGGAAAGGAAGTGCCTCTTTAAATAGGGGAAGTGGATGCAGGATTGGATGAGCAGGCACCAATCAGTGCTGTACAGGCCCTTTAAATCTCAGGAATCTAGTGCGCTCACCCTCTAGTGGATGGAGACGTGCGCGCACCTGAGCATGTGAGAAGGAAGCATTGGGGGAAGGGAGAGAGCTGCAAAATGGATGACGGCTGGATGCAGCCATGGAGGTAAGTGAAGTGCTGCTAGATGGGCGTGCGGCGCTCGCCCTAACACAGAGTAAGTTTATATCAAGCGTTGTTCTCTAAATGCTGTATGGTGCATTGATAAGTCCAGTCCAATGATAGGTCAAGATGTGAATTTAGGAATTCTTAGTCTTGGGCCAATGATAGGATTTTTTTTGTACTTGTCTGCTTGCAAATCATCTACTGAAGGATCATTGTGATTGCCTGACCTGTATTACTTTCTGCATCACTACTAAATTGTAATAACATTTTCCCCCTCTAAAAGATTTTAGTTTGTTTTTAACCCTTCAAGTGCTGGCATAACTAGAGATTTTGTCCCCCCTTGTTGCAGGGCCATTTTTCTCCATTTTGCACAATAGATGAAGGAATGTCCAGGGATTTCCCCCAATAAATTATTTATTATTTATTGTTTTTTTTTCAGTCTTGGTTTGTTTTGAGTCTGAAATTTCTTGTTTGTCAGTATTCTCAATATTCTTTGGTGAAATATGTGCAAAAAATTTGAAAATTATATTTATTACATTTTGTTAATTTTTTGTTATAAAAATGTTTTCAATAAAATCATATTGCATGTAAAAGCCCCAAGAAAATACAATTACTATGCACACCTTGCAAACAAAAACAACTCTTTGAATGTCCCTACAAACTATATATTCTCTTGACTCACAAGGCTCTAGTTTTCTAGGCATACAAGGGTTGTAGGCTTGACACGTAGGTGTCGTTTTCTGGAAGTAATCCTTCAATGAATTATTTGATTGCACAGGGTTTCATAAAAAAAAATAGCAGAATTAATACTAAATTTTCCTAACCTAAATAAAACATATGCAAACAAAAAAAACTGCAAGGTCCCCTAAACATACTTAAACCACACAGTTAGGATATGCACAGCACAATCCCATATATTAGGTGCTAGCCTATGGGATGAAAAATCCTAATAAACTAAGCTACACTCCTAGGTGGGACTCCAGGGCTAGCCCACCACCATATCCTCACAAATCAGGCTGCACACTACTTCACAATAATATACTGTTTATTAATCTAATAGAATTCCATGTGTATATCACATATATGACAAAAACATCACATTACATCATAAAAAACACATAATTAAAAACCCAAAGTGGGGAGGAACATATGGGCTTGCATATTCATATACTATCCATCAATATCACACCACCCAATTAATTCAAGTTAAATATAAGGTATGGCTTTTAAATATAAAAACATACATATGCTGATGCTAAGAAGATAAAGTGCTAAGTGCCAGTGCAGCCTATCAAGGACAAAGTGATTGAATTGTATTAACTATAAAACAGTGCTACTCAATAAATGAGTATAAATAACTATAAACTATAACTATAAACCATTAATCATATAAAAACTGTGCAAATTAACAAGGAAAAGTGCAATGAAAAAGTGCCAAGTGCCTAAGTGCAGTCTAAATCACTGTGCAGTGATACTACATATCTCTATTAACATCAGCTATACATGTCAATATTAGCCATAAATGCATATTCTCTGAACAATCACTGTGTTCAATAACGCCCTTAGTCCTCCCCACTTACCTCACCTATGCGCTGCGTGGTCTAAAACCACTTCACCTGGGTGCCGATATTCCAGCTGCTGGCCTGTTCTTTAAATGTGGTCTCTCATTCTCCAGGGCAGGAAATGACACGGCGCCCCCTCTCTACCTCACTTTCGCCCTTCCGAGTGCCACAACCGTGCTCTGTAGTCAGGGCAGAAGTGACGTCACCGCATTCTACCAGCCCCCCTGAACGCCCACCTAGATAATAAACATTGCCTGCGATGTAAAATTCCTTACTGCAGCCGCTCTCCGCAGCTGCTCCTGCTACATGAATCACACTGATTACATCTCGTCGCCAGATCTACATCCATTCCCCACAATGAACCTTCTCAGCTACTAAGAGCAGTCCGGCCGCATCATCTTGCAGCCCACAGCAGCATGGCTTTCTAGACCATCCACACTATACATTACAAAACACTCTATACACACATCTCTAATCCTATTCAATTTGGATCAAATTAATTAATATATACATCTATAATACACTGGGGAAAGTCTATATTATAATTATCATATCATTACTGTCCATCATCATATAAAATAGATATCCATTAAACTTTTCATCCTATTCATTTCTCTTTATAGGGTGATGTTTTCCTAGGAATCTTCTTCTATGCCGTCATACTCCTCATCCATCTCTTCTTCTGACTTTCTATTTCACTTCTTCTTTATCCTGTCATTTGCATCACCCACTCCTATTCTTGTTACATTCCATCTATTTTTCTTGCACTATGCACTTCCCTATATGTTGTGGAAATATCCTCATCCAGGAGATGTAATACTGTATCAGCATCATTCTATCAATTATATTCATATTATCTTCTCTTCTGACCAGTCGCCCAATCCTCAATCGTTAAATCCATTGTAGTATCTTTCATATTGCTTTTATCGTTACATCACTCCTTCTCACCCCTCCATCCGCCATTATCCGGAAAATACAATTACTATGCACACCTTGCAAACAAAAACAACTCTTTGAATGTCCCTACAAACTATATATTCTCTTGACTAACAAGGCTCTAGTTTTCTAGGCATACAAGGCTTGTAGGCTTGACACGTAGGTGTCGTTTTCTGGAAGTAATCCTTCAATGAATTATTTGATTGCACAGGGTTTCATTAAAAAAAAAAGCAGAATTAATACTAAATTTTCATAACCTAAATAAAACATATGCAAACAAAAAAAAACTGCAAGATCCCCTGAACATAACAATACCCAACACGTATAGCTGCTTCAAGGATAGGGTTGCCAAATTCCCCAAAGTAAAACATGCATGTAAGGATAATTTTACTTATAAATTTCAGCACTGCAGACAAACACTTCTACCAAAACAACCTTTTACATTTGAAATACCTCTCACAAACTATATATGGCCTGAAATTACACACCTTAAGCTTTCGAGATGTACCCAGCATGTTGTAGTGGGCTTATCCTTCTGGATGTAATCCCTCGATGAATTCTTTGGTTGCACTGGGTTTCCCTAAAATATGAAATAAATAAAATATAAAAATGCAGAATAAAAAACAAATTTTCCTAAAATATCAATATGCAAACAAGAAAAAACAAGCTAAATATGAAATTGCAAGGGCCCCCAGGACAATACCCAACATGCATACCTACTTTTAACCATTTTTACTGCCAGGCGCCATTTTTAACAGTGATTTTTGCAGGAATTTCCAGGAAAATATTGATATATTGTTTTTTTTCGACAGAGTTTGGGCTTTAACATGAAATGTCTTGATGTAATTTTTTCAGTGCCTTCATAATAATTTTGTGTAAACTGAAAAGAGCTATGACGATTTCAAATATAATATATAACTAGTATCCCATACTTTTTTCATTTTTAATGGTTAAAACCCTCTAAAAATGTAAGAAAATGGCATAGGATCCCCCCCATACCAGTAAAACCAGTCCAGACACCATTTATGTGGGCTCTTAGACTAGGGCATGGAGGCCAGCCTCAGTGGCCCATGGCCCTGAAGGCTGCAAGTCCATATAGCCTTCTCAGACCTCTGGATCTTCTTTCCCCCCCCATGGCTTTGGGTAGGCAGGTAATGGGCGCCATGGGACAGTTACAAGTCAACCGCTGTCCCCCAAACCTTGCAAACTGGTATAGGGGTCTCATGAATCCCTTATTAGTTTACTAGGGGTTAAAAAACACATAGACTTGGAGAATAAGGTATTTCATTTGTTTAATACTTACCTTTTATCCATCCCCAAGCACTGTGTCCCCCGCTAATTGCTCTGGTTCTCCCCTCACATCTGGTATGGGGTCCCCCCATTCCCAGTAAAACCAGCCTGGGCACCAGCTATGTCAGCTTGGAGACCAGGGCACAGAAGCCAGCCTCAGTTGCCCCTGGCCCTGAAGACTACAAGCCCAAATAGCTCTCATGGGCTGCGGGCAAGGGTCACCCACTTGCCGCAGGTGACTTGCCAGCCTCCAGGCCTTGAGAACTGATATAGAGGTCTCATAGAGACCTTACCATTTCACAAAGGGTTACATGTAAAAAACACATACACAGGTCAAGTATAATGTATTACAAGTATTTTTTTCCATACTTACCTCTGATCTTCTGTCCTTTCACTGGTGTCACTTGACAGCTGGTAGTTATCTATGGAGGAAAGGTAGGGGAGCAGGGTATCTTAATCCCCTGGCCCTCCAACCCCCTTCACCAATCACTACCGGCATCTGTCATTGTTACCGGAAGCAAAGAAGAACAGGATGACATCATCTCACTCCTCCTACTGGCAGGGTTAGCTGCTCCGCTGTCAGAAGGGGGGCCCTCTTTCAGGCTCGCTCCTGTCAGCGAAAGAGCCTGGGGGGAATTGGAGGCCCCCAGGTGAAGAGAAGACCCACCTGGATTCATGCCACACAAAGGTAGGTATGTTGTAGAGTAGATATGTCAACTACGTGAATTTCTTGTAGCTGGCACTTAACAGTTGGGGAGACAGCTACCTGAAATGTATGTAGCTGGCATTTAAAGGGTCAAAGTAATTATATCCACTGTATCTATCATACTGTACCTAGTGCTGTATTCTGTTTTTGCCACATAGTCTGATAACTTAGTACCTAGTAAGTAAGTACAGTAACTGACTCTCTGAAAGCAGCACATAAATAAAGCCTCCTAATGCATATTTAATGTATAAGCAATACTTTAATTCAAATCCCATCACCTAGTAAATTTGCATACAAGTCCTGTCAGACCAGCCTTTTGATACAAAAGAGGCCTACCTGCTATTGGGTGCACTGAAGCCTTCAGATGTCACCCTAAGCCTTTCTTGTGGATTCACTTTAAACCTTTAATGCATGTCACTTTTTTTTTTTATATCTGATGCAATTAAAGATGCATTTTAATATTATTCAAGACCCTCCTCGTCGAAATTCCAGCTTGGCGTCCTGGGATTTCATTGGCCTCAAAAAACTGACTATTAGTTGACTTGTCTGTGATAGTATTTCTGTCCTGTTTTCTAAGACTATAGTGATTCCTCTTTTAACAAGGCATTTCTATTAAACTTCTAATAACGTGTTTATAGTTGTGCAGTGATTGCCTACTACAGTTCAGAGGCACTGCCTGGTGTTTTCTGCCTTTTTAGCTCTACTTTCTCGTTGATGATAAGAGGCAATCCTAGTATGCAGCTAGAATAACCGTCTACTTCTTAATATGTCAGTATTAGTCTCATCCAATAACAAAACAGGACATACACGAGGCGAAGCCTAGCGCATCCACATTACAATTGAATAGTTAGAGGAAGGGTTCAATCCAAAAGCCTCGAGTCAGGTTGTAAACTCCCAGGTACTAATATGAATGCTTCAATCTAGTCTACACAACAGCATTATGTGCACACAGAGACAAATTAGTGGTTCAAAAGTAACCCACTCATAGATTAGAGGTCATGCAGAATATTTCAGTAATTATATCTTAAACATCATTGATTTTAGCATTTGTATATTCATAAAGCAGGTTTTTAAGAAATTACCTAACATGATGAAAAGATATTAGAGGGTTTCATTAAAAACAGGCAGTTTCTGTAACCTTTTAGCAAAACTTGTTATCTGATGACGTGAATTAGCGTTTCCTCAAATGACTAATAATCATATCAAGGTTGCCATGTCAGCTTGTAGATTTGAATAAGAGAGTCTGAAAACATTTGAATGCCTTGATGTGCTGGTGCTTAGAAGCTAATGCTATAGCGCTGTCATAAAGCACCGCAAAGACATGACTTAATGTAATCTGTCATGTCATATGCTAATCTTCAGCCATTACTTGAGTGCTGTAAGTAAGTAGAAAGCATTTGGGAAAATCCTTTTCAATTTCTCTGAGTACCACTTCTGCTGTTGGTCAGCTCAAATGGGTTTTGTGCATTTAATGCAGAGCTCAAGTCAAGTTGGCTTAGGTCACACTTAATTAACTATCACATTGATGGGTTTTGTTGGTACAGCTTTATGGAAAATGTGTATTCCTGATTTCGACTGACTGCTAAATATTTCATGCACAAAAAAAATCTAGAAAAAAAGCTTTCTTGATTTGAAAGAAGCCAGTGTATCTAGCTAAATAACTGATATTAAATACAATATTTTCTATGTAATTTTCCCTCTGTAGAAGCAACAATAGGGCTTTGTTATCTGTGTAGACCTAAGAGCAGACGCAATTAATTTCTCTCGTATGAACGTTGGTATAATAATGAAAACGACTGAAACTAATTGCATTGTAGGGGGTGTAGCAAAAAGGTTATTCATTGAACTGTGATAATGGCGAATGAGGCACATTACTGCAGAATGTACTATTGACTTAATTAATCTCGACTGATAATGACAAATTAATAATTAACCCCTGAATTCTTCATCATGAGGCAGCATTAGCGATAGTGGGAACCAAACAATTATTCAGTGTTCAAATGGCTGTATACCAGTAGGCGGTAGGCAGAATGTTGCTGTTAAGGTCTACCTAATAGTTTTCTGCTATTTGATAATTGTTCATTTTAATTACTGAGTACATAAAGTAAAAAAAAAAAAATACAATTTCCTTCCATTAGGCTTGAAAAACCTAATGAGATGGTTTTGCCAGCCCAGACTTTAAGGAAGCTGGCCATAAAACAAAAGCAGTCTTGCATAAGCCACTACAGTATATACATATCCTAAATTGGATGCATTTAGTTCCAAAAATGATTGGCTTTATAGCAGATATTGAGCCTTATTTATAAAGCGTCACTCAGCATGCGATTTAAGAAACAAAAACAGGCTGCGCAGCAGCCAATCAGCCTTCTTCCTGCATTTGCAACCAGTGGCCAGACAGAACACGTGACCCCAACATATTAAAAACTGTGTCACCCTCACACTGATCACTCTGGCGCTTGTTTCTCAGTTGATAGAGACAGGTGCAGGCTACTGCTGCTAAGGGACAGATAGAGCTTTATATTATTACAAAAACTGTCCTTGTAAGGGCATTTATTTAGGTAAAGCAGCTGGAGTAAATGTTAGATAGGTTGGTTGTCAGTACTGTTTAATACTACTTGCTCAAACCACTTGGGTGTCACTATAGTTTAATACCAATTGTTCAGGGCACTTGTGTGTCACTACTATTTAATCTCGATTGTTTAGATCACTTTGGGGTCACTGCTCTTTAATACCAATTCTCAGGAAACTTAAGGCCCTTTTGAAAAAAAAAACACATTCGTGTAGTGTCCACTCTCTGAAGACCTGATGGCAGCTACTATTCCACAATACACTTCCAGTTGCCGCTACTTTTCTCGACAAGCCATCCCTGTCCTCCTCCTGTCAGCACTGTGGCAGATATCCTTCGACCACCCAGAATTGCTGGAAATCAGTGGATGCCTCCTGTTGCCTCCTCTGCCTCCTCCTCAAGCAGTCAGTGCAGCACCACCAATTAGAGCACTGCCATGGGGAAACGGCAGCATCCAGAAATAAAACTCATCTGTTTGCGTAAAAAAACCCATACCTCCCAGAAGCTGTGGATTGGCATTCAGGAGCAGACAGATGAGTGGCTGCTGCTGTTGCACCTAAAACCTGGCAAGGTTATGTGCGACAATGGGAGAAGCATTGAATCAGCCTTGGGCCAAGCCTGGTTAACACACACCCCTTGACTCGCAAATGTGACCAACTTGGTGGTGCAGAGCTTCCTGGCCCATTATCCAGACATGCCAGAGTTGCTGCATAAAGTGCGTAGCATGTGCATGCACTTTCAGGCATTTCCACCTCGCTGTTGCATGCCTGACTGCA
Source organism: Gastrophryne carolinensis (assembly GCA_027917425.1). Taxonomy (NCBI): domain Eukaryota; kingdom Metazoa; phylum Chordata; class Amphibia; order Anura; family Microhylidae; genus Gastrophryne; species Gastrophryne carolinensis. The sequence goes on along the minus strand of CM051235.1, from coordinate 474,506,617 downwards.
CTGCAGAGGAACTGTGGGCTCACCACCCACAGCCTCATATGTACATACCCACCTGGTGGAATTCCACGTGATATATGCTGGAAAGGGTGGGTGAGCAGCAGCAGGCAATAGTGAAGTTTCATCTCCAAAATGCCGGGTGAGTAGAAGTTCAGACCAACAGCACTTCACCACCTATGAGTGGGCCTCCAAGAGGGACATCTGTGTGGTACTGAAGTACTTCCAGTGTGCCACCAATATATTTTTGGTCCCCCTACTTTAGTGGTTAGTTCGAACCCGAATCTCAGTGTGCTGTAAAGTTGTCCTCTTGTCCTCAGCTGTGATTTCTTGCAACTGTAATGATGAAACACCAACCATTGTTATGGTGTGCAGCACCAGGAAAACGGCCGTACAAAGTGGCACTCGTTGGTGCTGGAATAATCAGGTCCAACAGGCGCTGAAACTGCCCGTCCAATATCTAGTGCAAAAATCACAGCAAATTAGTTAGCATCAGGCACTGATACTTCTAGCACCGTTGTAGCTCATATTGCAGCGCCAGAAAGGACAAAATTGCTGCCACTCCATAACTGGCACTAAAGCCACCAGAAAGATGCTAAATGGTACATCATAAATAAGGCCCATCATTTGCATACAATCCCTATATGCCCTATAACCTCCACTGCAGTACAAGTCAAGGAAGGGTTTAACGCTTTGTATTATAATTGCTCTGCTCACATGCACCTCCCAGATTAGTTATAAATTGGTCTAAGTGGCTGCCAGCCCTCCTATGTATCCTTTGACTCTGTATGTTATGTCAGTTTAAGAGCTGTAGTGAAGGGGATCATGGTTGCCTTTTTAGTCACCCCTGACCTGGCTGCTGCATTGACAGGGCAGCAAACAAGTTCGAGTTCCCCTGCAATTGCTGGAGACCTGGAAGTAGAGCTTACGGTGGTCAGCTCACAGCATGGAGCGGATAGCTGGTGAGTCCCCTTACACAAAACCATGACTGTTAATCATACTCTTGCTTTATATATTATATTTAATTAGTAGATCATATTTTTTTATATATGTTTCACTCATTTTCATTGAGGTTTTTGCAGAACTTTAGAAGTAAGTATTGTCTGATAAGCAAAATCCACAGTCAGATAGCTTCAAATACATATAATTCACCCCCAAAGTGCACTCTGGCACTATGTACCATAGACAAGATGATCCCCAGACCCTTCTAATTCAATCCTTAGACACTGAGATATTTTGTCTCAAGCATCCATATATTACTTTTTATTATAAATACCATCAAACAAATTGAAATGTAAAATATTAAACAATGGAAAAATTAGGAAAAATAAAAATGTAAGAAAAAAATCCCACTAGTTTAAACTGCTGTTGGTAAATCTAATATTATATAATAGTCGCCCCTGTAGTGTAAGCTCTTTTCCCACCAGCTGGACAGAACACAGCAAATTATTGTTGGTGGTGCAAGTTGACATTTAAATTCTCTGTATAAGATTTATCTGCACCACTTGTGTGTTACTATCCATGTGCTATTATTCCACTGACATACTGAGTTCGGCAATTGCCTAATTTTATCTATGTAAATTTATTTTGTGTATACCGAATAATCTGGGTGCACTTGATACTATTTTTATGTCAATAAAAATATTTATTGTTCACCATTCTTGTGAACAAAGATATGGGGGGAATTCTAACACACATTTTTCGCCTTTATAGATTCTCTCTAAGGTTAATTGTGGTCCCTGAATTATGCGAGCGTGACCACATTAGCAAGAATGTTCACATGCACTTACATTTAAAACGAGAATATGCTTGGGCCTGGGCTTGTGTGTAAATTTACACTTTAAAAAATGTGCACAAAAAACGTTTCTGCTGGATTGCACAAGACACCAAATTGAGGATCTTGCACAAGAAACCGCACAAGAATGCTTTTTCCGCACAGTGCTGAAATGACCCTTTTACCCTCCGTAGGCCAATTATCTGCCAAATTAAAATTTGCTTTTCTCATGTACATTTTCTGCAAAGAAGGATGTTCTCATTGTCTAATAATGTATCATGGTTCTCTAGGACATATAAAATGATTCACCCCTTTTCATTTATAGCCATAAAACATTGATATACAATGAGTTTAATATTTTTTTTTTACTTTGATCAGCATTAAAGAGGAACTCCTGAGGCCCTGGAGTTAAAAAGCCATCTTGGGGGAAACCCCCAGATCCCCAGATCCATGCACCTGATCCCAGATCCCTCGCAGCATCTCTGCAACATGGCTGCAACCCTGCTCAACACTTGCTATGTGCACAACCATTACCGCCTTTATGTATGGGCAGTGCAGGCACCCCATAGCTAGAAGCTGAGCAGGGCATATGGTCGGCAGTGAACTCAGCTCTGTTCAGCCCTGTTTGGCTGCTTAGCTATCCAGGCAGCTTAGCTATAATCAGAGGCAAAGGGAGACGAGTGAAATGAAGCATGCCGATTGGTGGGCCACTCGGCCAATCAACGCGCTCAGTTTCAACTGTGCCTGTGCCATGGGAATGCCAGGAAGGTGAGTGTAATGGATGAACTTTGTATCCAAATTCAGAATGCCAGGAACAACACACGAAAAAAGTTAAATTCCTTTGTTTTGTTCCTCTTCTAACTGTGGCCGGTGGATATCAACTTTTCCAATTGTGGCCTGTGGAAAGTGGTAAGTGGGAAATAGTCGAGAACTACCTTCAGGAAACACATCACTGCATGATGGCACTGTTGGATACGAAATTAAGTTTAACTCTGGAGGTTTCTCAAATAGTTAACTTAATAGATAACATAGAAAATATGGACTAGACAGGATATACATTATTAAAGTTTAAGTAAGCTCTACCTCTAGCCGGTCCTTTCAATAGGGAGCCTGGCAAGCTTGCTTAGCTATATAATAACTGTTGAAGAAAAAGATTGAGCTGGCTCACCTTGTGCAGTTAAAAGCCAATCCTTTAGTTCAGTGCTAATACAATGATGGTAGCATCCACAGACATTTAAAATTATGTCATGACATCTGAGAAGAGAACAAAGGCTATGCATTTCAGGCGTATACTACGCCATTATTCATGCCTGATATGACTTACAAATGACTTGCTTGGAAAGTCCTCACTATGGAAGGCATGCGTGCCACCCTGCCCCCTCAGAGCTCTGACGGATGAAAGTCAGGCCTTGCATGCCTAAACCCGGGCACCAAGCCACCACTCCGATGTCCAATCATGTCCAGATAAATTGAGACTCAACATGGAGTGCAACGGCGCTGTCAGCGTGATGACGCGGCACTAAGTGAGGAGAGGAGAAGAGGTGCCAGCTTCCGGTGCCGATCAAGGGGGAAAACTCCAATGATTAACCAGCAGGGGGAGGCAAGGAGAACAGCCGACACGCAACCAGCTCATTAAAATGTTGAATTTGTGTTGTAAGCAAGGAAGGCAAAGTTAATTTCATAGGATACTGGAAGAAATAGAAGACACTAAAAGGGCTGGGGAGGGGAAAAAATGCATGTACAAATGCATGTAATCCATGAGGAAGATTAAAGGAGTCCACTTATCAGGTGATAAATTTGGCATAATAGCCAAATTTCCCACCACCGTTACCCCAAATAAAAGAAAGGAAAAAAAGGGCAACAAAGTGAGATAGGAGGAGGATATATCTGAGACAAATAGTGTACTTTCCAAACTGAGTGTAAAAGAAAAGTCCAACAGCCACTCTGTCCCTTGGTGCTCTCAGCATGAGTGATACGACAAGTCATAGTGGTACCACAGCTGTGTCTAACCACAACAGAGCATGCTCATAAAGCTGCACCAAAACATGTAATTTCTGGCTCAGCCACCGCCCAGACATTAGGGCAAAGAAAGTGGCGTTGCTTCCAATACGTAAGGTAGGTATATATATATATATATATATATATATATATATATATATATATATAATTGGAGATTCTGAGATGCTTTTATATGGCTCATGTCATGTGACATAAGGAGACAAAGAGAACTAGGGGGTAGAGATTTAGTGTGTCCCTGGATGGGGACTATCTCACCTACTTCTTTGTAAGTCAATGTCAGACCAGCCGTGATTGTTGTTTAATCCCTTTCAGTGATTTTAGTACAGTATCAGGATACTGTGTTGAATGTTTTATAACTAAATTCAACTCAAGGAAAGGCGCATCTGTAAATATACTGACCACATATTATGAGATAGCATAGTTTCCTGTCCTTATTGGTGACCAAGATATTTTATGCATTATCCACTTTTTTGCTGGTCTGCACTTTCTTTATCTTTTTTAAGGGGCATTCTGTTGATAGCTCCAGAACTATGGGGGCACAGCTAGGTATTTATCTACAGTTGGGTGGTTCAAAATGTAATTGTTTGCTATAGGGAGAAGTCCTAAAGGAAAATGTTTTAAAAAGCTTAATTATATTCCATGATTGCAACCTCACACTGGTACCTAAACTCGTAACCATGTGGGTGGGTACAGTAGGATCATGTGCCAGAGCAGAATAACAATAGAGGGTATTCTGCTGCTGACATATCTCATTTAAGACTATAACATATTAATGTGTCAAAGCATCCTGCTTAGAAATCCCAGCCATAATATATTCAAAAAAACGCTGCAGTTATTTTAATTAATTTATTATGTTAGTATGATTGTCATTCCATTGCGCAATATATCATTTATTATTACACAACAGGAACACACACAAAGTCTGATTATTAAATGTTATGCAACACATACGTACATACATACAATTCTTTTCCTTTAAACCCCTTGCCAAATCAAACCTTGACTTGATTAGGAAATTAATAACTATTGACTGAACAATGCAATTACCTGCCTATTTAGCTTGTTCTTAATGAGTAAACCTTGGTAAACTCCTTTGTGTATTGTGGTCAGCTTCATCCCAATAGATTGTACATATTCATTCACAAAGTTGCTCTGTGAAAACATGGGAACGTGTCCACGGCAATAACATAGATTTTCAAAAAGTTTACCAACCCGTTAATCTACTTTTCTAGAAGATTCATAACCATGTCAATATTTAAAATGTCGTTTGAAATTGAATACACATTCACTTCTCACAATAAAAAGTATTTGCTATTTATATACTTTCAGGGTCGGGCATGAGAATTTTGGCCCACTTGAGGGAAACAGCCCAGCTGATATTTATTGACAAATAAGAAAATGTTAATTCCTAAAGACATAATAAACTCAGAGAGTACTCCAGGTAAGCCTGTTTTAAGAGGGAGGGGTTACATACTATGCTAGTGGTAACTGTGATTGTAAGACAATGGCCTCTATTCAATAAAGGTAGAAAAAAATTCTCATGGTAGTAAAAAATTCAATTCATGAGAAAAAAAGCCTGAGAATGTCACTGTTACTGAATCACTAGAAAAAAAGACAATGGAAGTCAATGGCAGCTTTTACTACAGTGCAGAAAGGGGTAAACAGTTCTCTACTTTTCTCAAGAGTAAAAAAGTGCCATTGACTTTCATTGTTTTCTTATCTGGTGATTCAACAACAGTGAAATTCTCAGGCTTATTTCTCATGAATTGAATCTTTTACTACCATGAGAATTTTTTTCTACCTTTATTGAATCGAGGCCAATATGTTTCAGATTAGCAGTCTGTCTTGACCACAATGTTATAAGAACATGATCCTGATGGGATGGTTCAGGCTATTAGGTTTGCTCAGTGTGCCATTTTTATTTACATCAGCATAGATACAATGTAACTTATATACAGTTTGTAATAGTGCTAATACATAGGTAAACAATTTTTATATACACTTTATCTTGAATTCTTCAAAATATTGATTATGCAAAATTGCTTTGTCCAAAGATGTCACTTGGTATAAGTAGAAGAGGCATCTAGCACTCAACTTGTTTCACCCGCACTCGGCTTCCTCAGTGGTCTCGATGGAAAGGAAAGGTAGCCGTGAGTCGAGCCGTGTGTATTTATCTATCTAGCATAGTCAATCCCCAGCCAGCCTCAGGGCCGCTGGATACAAAAGCAGTAAAATGATGGATAACTTATAGGAAGTTGTGGAGGCTATATTAGGCCATATTTGGAATCACTATAATAAAATAATAAAAAGTTGTGTCTAGGAATGTGTTGAGCTGTCTCACTGTGCATGTCATTTTGCGCCCTATTTAGTTAAGTGTTAATGCTGTGGTGACTCGCGGGATTGTCAGACTTTGCCTGACTGGCGAATTATCTAGGCTGTGTGTGTCATTTTATGCTCCCATTGGCTGTATGAAATTGCCCTAGGTCTACTAAGGGGGTTATTTAAGAAAGGATAGCGCCAGGTAATGCCTCATAGCGTCAGGTAGCGTCTGGTGAACACTGGGCGCTGTACACAAAACCACATTTATAAAAGCGAATCTGGTGAGCGACTCTAACAGCGCCATATAGTGTCACATGTATTATTGCAGGTGGCTCATCGTATAGGTCCGGTGTCTGGCATTAAAGTATTAAAGTATTAATGTTACAACATGCATGTGTTTTCGCTTTGTCAGCCTCTAAGTTCACTTGGTGCATCCCGTCTGCAGTGCAGATGCAGTGACTATAGGGATGTGGCCGCGGCTAACAATCGTGGCGATGTCCTTGGCAAAGGTAAGTATGCATGGCATAAAGTGTGGTTTGGACTAGAGCTCATGCATGCTCCATGGGAACAGTGGAAAGGTGAGTTGAGTGGGGTTTTTATACAGTGGAGCTTCCCAAATCGGGTGAACACATACCCCATGTCAGGAACCGCTTACCTGGGCCCCGTTCCAGCGCTGGTCCTGGGTGCCCCACCGCAGCTGCAGCGTCTGTGCGACGGTCGCGTCGGGCAGCGGCGGCGGCGGCGGTTGGCGCGCCTGCCAGCACCGCTCTCGGCCGTCCTCGCTCCCGTCGTCCTCTGTCACGTGCTCGCGCGCGTGCGCGAGCACGAGCACGTTCTTCTTATGTCCTCCGGCGGCGCTGCTCTCTGTGTTCTTCTGGGGTTGCAGCTATCACCACCCTAGCTGCTAGGAAGATAAATTAGATGAGTTGTTGCGGTAATGGGAAATGTTTCCTGGGTAAATCTGTTACTATTTGCAACAATGCTTATACTAGTGTTTATATGATGTTTTTACTATCTTTTTACCAACAAAAATCTATTAAATTGATGCAGCTCAGATTGTTGGCATTGTTTCATTTCTGGTGATCCGTGTGGCTGCCAGTGACCAGCTGAGTTTGCCCTGCAGGCTCAAAAACAATGTACATGCAGCCTTCGGATGCCAATAGTCACATTGGGTATGAGAGGCATAGAAGTGAAGACTCATTGAGCATTCTGATGGGAGTTCCTCAGACCATTTTGAATTGGAGGCCTGCTTTAATATGTAAAACATAAATCACAAAATACAGCTAGTGGTACAATTTAATAGAAACCCTTTGCAATCTGCCAAAACTCTTTCTGTTACAAGTGTTGAAATGTAAATGATAGAAAGAAAAATTGTTCACTTTTTTAATATTAAAATGTTAGGTGATGTTGAAAAGTAGAAATATCCGCTGTCAGTACCGTTCCTTACAGAGAAATCAAGTCAAAAAAAGTGTGGAATATTGGACATGAAAATATATATAAAGGGCTTTAGAGACTAAAATATTATTTAAAAACAGAATTTTTACATTACTTACTGAATCTGGTATCAATCTAGTGTGGCGAAACCTGGCCCTTCCTAAAATATGAAAATATTAAAAATGAACCAAACATTAAATTCCATCTGGCTACAAAAGACATTTCCTTGAACTCTTGTTTATTACTTTTCTCTTCAGCCGACCCTTAATAACTATTATTGACAAGCTTAATATTTCTTTTCCCTGCACCGAAGCAATCCAAGTCCAGTTATTGTAACTTCAATATACAACAGAATATTTGTTTCAGCGTTATTAAAATATAAATATAGGGGAAATCGAATCAAGTGGCAAACTAGATTAATGTGACATCCTAAATCTGGACATATTGATGGCGAACGCAATGTGATTTTACGTAACTTGGGTTACTTTGCAGTGCTAATGCCTTTTATGCCATTTGCTGCAAATGAGGTTAGATTTTGAGAAATGTTATGAGTTGTCATAAACCCTTTTCTTTTTTGCCAATCCCATCAGTGAGAATTATACATATGGGAATCAGTTAGTATAATAAATCTTGGTTGTGTACATCATAACAAAACAGCAAGGCATAAACATGACCATATACAAGCTGTATACACATATACACACAAATGGCCAGCCTATGTAAAAAGCAGCAAACACCCCTGGGTGGCCTGTATGCCAGGTAGGTAGTAGTATGATACACCAAGTTATCAAATGTTCACAGAAAAATTCAAACAACCACCAAAGTTGCTATACATTTTTTTTTAATATATTCAAATATATACAAAATGACACAACCGAATACTAAAACAGCATCTCAGTATTTTGTTAAGTAGGTAAAGATAAAATCAGTTGCGGACTATATGAGAGGTATGAAGCATTAATTAAAATAAAGCCAAAACTTGTGAGCAAGTAAAATAAGAGGCCGATTTATGAGGTGCGCCATTCTGTGCCATTTTGCATCATTTTGATGAAATTAGGATCCTCCTTGGTTTGTCTACTCTTTTGGCGCTCTTTCCGTAAGCATGCATTGAATGGTTCTGCAAGTGAAAACGTCTGTTATTTAATAATCAGCTTGCATTGTTTCATTTGGTTTCTTCCTATAGGCCAGACTGTTTCATTTCCTGCTTCTGGACCTGAGCCCTTATGCTGCATATAACAGTGCCAATGTGAGCTACTCTGTTTCCCCAGCTTCTTGACACTGTATCAATATTTGCTGTATGCAATATTTGCTGCAATTTTTCACACAGAAGGAAGGTTGGCAGTGGATTTGAGAGGCTCTGGTTTCTATAGTATCTTGGGAACAAACCCCTCCCAGCACTGCCCTGGAACTCCGCGGTGTAACCCCCCCCCCCCGAGTGCCTGTAAAAACTCACCTTTCACTGCTCCAACAGTGCATATGTGGGCTCTTGTCCAATGAGAGCTGTGTGCCTTGAATATGTCATTCGGCAAATGGCAAATGGCATCCACGGTAGTGTGTGCTCCTGCCCCAGCCTCTCAAATCTGGGGGGTCTCACACAATTCGAGATGCCTTGGGGGACTCTAACAAAACCCAGGAAATTCAAGTTCCCAGCTTTTGTTCTGCTTTAAAGTTAGATGAAAACACTGTTGTGATAAAAATGTGGCACATTTTGTAGTGTGTTTAATACCATTTTTAGTTTTTGGCAAATGCATTGATGTGACAATTTGAAGAAGAATAGCAAGTCATGTGTTACACAAACTATTGTGCGTTTCTTTTCAACTTTTTTTTATTATAAATCACTTCAATACATTTCCTGTCATTGTATTCTATGGTAGCTTAGACTCTTGCGCCACTTATGTTTGGTGTAACTTGTACAACAGCTCTGCACTTTGCTGTGAAAAAGGCAAAAGTCATGAATTTGTCTGTATAAGGCATTTAACTGATGCACCTTTCTTAAATTATGCAGTGACGCAGTGGTCAAACTATTGGCTTTAACTGGTGAAGGTGCATCTTAAATCATTCCCTAAATGTGCCATTTAAAGAGGAACAAACCCACCCTGGAGTCTATAAAACTCCATGGCAGGCATACCCCGATCGGGGGTGCCCCACTGTTTGAAAACCCTCAGGTCGCCGAAAACTCACCTTCTTTCCAGGTCTTACAGTGCATACGCAAGCAGCGACAGAATGCGCCCACGGCAGGCATGTGTGAATGGCCGGTGCAGGCACATTTTCTGTTAAAGGGTAGCGGGGGATGCAGCCACCAGTGCACTAGGATCCCCTCACATTATACGAGCTCCTGGACCCAGGGGCTCTAGCAGATCCGAGTGCGCTGATTGGACAAAAGGGCTGCACATGTGCCATAGGACATCGGGGTACCATCGATCGGGGTGCCCAGGGGGCAAAGACTAAAACCCAGGATAGTAAGAATCCTGGGTTTTGGTCCACTTTAAGCTGATTCTGATACAAATGTGTTAATCACTATGTGTTACTATGTTTAACATAGCATAAGTAAACTTATCAACAAGCAAATCAGTGTGCATAAGTAAACAATGTGGCTTCAAATGTATCTGAGAATGTGAAATGTAAGCATTCAGAGAAAAAATCAATAATATCATTACTCCATGTACCTCTTCAAACATAACTGTCAAAAATACAATTCTGTGAAATTCACCTGTAGAATTTTTTTTGGATACATCCAGTCCAAGTCGTCCCAATATCCTTACAGATGGGTGCTGGACACAAGGAAGGTAAGACAACCTCCTCATTAAGGTGAAAGGGAGAAACGACCTTAGGCAAAACATCAGGTTTAAATCGGAAAACCACCTTATCCCTATGCAGCTCAAAGTAAGGTGATTTCATACAAAGCGCAGCCAGCTCTGATACACAACGCACCGAGGTGATTGCTACCAAAAAGACCACTTTGGGAGTAAACTTAGACAAGGCAGCATCGCACAATGGCTCAAAGGGAGGACCCTGAAGAGCGGATAGTACTAAATTCAAGTCCCACACCTGCAATACTGACTTATGCGGTGGCCGTACATGGGTAACTCCCTGGAAGAAAGTCTTGATCAACCTATGGTTGGCAATGGATCTCTGGAAAAAAATGGCTAAGGCCAAGACCTGACCCTTGAGGGTGCTCAGCTGAAGACCCAAGTCTAAGCCGTGTTGTAAAAACTCCAGAATCCTAGAAATAGAAAACATGCGGCAAGGAAGACTCTTATTGGTGTGCCAAACTCTGTAGTATATCATGGAAGAAGATTTCTTCCGTGCCTGAATCATTGTCTGCACAACCGTGGCCGATAACCCCTTCTCCGTCAGGATTGAGGTTTCAATAGCCAGGCCGTCAAAGCCAGCGTCCGTAAATTGGTGTGCCGCAGCGACCCCTGTGTGAGAAGCCCTGGGTCATCGGGCATGATGTAGTGATCTATTGACATCTGAACTATGTCTGCAAACCAACTCCTTGGCCAGTGAGGAGCCACCAGGATGGCTGGTACCCCTTCCTAGGCTATCTTGCGCAGCACTCTGCCCAGGAGTGGAAACGGAGGGAATGCATACAGAAATTTGAACTCCGTCCAAAGAATCGCCAGAGCGTCTGTTGCAATGGATCTCTTCAGAGGGAGACGAACCTTGGAAGCTTTGTGATTGTGTCTGGACGCAAACAGATCCACATCCGGCTGACCCCAGTGGAGACACAGAGCATGAAAGGTCTTGCTACTGAGAGACCATTCCCCCAGGCACGAGGCGCTCCTGCTCAGGGAGTCTGCCTCCTGGTTTTCCACCCCGGGGATGTAGACCGCCGAGATGCAGGGAACATTCTTCTCTGCCCAAGTCAGAATCTGGGTTACCTCCTTGAGGGATCTCTTGCTCCGAGTCCCTCCATGGGGATTGATATAGGCGACAGCCGTCTGATTGTCCGAGTGAACCTGGATCGCACGACCCCTTAAATGGGGAGTCAAGTGTAGAAGCACCAACCGGATCGCTCTCAGCTCCAAGAGATTTATGGGTAAGCGGTTCTCCTGCGGACCCCACTGACCCAGGATCCTCTGGGTCTGCCAAACGCCTCCCCAGCCTGTCAGACTGGCATCCGTGGTAACTATCTCCCAATAGGGAGTCAAAAAGGACTTGCCCACCAGCAGGTTCCGAGAGTCCAACCACCACAAGAGGGACTGCCTGGCCAGGGAGGACAGCGAAAAGCCGTGTTCCAGGGACTCCTGAGTCCGATACCAGCCTGTCAGCAGGTTCAGCTTAAGAGGTCACATGTGAGTTTGGGCGAAGGACACTGCTTCGAAGAAGGACACCATTAGGCCCACTAATCCTATATCCAGACGTACCGACGGTTGCTGGCAAGACAGCAAGGCCTGCACTTGCGTCTGGTGACCCAAAACCTTCTGCTGTGGCAGGAAAACCTTGACCTGTCTGTGTCTATCGTCATTCCCAGGAAGGATCTCACTGTTGCGGGAGTTACAAAGGACTTGGGGTAATTGATTACCCAGCCGAAGGCCTCCATGGTTGACAACACCGTCCGAGTATCGCTCTCGGCCTGCTGAAGGGACTGGGCCGCAATCAGTAAGTCGTCCAGATAGGATAACACACGAATGCCCTGGCTCCTCAGGATAGCCATGATGCCCGCCAGCACCTTGGTGAACACACAGAGGGTGGAGGATATCCCAAATGGAAGTGCTACAAACTGGTAATGCTGATCCTCCAGAGCAAACCTCAGGTACTTCTTATGTCCCTGGAAAATCGGGATGTGCAGATAAGCATAAGCATCCCTGATGTCCACCATGGTCATGAAGTTGCCGGGTCGAAGAGATCTCACCGCAGACCATCAAAAAGATCATCATCCGAGTAAATGGGCTCCAGATGCCGCTTCTAACTCAAGGCTTTCTTAGGGGCCAACAACGAGATCCGTTTCTCGAGATTGGCCAGCCTATGCGCAAGGTCAGCATGAGCCCCCTTGCTGGCTCCCCCTTTGCTGGGGGCTGAATGCAGCAGTGGAGGGTCCGGAGAGGCCAATGGTAGCACAGGGCTAGGGTCAGGGACGACCGCCCACTCATGGTTTAAAATAATGCCTATGGCGCAAGTGGTACAAACAGTGCTGAATCCGCCCAGAGGATTCCTACTGCACAAGGGGCAGAGCCTGTCCTGCCCAAATGGGGCCCCCAGCTCACTATCCCCTGATGCCTCCATTATGGTGATTTAAAATGGTCAAATTCAATAAGGCTACAAGACTCTAATGGCCCAGCCTATAAACAACTATCCCTCTTATTAAAAAGGGGGACCGGGAGGAACCACAACCCTCAACCTCAAGCCCACGACCTATACATGAGAAGGGGAGAAGAGGCATAATGCAAATAGACAATAAATGCAGCCAGAAAAGAGGGACTCACGATACCGACAGAGGGACTCCGCAGCACCAGCGTGACCCCCAGCAGCAGCAGCCGGAACACAGCCGCAGGCTCCGCAGCATCCAGCCAGGCCCCCAGCAGCAGCAGAGAGTGCAGGCCCACCTTCCAGAAGGATCCTCGAGGGGGGTGCGGCGCCGACGTGACGTCCTCGCGCATCGGCGCCAGGCCCGCCCCCTCCGCGGAGCATCTTGAGAAGGCACCCGCCCCTTCAGAACACTGCTAACGCTGCTAAAATGGCGGCGGTGGCCCGAGCCCCACCCCACCTACAGTGCCATCACGTCTATCCCCCCCGTTACAGACAGCGGCGATGCAGCAGGCCCGCGGGGCGCAGCGGCGACGCATCCCAGTCGGCGACGAGGGAGCGAGAGAGGTGAGTGAAAGGCCAGAGCGCTCCTCGCTGAGCCAGCGAGGAGCCAAGTTGAGAAGCACGAGAGTCCACACAGTAAAAACACAGCACAAAAACTCAAAAATAAAGCTTGTGGGCAGGGAGGGGTACAGACAACAATATATATATAGTGGTTCCCCCTCAGGCTCACCATAAGCCTGTGGCCGACTACCTTTTAGCATAAAGTCTGTGACCCAGAGCCTAAGCTCTGCCGAACGCCAACAGACCCCGGTGTTCACCCTACCGTCACAAATCCTGTAGCAGCCAGAGGCTGGGAGGCAGGAGTGGGTCAGGAGAGATCCATGGAAATAGAGTCCGCAGCGGCCAACGGGCTAGGTGGCCCCGCTCTGCTGCCATTATCTGAGAGAGAGTGCCAACGATCTGATGCAGCCAAGACTGCAAGATGAACAACTGGGGAATGATAGAGGGACACCTGCCTTTATAGGGGGCCGGGAAGAGCTACATCTTTGATCTTGCAGTCTTGTAGTCGAGCGCCCCCTAGGGGCGAACACACATCTGTAAGGATATTGGGACGACCTGGACTGGATGTAGGGAAAAATATAGTGACATGTGGAAGACTCATTGGTTTGCAGAACACAAAGATTGGAGGGTATTGTCCAATCTCCAACGCTGCTTCACCTTTAATCAAAACCCCATTTGTCGGGATGCCTCACCAGACACGGTTAACCCCAGTTAGCACAAACAATACCATCTGAGAGCCCGGACTACAGTTGGGTGAAATCCAATGGGTGGTAACAGGAAGTCCAAACATAGCCAAGAGTCATACACGTGGAGAATTCAACCAAGTTACAAAGCACAGGGGTCAGAGGTCAAGTCAAACACAGAAGGGCATGGCAACATTACAGAATTGGCAGGTAGAGACAGAGTCAAGAGGGGTATCCAAGGTCACAACAGGAGATCTATTCAGTTTGTCCCTCACTTTAACAAAGATAGATAGAATGCATTCGGAATCTTGATAGACCGAGGGAGATCGACATTAAAGATAACATCAATTTCTGTAATATTGGAAAGGAACCAATGTATTTAGATCCCATATTAGCTGATGGTTGGCACAGGGCGATGTTCTTGGTAGACACCCATACCAAATCACTCTCCTGAAAAGGTGCCTTGATAGAACTGTAATGATCGTTAAAAGTCTTGTGCTGTTTAATAGCTCTTTTAAAATTTTCTTGGACCTTAGACCAAATATTTATTCTTTCTCTAAGCCATTCCATCAAGGCCATCAAGTTGGAGGAAGGCTTAGAAAGAAATGATGTCTTGGGATTTTTACTGTAGTTACAGAAAAAGGGCATTATTAAATGCAAAATCTGCAAACTATATGTACTCAGAACATTTTTTTGATAATGCACCGCAAATATTGTTCTAAGAACTGATTGACTCTTTCAGACTGCACATTGGATTGCGGGTAGTATTCAATCCATATACATGCGTAGAACTCTCTCCAGGAACAGGAAATGAACTGGACCCCCCAATCAGAGACATTTTGGAGTATGCCGTATATGAATGTTTATGTCTTATAAACAACTAAGACAACTCAGGAGCTGGCCACAGCTTAGTCAGGAAGACTAATAGGGCCTTATTTATCACGGGCTAGCGCCAGGTAGTGTCTGACGAGCGCCATGTACCGCCAGCTAACGGCGGCTACCGACTGAAGTACGCCCGGCGGCGGTCACAATGACGTATTTATCACGCTAAATGAGGCTAGCACCGGCGAGAGCGACGGCTAGCTCGGGATTCATCATGTAGCCGACTGCAACGAACAGCGTCGCTGCTAATCCCATCACAGCGACAGGTATGACCTGGCGCTACCTGCCGCTCTCCCATACATTTCAATGGCAGACGCTGCAATGATTTTTTTAAGTGGTTTTTGTGTTCTTGTCTTTGGCACAAAATTCAACACATGTTTATTGGGATATGTTTTATTAATCTGGCTAGTTATTTTTCTTTTTTTGGAGAAAGTAGTAATTTTTACACTGTAATGTTGTGAGTGACATCTAAAATGCATCTCCTCCCACCAAACTCATTGGGCTCTAAATCGCTTGTTTTCACCACACACGGGGCTTGTAAAGCTACTTTTTAGCCAGTCCTGTTTGGCGGTCACGTTCGCTCTGCGAAATTGTCAGCGCCCAAGCTATTCGGCAGCCCTGTCCTTGATGAATCTGTGGTGGTCAGAGTTTGTGCAGTCGCTGTTTTGATTCGCTATGTGGCGGCGCGAGCGTCACTGCGCTGCGTTGTGCGGCGCTGTGCTGTTGATACATGTGCCCTTCTGCCATTTGCAAGGAATTCACTTCCCGCGACCCCAGTCGTTCTTAATGAATACACTGTAGTTGTGAGCGTGCATGTCCACATTATGCAGGATTTATTCAGGCGTACAAGCTCATAACAACCCGTTATGCATTCTCATGTGTGCCACATTATCATGTAGTTGGATAGTTTTATTGTGTGATGATTTTATGAAGGAATAAGATTTGTCTTTTTCAGCACCAAGTTTTTTGGTTTTCAAGGACCTATGCATTACAGTATCTTGAACCCCCAGCTAAATCAAGCTAATAAATAATGGCGTCTTTGCCAATAGCTTGTTGTAATGCGTCAATTAACTGTTTCCGCCACTTAGCTTGCACATAGCTGATATTAGCTTGTGCCTGGTGCGCGGAGCGTTTTTTTTTTGTAAATTTATTTCACAGTTGCTTTCGTCATATCCGGTTCCGGTTTCCTCCTTTGCGTTTCAAAGCCACCTAAAGCAAAAAAATGACTAGCGCTTAGGCCAATAGCTTGTTGTAATGCGTCAATTTACTTTTTCCGCCACTTAGCTTGCACATAGCTGATATTAGCTTGTTCCTGGTGCGCGGAGCGTTTTTTTTTTTTTTAATTTTTTTTTTGGTGTCCCTGTCGCTTGGGTCATATCCGGTTCCTGTTTCCTCCTTAGCGTTTCCACCATGCTGCCCAGGAGACGGATCCAGCGCCTCCCCAGCTCCTCCTCCGATTCAGACCCCACCACCCCTCCCCCACCTCCCCCACCTACCTCACCTCCCCCACCTAGCACCCCTCCCACCCCTTCTCCTCCTGGGCATGCGAAAAAAAGAAGAATGAGGGTGGATAGCCACGTTAATGGCCAGGTGGTCAAAGTGAGTATGTTTTTCTTGCATTTTATGTTTAAAGTGGACCAACACCCAGGGGGGATTGGCCCTGAAATCTATTAGTTTACAGGACCAATCTGATCACTCCCCGCGGGGCATCCCCAATCTGGATGTCCTGCGGGGATGAACCCCCCTGGAGGGCCATAAACCTTACCTCAGCCCCGTCCCATCTGTGCATGCGTGAGCTGCGGATGCGTCTTGTGCTTCCCTCTAGCAGGGTGGTCCCCTGCGCCAGACATTTGTTCATGGCCTGCGCAGGCGCACTCCCTGTTAGAGTCAAACGCCACACGCGTCCTTTGGCGCTCAGAGGCAGCTGAGCTGGTATGCACGTCCAAATGGCCTTGGATGCGCATACCACAGCTGCGCAGAGCGCTGTGCTAGCCTGGCGCAGTCACGTGGGAGTGTGGTCAGTGGTGTTTTTCTGGCCTTCCAAGGGGGTTTCAGACAGCGGCCCACCCCCGATTGGTGTGCCCCACCAAAGTGGACCCAAACCCAGAATAGTGATAATCCAGGGTGTGGGTCCACTTTACTCTGGTCTCAGTATAACTGTTTATGCCATTGTTCTGATGTCATGTATTGATTTGTGTTTGTTTTTCATTTCTCATAGGATTTATGCATCCACCAATACGACTATGCCCGTGGGGGCAAGAAGCGAATTGCCATGGAGGTGAAGGCCACAGTGTCCCGGCGCTTCAACACCCAGCTCACCATCCGAGCCATACAGCAGAAATGGTCTGACTTCAAGCGCCGGGACCCTGAAGGCGTGTACCGCCTATATGATGCCTACGCATCAGGTAAGTTTAAGCTTATGCTATGTTTATACTTTAGTTTAAATCATCTGCTAAGCTGTGTCCATTTGTGGTCGTAATATTAATTATTTTCTTTCACCCCCTCAACACAGATAAGCGTCCTCCCCTGGGTAAACGTGGGAAGGGATTCCTCCCCCGAACCAGGCAGGCGGACTCGGGGGAGTCATCGGGGGAGGGTCCCTCTCGCGGATCCTATTTGGAGGACCCAGGGGAGGAAGGGGATGACGCCCCAGAGGAGTGTGCTGCTGGGGGGCTGGCAGGATCAAGCCTCAGCTCCTCACACTCTGACTCTGAGGAGTCTCACCAGCCAAGGGGCCACTCTCAAGTGGGGAGTCCAAGTGGGGTGGAAGGAATGGACTCTCCCACACTCCCTGAAGGAGCAGGGAGTGAGAGGGAGGAGGGTGGCCCTTTGGCTGGGGGATCTTCCGAGCAGAGTGTGAGGAGCCGAGGCTCCCCGCCTCCTCCTCAGAGCACTCCCTGGGCTTCAAGTGGCGGATCATCCCCTGGTGAGTGCACATTTTGTCATTGTTAGTCTGTGACAGGTTTCATCTGCCCATTTGTACTTAGCCCTTGCCATTCCTCTCTAATTTGCAGGGCATCATATAGGCGGCACCTCCATGGCCTTTTGGCGACGCCTTCTCCACGGGCATAGTCATAGTAAGTGTTTGTTGTTATCCATCACATTCCCTATGTTATGACATTCCTTAAAGTGGACCAACACCCATGGTTGATTGTGCTTGGAATCTCGAAGCTTCCCTGCCCAATCACCTCCCTCACCCAGGGCCCCCCCCCCAAAAAACCCCACAAACTTCTTACCTCATTGGGGGTGGCAGAAGCCACCGGCGCAGCCTGCTGTGTGCCCCTCTAGATGTGTGTGCGCCTGCGCTCTCTGTTTCCCAATGGCCTGCGCGTGCACACACACTGGAGGAGTGATGTGCGGAAGGCAGCGGCGGCGGAATGGTGTCTCACTCAAATGGTGGTGCTCTGCCAAAGTGGACCAAAACACAGAATAGTATCAATCCTGGGTCTTGGCCCACTTTTAACAGACACATGTTTCCTGGTCCATAGTGCAAGGTGGTTTGATAATGTACGTTAACATCACAAACCCCACTACAGTGCTAGCCAACTGGCAACCACCCCTATGTTTCTGCCCACACCATGAT
Source organism: Gastrophryne carolinensis (assembly GCA_027917425.1). NCBI lineage: Eukaryota > Metazoa > Chordata > Amphibia > Anura > Microhylidae > Gastrophryne > Gastrophryne carolinensis. Next base: position 474,488,115 of record CM051235.1, on the reverse strand, counting down.
GGGGGCTAGCAAATGTGTTATTTGGTTAAGTTGTTCCGGCTAACACATGTTGCACACCAGTAACATTCGACAATCAACTGCAAATTAGTCCTTAACATTGCACTGTCAAGGTTATTGGCACATTATCTTTAGGGGTCCATGTTGCAACCATAAAGAATTTACATGAACTCATGGTCCAGGAAATATGCTAATGTTGGACAACATGTATGTAACCATGCAAGCATTTTTTTTTTCAGACTCCCTAACCAGATGGATGTCAAATAGTCAGGTGTCATTGGCCCACTAATTTTGCTTTTCTCTTTTGCTTTCTCCTGACAGATGTTTCTACGCAGACGGAGCCAGTGACCATCCTCCCCACCCCAGCTCCAGGGACGGCCAGCAGCATGGGCCCCCGCCACAGCTGCGATGGTGAGTACATCCCACTTCATATGCACTTGTGAACCCTATGTCTCTGCAAATCTGCAGACATTTACAATGTACCTATGTGTTAATTTAACACACATCTAGGTTACATGTGTTTGGTCAACAATCCTACATGCCTGTCTGCATGCTTGATTGTTGCCTCACATTCTTGAGTTTGCCACATAGAGACAATTTGTGGTTTCGACACAACCAAATGGGGCTGCTTAGGTCGTGACCTCTAAGATTCCTGTCAAAACTAGTTTACTCGTTAGGACTTAGGCCCTGATGTTTGGCTGTGACTAAACACATAAATGTCCACACTGGGACTTATACCTTCTTTGATTCCCAAGAGTTAAGAGTAAATGTATGCTTGGGATGTGGTGGCCAAATTTCAGCCAGCCAATAGTACTCATATAATGTTAACAACTAAGGGCACAGTGGGCAACAATGTTAATGTGAGTGTCAGCTAATTGGACACACTGACATTACATTGCTACATCTGTGTCTGTTGAGGTCACATTCCATTTATTAAATCTGTTTGTTTTCTACATCTCTACAGCTTGTGAAAACCAGCATCGCAGACTGTGGTGGGAGATCAGGTGTCTGAAGCTTATGCTGCTGGCCAAGAAGAGGCGGCGGCGGCGTTAGGGTGGGGGGATGACTGGCCCATTGTTTGAGGCCCTTTGTTGGGCAATGTTGGCCCTGTTGGCCACCTTTAGAATAAACCATTTTATATTTTCATAATTACAGTGTTGTGCCTTGTCAAGCATAGTTTAACTGTCTCCAAACCCATTTGTGTGTAAATTTTGCCATACCTTTGGAGCCATTTAATGTGTAAACCATAGTAAGCTATGGTCACAAATGTGTGGCATAAATTTAGAAATACATTTACATATGTAGATCAAGATACTCATCCCTGACTGTGTTATTAGCTATGTCTTAGGAAAAACACAATTTAGAGGTGGGTTAATCAAATATATTTACAGAAAAACAAAAAACAAAAACAAATTAATATTCTTGGCTGGGTGGTCGGGGAGGTTGGGAGTCATTGCTAGGGGCGGTGTTGGGGGACAACAGTGCAGTAAAAAATATAGACTGCTGTTGTATGAGCTGTTGTATCAACAACAAAGTTTGGTCCTGCCGCTGGAGACATTCTTCCTGGCGCTGTATAGATTCTTCCTGGTGCTGGAGAGATTGTTCCTGGCGCTGGAGAGATTGCTCCATTAGATTGGCCAGCCGACCAAGTTCCTGGTTCTGCTGTTGGTTTCGGAGAAACTGGTCGATCTGGCGCTGCTGGGCCTCATTTTGTTGCTGACACATCAGCACCTGCTGTTCCAATGCCGCAATGCGCTCATTAGTTCCATCACGCGGCTGTTGGCGACTGTAGTCCTCCAGCATCCGGACCCCTAGCTCATAAAAATCTGCACTGGTTGGTGCCACACCTCCTCTTGCTGTGGTTTCAGGCTAACAAAATAGAAAACAACATTTTAGTCAAACCGAACCAATGCAGGTATGCCCCTCCAAATCATTTGCCAAAACTGTCACAATACAACTTACCCTTGTTTGAGCCTCGGAAGCTTGGCCACATGGGACTTGGGAAGAGGTCCCAGCTTGGGGTTCTGGTTCCGCCTCCTGCAAAAACGACCAAGAAAGGAAATGTGACATGTTGCTTCATCCACTACCCACGAACATGGCAATGTGGTTATTGGTCCGCTAAATCAGCCATGTTACCTCCGTGTCGTCCGGCACAGGTAGGAGCGGGGTATCGCTGCCAGAGAGGGGCAAATCAACATCTGAGATCTCCGGCAAGTTGGCATATGCTAAACAGGAAAGTCAGGTTAGTAGGTCAGTGGACAAAACTCAAATGTAACATGGATAGGCTATCGAGGCCATACCTCCACAAAGTGCAAAATTACACACTAGCCAAAAGGTATCTGTTAAACTCAGATTGATAACATGTATGTTAGAGGAATAAGAGGCAATAATTGGGCCAAATACGATCAGACACATTGCTAAAATTACACATACCCGCAATCTCCCAGATGTCTGGAGTGGGGCCCTCACTCAAGCTTGGACCTTGAAAATACATGTGGAAACACAAGTTGCCTGAAGAAAGTGCCACAAAAGTAGAGCCAAAATACATACTAGATCAAGCCAAAACAACTTACCCTCATCTCTGGCAGCCTGAACGTGAAGGGCCCTTTCCGGACAGCCACTTCCGATATTCTGGCCAACTAAAAAACACAATTAATGGCTCTAAATATTCCTCAAACTACTAGGGTGAATGTTTGTCCAAAAATATATCAAACAAAATGCATTGCAATCACTCCAAAAACTATTAGACTGACCCTGGGGAGGGAATAAGCACTCAAAAGAGGCATCTTCAAGTTGACAGAGCAAACATGTAGATTATTAGACTAACCAAATAGAACGCACTTACCGACATCCAAAGAGTAGCTTTGCTCCTGAGGAGATGCTGGGGCCAATGGCGGGGCAGCTAGGCAAAAAACAAGCAAACATTGAGCCATTGGTAATGTGCGGTCAAAAATCAAACATGCATTAAGGTGTGTGAGCAGCTCATTCACTAATATTCACTAATCAAGCCCAGTGTGGCTTACACATGTATATGCAGATATATGGCCACACATCTCTGCCTTCCAACATAGCTACACATGTTAGGGCCTTGTTAGTTAGTTGCTGTGAGGGTTAAAGTGGGCGTGAAAGTAGGCCGCAGGTCCATATTATTAATACTCAACAGTGCCCCACTCGATTGTTGGAGCTGCTCCCACACCCATTTGGTCCCCAAACAACCAGCACCTAAATTAGTGGTAAATACCTTCAATGGCAGACTGGGTTAGGCTTGAGGTTGGTTGAAGGGCAGGAGTTTGTGTGTCCTGAGGCAAATCCTGGACAGCACCATGTGCACCTATGCAGAAAGCAACAGACAGGAAAGTAAAAAATGTATGAGGTATAATGTACTACTTCACAGGTCCTACTGTTAGTTGGGCAGAAAGAGAAAATGCAAATCACATACATTAACATTAGCTTTTAAAAAAATGCAGAAAATATGTACCTTCAGTCCAACCTGTGGTGTCATCCCCAGGATCCACACCCTGCAGCCGAGCCAGTGGAATTTTGGCCTTCAGCATCTCCTCATACGGCCTGTAGGTACTTTTGGAGCCTGGATGGTCCCACTGTCCACATCAAGATCGTAATTCATCTTTTTGATAAGGGCCCCTCTCAAAGTGTAGAAGCGTTTCCTGCAGGATGGGCCACTACATGGGTGTTGAGCAGTGCTACTAAGCTCAACACCAATGGCATCCCACAGTTTGCTTCTTTCTTGTTTGCCTATTGCCTTGCTTTGGGAGCCAAAGATCAGCTCCCATTTAGCAAGGGTAAGGCGCACAAGATGATTATTCTCCGCCAAATTAAATTCAGGCTCCCTCTTGGCACCTGGGCGCTTAGCCTGGGGTGCTGCACTACCTTCAGGCTGGGCCCTTTTCCGTAAGGGAGGTCTGCGCACAGCACCCACCACACTCCTACTTGGGCCTGCGGTGGCCGGCAGATGTCCTGAATTTGGCTCCATCCTGTAGCTGCACACACACAACAATACACAACCAACAAGCACGCATGCAGACTACAGAATGGCATCGCACTCTCTTTGGGTTGGCCAGGTTTTATGTGCTCTAACAGCCAATCACAAACCAGGCTACTTAATAGATTCACACATACTGCCCAGGTCCTTGTAGCCACACCTCCACTGCACTGACTGAAGCATGTGTGTTAACTAATTACAGACCTCATTAACCAAACAACACACACCCAAATACAACAATGGACTCATGTATATGAAACCCTTGTGACATGTGGCTATCCTAACGGCTATTTAAATAAACAGCAGCTTACCTTTCATTGGCCCAACAATGAATTTTCTGCCATGTCCGTTAATGCACGCAAGTTTCGGCTCACGTACGCTAGTAGCGCTACTAGCGTGCGCGTGCGCACTCCGTTTCACGCACACCTGGGTCGGCTAATTGGCGCCCGGAAATAGCAGAGCAACGCAAAAGGCGGCAAAGCGGACCTGTCCTTTTTCAAAGTGAAGTATAAATGGAAGGAATTTGAAAGCTTCTGGTATTGTTACACTGTGGCAAAGGCTGTGGTGTGGTGCTTGTTTCCCTTAGCTCATTTGAGTCTCTGTCTGGGTTTTGTCCTCACTCTCTGTGGCTTGTTGGGTGATTTCTGACATCAGTGCTGTTTCTTTAGGAGATTGATTTTGGTGGCATATGCAAATATTGTGGAGCATACAGCAAGTGAGGCTTGATTTTGGGGCCTTTTGTGGGCTGTGCAGCAACTCCCCTCTTGGTTGTGCCTAACTTAGAAAGCTGCTTTTCAGCAGGCTGGTGGTTTGGACCACTATACTTCTGGTTTTGTGGTGAGCTGCATTGTAGTGAGTGTGTGAGGAGTGTGATTGTTTGTGTGTGTGGTGTGTTTGTGGTTTTTGTTTTTGTTTGTTTGATTTTGTATATCTGTTGAGTGTGTGTGATGGATAAGAGGGTGATGTATGGTGTCTGGGTGGATGGATGTATGCATATGCTGGAAGAGCAGGAGGCCAGGGAGCGGGGTGTTGTGAGACTTAGGGCACCCCGCTCCTTTGGAATCCGCCTTTCAGTATGGGACTTAAGTGACGAGCAGATCAGGAGCCGCTTCCGTCTGAATCATGCTGCACTACAGTCCCTATATGATCAGATTAAGCACAAAATCGAGCCATCCACCAAACACACTCAATCCATTCCAGGCATAGTACGCCTGTGTGCCACGCTTAATATTTTGGCACGAGGGACCTTCCAGGCAACCTCTGCCCTCCTCAGCGGGATAAGCCAGGCTACTATGAGCCGCATATTAATCCAGGTAGTTCTGGCGATTTGTGATTTAATCCCAATTTACATCAAGTTTCCTGAGGATGAGGAGGAGGTTGCCAAAATAAAACATGCTTTCTATCTAATGGGAGGGATCCCGAATGTGCTAGGGTGCGTTGATGGTACACATATCCCTTTCCGCCCTCCCCGTGCACAGGAGCTGTATTACAGAAACCGAAAACAATTTCATTCTTTTAATGTTATGGTGGTCTGTGACCATGAGATGAAGCTGCGGGCGGTGAGATCGGGGTTCCCCGGCTTATGCCACGATTCTTACGTCTTGCAGCGGACAGTCCTGTGCCGGAAGTTTGAGAACAACGAAATGCCAGCTGGCTGGCTACTGGGTAAATAATTAACCATGTCAAAGTATTTGGACTCAAATATGTGGCCTAGTAAGCCAAATTCTAAAAAATGAAAACCAATACATGTACTAGTACTAATTGCTGTCTCTCTCCTTGTGTTTTTTCAACAGCGGATAAGGGATATGGGCAGAGAACGTGGGTGCTGACTCCGGTCAGGAGCCCACAGACCTCTGCCCATGAACGCTACAATGCAGCACACCGCAAGACCAGAAGCATTGTGGAAAGAACCATCGGCCTGCTGAAAGCACGCTTTCTATGTTTGGCACGCCCAGGAGGAGAGATGCTATACAGCCCACAGAAGGTCTCCAAGATCATCCTCGCCTGCTGTGTGCTCCACAATATCTGTATATGTCACCGAATTCAATCCCCTGAGGAGACAGCACTGGTGCCCGAAATCCCCAACTTGCCCGCAGAAAGAAGTGAGGACACCCAGACTGGCGATGAGCTAAGGGAAAGGATGATCACTTCCTTTTTTGCGGTAAGCTAACTACCCTTCACTCTAATCCAAGTACTGCACTACCGGGTAAATTTATTTGACCTCCCATCATAATTTTGCTAAAACCACTCTAAGGGGTGTGTAAGATGACCCAAACCACTCTAAGGGGTGTGTAAGATGACCCAAACCACTCTAAGGGGGGTGTAACATGACCCAAACCACTCTAAGGGGGGTGTAACATGACCCAAACCACTCTAAGGGGGGTGTAAGATGACCCAAACCACTCTAAGGGGGGTGTAAGATGACCCAAACCACTCTAAGGGGGGTGTAAGATGACCCAAACCACTCTAAGGGGGTGTGTAAGATGACCCAAACCACTCTAAGGGGGGTGTAAGATGACCCAAACCACTCTAAGGGGGGTGTAAGATGACCCAAACCACTCTAAGGGGGGTGTAAGATGACCCAAACCACTCTAAGGGGGGTGTAACATGACCCAAACCACTCTAAGGGGGGTGTAACATGACCCAAACCACTCTAAGGGGGGTGTAACATGACCCAAACCACTCTAAGGGGGGTGTAACATGACCCAAACCACTCTAAGGGGGGTGTAAGATGACCCAAACCACTCTAAGGGGGGTGTAGGATGACCCAAACCACTCTAAGGGGGGTGTGTAAGATGACCCAAACCACTCTAAGGGGGTGTGTAAGATGACCCAAACCACTCTAAGGGGGTGTGTAAGATGACCCAAACCACTCTAAGGGGGGTGTAAGATGACCCAAACCACTCTAAGGGGGGTGTAAGATGACCCAAACCACTCTAAGGGGGGTGTAAGATGACCCAAACCACTCTAAGGGGGGTGTAAGATGACCCAAACCACTCTAAGGGGGGTGTAACATGACCCAAACCACTCTAAGGGGGGTGTAAGATGACCCAAACCACTCTAAGGGGGGTGTAACATGACCCAAACCACTCTAAGGGGGGTGTAAGATGACCCAAACCACTCTAAGGGGGGTGTAACATGACCCAAACCACTCAAAGGGGGGTGTAAGATGACCCAAACCACTCTAAGGGGGGTGTAAGATGACCCAAACCACTCTAAGGGGGGTGTAAGATGACCCAAACCACTCTAAGGGGGGTGTAAGATGAGCCAAACCACTCTAAGGGGGGTGGAAGATGACCAAAACCATTCTAAGGGGGGGTGGAAGCTGAACAACATAACAATTAGGGTTGGTGTGCAAGTTTGACCCAAATGTTGGTTACCAATTAATGCAATATTTTTTTACAGCGAAAAAGCCAATTTAAATATATATACTAACTGCACTTTTTAATCTTTTTCAGGCACCCCGAGATGCACCCTGACGGCCATTTTCATTTTCCTTCTAATTTCTGTTTAATTTATTTCCTTTTCACCACAAAATAAAAAAAAACTAAAGAAACATGTTGCAATGTGTTTAATTCTGAAGGTACTTGATTTCCAGCCCACAGCAAAGCAAAGCGCAGGCGCTGTGTTGAATAGCGTGGTCAAACTGACTGACAGCGCCTACAAAGCTGATCTGAAACATCATATTCAGCAATGTAGGCGTTGTTCCCAACAACGCCAGGTAGCGACTGAGGAGGCCTGCTATAGCGAATCGCTACCGCCCGCGGCGTACGCTAGCGGCGCTCATAGCGCCATACTTCAGTCGCTCATCTGTCGCTACCTGGCGCTATTAATGAATCGGCCTCCCCATGTACCATTTTACTGAAGCGATCAACCATCACCCAAATGTGAGGGTGGTAAATCTACAATAAAATCCATAGAAATATGAGGTTATGGTTTCTTAGGGATTTCTAAGAGTGAAGGTAACCCAGTAGAAAATGTATGGGTTGCTTTATTACGAGCACAGACAGAGCAGGCTTTGACAAAGACAGGTCACAGTGGAGTTTAGCAAGGTCACAGTGGAGTTTAGCAAGACCTAATGTTTTGTGACTACCAAAATGACCTGATGTTTTGGAATCATGAAACTCCTGTAATACTGAAAGTTACATATGAGGAACAATACGGAGGTCTACGGGGGGACGAGTCAAACAAAAACGGTTCTAAGGAGCTGGATAAATCAGGCTGCAAAGCACCAACCATGCAAACAAGAGGCAAAATGGGCTCTTTGTTATCAAATCAACCCTTAAACTCAATAAAATTCTGAGACAAACTATCCACCTTGGTGTTTCCTCTAGTGTTAGGGTCGTGACCGACCCGTTTTAGTTTTTAAATGCATACAAATTCTACATACATTTGTTTATTGCATCAAGACTTTTTGACTTTTGCAGGAACTTATTTTTAAACAAAATACAATAAAATAAAACTATTTTATTAAATTGTTAAATGCTCTTATTAAAATTATAACATTTGTGTTGTTGGGGTCAATTTCGACCCAGGTCTAATATTAGAGTAAAAAAACAATAATAAGTCCCAAAACTGAACTCATAAACACAATTTAAACCAACAGCCCACAGCCAGCTCTACCTCCAACAACTTGAGTTAGGGACATGTCCAGGCATGTATGGCCAAATCAGCTTAGAGTTGGTACTTTGCAGAGTATACATCTCCAGTTTACTCCATGCAACAATGAGGAGAAGATTAGATGCAAGCCAAATTCTGGATTATATAGTGGATGATAATGAATCAGAGGACACACAGCAGCAAACTGATACAGATGAACAGGTTTCTGAGGAGGAAGATGATGTGGAGTATCAACCAGACACAGACACAGACAGTTCTGTTCAGTCTGATGAGGAGGTCACTGGTGCTGAAGCTGCACCCGCTGAAAGATTCAAATCCAAAAGTGGCAAGATCAGTTGGAGCTCAGTACCTCCAGATGTACATGGCAGGGCAGATGCTGCAAATGTCATAAAAATGACCCCTGGGTTCACAAGGTTTGCTGTGACAAGAGCAAGTGACATCAAGACATGTTTTGATCTGTTTATGCCATTGTCAATAAAAAAAGTCATTATTGCTATGACAAACCTTGAAGGAAAAAAAGTCCACGGCAACATGTGGAATGACCTTCATAATGATGACCTGGATGCCTACATTGGTGTTCTTCTCCTTGCTGGAGTGTACAAATCCTGCAATGAGGCCACTGATAGTCTCTGGGACGCATCGACAGGCAGGAATATTTTCCGGGCAACAATGTCACTTCAAAAGTTTCAAATGATATCAAGAGTCCTCAGATTTGACAACAGAGACACCAGAACAAAATCTGACAAACTTGCTCCCATCAGGGATGTTTGGGAAAAATGGGTGCAGCTCCTTCCACTGATGTTCAACCCAGGGCCAGAGGTGACAGTAGATGAACGTTTTCTCCCTTTCCGCGGAAAATGCCCCTTCCGGCAATACATGCCAAGTAAGCCAGGCAAATACGGCATAAAAATCTGGGCAGCCTGTGATGCAAAAACTAGCTATGCATGGAATCTACAGATTTACACAGGCAAGTCTGCAAGCGGCATCCCTGAAAAAAACCAAGGAAAACGTGTAGTCCTCGATATGACTACTGGACTGCAGGGTCACAACATTACTTGTGACAATTTTTTTACCAGCTATGACCTTGGACAAGAACTTCTCAGTAGGAAAATCACCATGGTGGGCACAGTGAAAAAAAACAAACCTGAGCTGCCCGCTGAATTGTTGCAGATGAAGGACAGGGCTCCACTTTCCTCAAAGTTTGTTTTTACAGACACCACCACTGCTGTTTCATACTGCCCCAAAAAACGACGGAATGTGGTACTGATGTCCACACTTCACAAAGATGCAGCTGTGTCATCAGGAAGTGACAAAAAGCCCAGAATCATCCTGGACTATAACAAAAACAAAGGTGGAGTGGACAACCTGGACAAGCTGACTGCCACCTACACTTGCCAGCGAATGACTAGGAGATGGCCAATGGTGGTATTTTACAACATCCTTGATGTTTCAGCATACAATGGGTTTGTGTTGTGGACCCACATTCACCAAGGATGGAATTCAAAGAAAAAAAACAAGCGGAGGATGTTTCTTGAGGAACTAGGAAGATCCCTTGTCAAGGCGCACATAGACCAAAGGGAACGGGTGCCCCGAGACCCAGCCGCTGCAGCCTTTGTCCAACAACTCCAGAGCTCAACAAGTGCTTCGCCAACACCCACAGCAACACAAAGAGCATCATCACCAGCATCCTCCTCAACATCAACCACAACAGCCACAACCCCAGTGAGACCACCTGATTCTAAAAGAAAGAGGTGTCAGGTCTGCCCTAGCAATAAGGACAGAAAGACAAACACATCGTGCTTCACCTGCAAAAAATACCTCTGCAAAGAACACACAAAAAGTGTCACTTTTTGCCACACATGCATCTAAATACTAATGCATCTAAAAACTTGATTTGTTGATTTGATTTGCTTGATTGATTGTTGTTTGTGTGTTTGACCTAGTAAAGCTACTTTTTATTATTATTGCTGTTAATGTTAATATAATTTTCATCTTTTATTTTTATTAAAGTTCTATAAAAAAAAAATCAGTTTTTTTGCCTTTTTCATAAAGTAGTTAGATATGGGTCAAAATTGACCCATAACACCATAGATGTTACTAGAGTTAAAAATATAAAATATATATATGTATATTTTTTTTACATTTAAAAAATGTGTTCTAAAACCCTTCAGTAATAGTCAGGTAATATAACAAAGTTTTTGAAGTTTATATTATTCTCTTGAGGTTCATTTGACAATATTTTTATATTGAAAATTAAGGGTATGCTCTCAAATGGAAGGCCCAGGGGGCCACAACAAAAATATTAAAATCAATCCTTCCATGGATGAGAAACCCTAACAAGGTAACTAAGAGGTAAGAAACAAATTGGATCATAAATAACTGTTTTTAGGGTATCCTAGGGGTGATTTAAGACATGGGTCAAAACCGACCCGTTAACATAAGAAAGAGTAACAGAAAGCTAACACTAGAGGAAGGTTAACTCCAGGGTTCCAGGTAATGACAAAATTTTACCAGGAGAAACAGAGCACCCACCTTGCTTTTCGCAAGTTTTACCTTTTTGTATACTGAATGTATTCAGGTTTTTTATGTGCAGTCTAAACAGTGATCGGATGTAAGAACCCTTCCAACCAGTGCTTCCACTCCTCAAATTCCAGCTTCACTGCTAAAAACTCACAGTTACCCACATCATAATTCTGTTCGTCCTGCTGTGAAGCTGTTGGGATCCCAAACACAAGGATATTATTGACTGATTGTGCCTCCTGAATGTCAGATTATGTTAGGCTTCTATGCATCAAATCACTCACCTTCACCAGGCACCTCTTGAGGTTGGCCTGCTTCCTCCACTATCCTTTGGGATGGTCCTGCGACGTCATCATCTAAAAATAACAATAGTGCACTGGTCTAGTAGTTTACTTAAACAAGTCAGTTGGTCCTCACTAATCTAAGCACTAATCTAAGCCTGCCATTTCTATTTTTTGCTTAGCGCCTTGTGTGCGCACATAAACGCACGCTCGCCTACTCACATTCATGATTATTTTGTCCTCCTCCTCAGTATAGATGGCTGGCGACATCTTGCTCTTCCGAACACGCCCTCACGGGAAAACTATTTAAAGGTCAATGCACTCAGCTCTGTGTTGCTTACCATATCACTACGGGCAGACCAAAAGGGAGCCGTAAGACCCCCAAAAGCCCAGAGGCACATACTAGCCGCACAGATAGACCTCACCCAAAACAACGCAAGAGCAGGCACAAGAGCCGGGAGGGACATGCACATACTCAAAGGGTGGATAAGCCAGACACACAGGCTGCTCTCCAAAAACGCAGGAGCAAGGAGCCCTTGCCACATTCACCACCATCTGCTAAATCAGCCAGGCCTCACAAGACACACAAATCTCTTTCAACCCCTCCAACTCCTCCACACACAAAGCATGCCGCAAAAACCAGACACACCACCAAAGGGAAGCGTAGGTCCAAAACCACTACCCCACCCAGGCCAACCACCCCTCCTCCTCAACACTCTGTGTCCCCAAGTACCACAACCACACAATCAATAGAGAGCTCCACAGGTGACAGTTCAACAGGTACCCAGCCATTATCACATACCACCACCCACACTCCATCACACTCACCCATCAGCCCAGTTTGTGAGCACTATGATGCCCTATTTGGGCGTTATTCCAAATCCACCACAAAGAAGGCCAAGCAGGAGATTTGGGATAACATTTGCCGGCAAGTTAATAGTGTTGGTTCTGTGAGGAGAGATGTTGAGCAAATTAAGCGAAAAATTGGTGACCTGAAATATTATGTTAAAAAAAAAAATGGACATGCGCCGCCAGCAGAGGTACAGTACATTTAGAGTGTAAATGCATGTATAGGCTGCTTTGTAACAGGATGTAACACTTATTAGGTGTGCTTTAATCTTCCCCAGCCTGCAGACAGGGGGTGGAATCCCAACTAAATTCATCCTAACACCAGCAGAAGACCATGTGTTTACATATATTCACCCGTCAACCCTTCAGGGCCTGCCAGGGGGCCAAGACACAGACAGGAATGTCTGTGTATGTTTTTACATTGTGCCTTTTAAATGGGTACCCAAACAGTTTTAGAATCCTTAATACACACTGGCCTTTGCTGAAACACTAAAAGTACATTCTCTCGTCCCAGAACCAACTCAAGACACACCACTAGGCCAAACTACCCCTGGCTTGTACCGGAGGACCATGCAACAACTGCCTTCAATCCACACAAACTAACCTGAGTGTTTGGATGAGGTAAATCAATGGTCCACTGTGTAGACTTATGAAATTCCACTTGCATCCATATAATGTTAAATAGTGGACTCAATACCTGCATTTCTTGGCAGAACCTACCCAGTCCACCAATTATAGAAGACATTCGTGATTTGGAGGAGGAGGACACAATTCAGATGCAGCCAAGGGCAACCAAACCAGTGTGCGAACATCAGACCCAACAGGCCCAGCAACTTCAGCCCCTGGTGTCCTCTAACCCAACCTCTGTGGCACCAACCTCTTCTGCCATCCGCACAACAGACTCTGCGCCAAGCCAGCCACCTGCAGCCACTCAATCTGGAGCAGAACCACCCACCCGTGCCAGTGGCAGAACACATCCAAGGCGACATAACAGCCAGAGGAGACAGCTGCAGATCATGGAGGAAGCCTGGCACCAGGAGAATGTTAAATTTTCAGCAAACACACAGAGATTTAATGAAACTGTGTGTACCCAAATCACCTTGATGTCTACCCAATTAGAGGTTTTAAACCAAAATGTCTCTGGGCTGCTGCAAGAAACCAGACAACTAACCAGGCATATGGGTGAGATGGTCCACCAATGGCAGCTCATTAATCAGAGCCTTGCACATATTGCCGCAAACATTCACCCACACCAGCCATCAACTGCCACCTCATACTCTTCATACCACTAAATGGATGAGTTTATGTATTTGACCCCACGTTAAGCTTTACAGAATACAACCAAAAAGTTTTAACTTAATTTTTCCGGGATCCCCAAAAATTAAACCAAACCAAACAAACAAAGGAATGTTATTGATGATAAAACATTGTCCACAAGTTGTGAACGGATCGCCTGTGCTGTGCCACTTTGGGATCCGGAGTAGGGAGATGTGACTTCTTCCGAAATCTGAAAAGTGGCTTCAGGCAGGTCAGTGTATCTTGATACCCGGCTTTGTATGGCCAGGTTGTGCATGACCCCACACGCAATTATTATTTTGATGACCTGGGCGGCCTCATACAGCAGGCCAACCCCAGTCTGGTCCAGACAGCGGAAGCGCATCTTCATCAAGCCAAAGGCCCGTTCCACCACTGAGCGAGTCCTCCTATGTGCAGTGTTATACCACTCCTGGGCCTGCGAGGATGGGTGGAGGATGGGGGTGAGTAACCAGGGGAGCAATGGATAGCCAGAATCACCTGCCAAAAAAACCCCACAAAATAAGCACACACCATAATCCAAAAAACAAATGGGCCCCTTTGCCACATATGTAGTGGCAGGCCCCATAACCAGCCAAGACAGAGAAACCTAAACAACAACCATCTAAAGTGTATCTAAGCAAGTACCATCATGCTACTAAGGAAGAGCCACAAGTACCTTGCATGCTATTTCCAAATACGGCATGTTAGGTTACTTTAAACTGCTAAGAACAGGGAACAACAGACAGAGGCCTAAGGGGAAGAGGCTCAATAATGTGCTGTTTAGCATTCCAGCATTAGTGAACAGGGTCAGTGAATAGGTGAGCTGTGCAGTGTCAGTGCAAACCACAGTTCTGATGAGGCAACATGCACATCCACCCAGCACACTCCTGTACAATGACTCTGGGATGTAACATAGCTAAAAGGCCCAGGACAGAAAGGTATAGTGGCAAATCACAAACAAAGCCATAGGAGGAAATACTGGTAAGTTAGTGAGGGTTAACTTCTACTGTTTCATTGGAGTCTATAACAGATTAATGGGGTACAGGCACGGAGCAATCAGAAAAATCATGCTGGACGGCACAAACTATTTATAAACACATACGTTGGCATGTCGGCTATATTATAAAAGCCCAACTTAACCGCATTGCAGGCTTCCGCTGTGTCGGGGAAAAAAATAAATTTTGGTGCCAGGGTAGCCATGCCATCCAAAAACTTGGTAAGGCTGCGGCTCAGCGTAGACTGGGACATCCCCACGGAGAAGGCACCCAGTCTCTGGAACGAGCGGGTTGCCAAAAACTGCAGGCAGCCAACCAATTTGTTTATACCTGCAATTGCATGCCCCTTCCTTGTGGTGCAGGCTAACCATGGCCGCAGCTGGCTATACAAGTCCTGGAGAGAAACACGGTTAAGGCGGGTGAGCTCGAATTGCTCAACGTCATGCATGCCATCGATGTCCAAATGTGTACGGTGCAGCCTGGTTTCTGCCATGCTCAAAAGTACAAGACTTTGTATGGAGCTCAAATACGGGTGCTAATAGTGGCCGTAAGTGAAGCGTCGAGGCCCTCGTTAAATGGGTCTGGTTTCAATCGGAAATCAAGGCTCTGAATCAATTAAAAAAAACGGACCAATCAACAGTCCCTTTTCATGGAGTTCAGCCTCTTGCGAGCCGTCAATCGGAAAGGCGCATGCTGACACACCTGAGCGCATAAACACACACAAAAACCAACGTAGCACCCTTTCAGGACCCGATCACAGGCCAAAACCAACGGGAAAACGTACGGGATAGCTGAGCGGGGAGGCTCTGCATCAGGCCATATAGGCTCGATTCAGAGACACATTCGTCTGGACTTTTGTAGCTGTCTGTGTATGTTTTTGTGTGTGTTTGTCATTTTTAGGGGTTTTTACATTCCATTTTCCATTCCTACGTTCGTTCGCGCGCGTGCGTATATGCGCTTTCGAAGAACGAGACTAAATCATTTCCATTAGTTCGGATCATTTTCCCATCGGATATTTTGCGTTTATTCAGATAACTTACGTTATTGGTATGGGCTTGCGTCTCATTCAGAGAGCTGATTGCCGGGGGACCACCACCCAATAAAACCGTTTCATTTGCAATCCACTTACGGGACAATTTTGACCTTGGATACCTTGCTTTGACCATGTTTTGCGGCTTTGTGGAGGAATATGAGCGCCTCCAGCTAATGGGCATTGAATGTATCAGCAGGGCCGAGGCCAGATTGCACTGGTGACGCATGCATATCGATCTCATGCATGACGTTGAGTTGTTCGAGCTGACCAGACTTAATTGCGCTTCTCTCCATAAGTTGTATAGTGAGCTACGGCCATGGTTAGCTCGCACCACAAGGAAGGGGCAAGCAATTTCAGGTATGACCAAGATGCTTGGCTGCCTGCAATTTTTGGCGAACGGCTCATTCCAGAGGCTGGATGCACTCTCCGTGGGGATCTTCCAGCCTACGCTGAGCCGCGCGCTATCCAGGTTTTTGGAAGGCATGGCTACCATTAGTCAGAAATATATGGTATACATGGTAGCCAGGAACGCACTTGAGTTGGCTTTTTATAATATCGCTGACATGCCCAACGTCATGGGTGCGATTGATTGTACCCACATTGCATTGGTCCCTCCTGCAGCCGACAAGTACATCTAGAGGTAAGTTCTATCGGTCATTTTGTTATATAGTTTAGACAAACTGTATTTTACCTATCTATTAATCCCTCCTTGCAAATTGTCCATGTGAAACAGCTTACAGTGTATAGCTTAATCCCTCCTTGTAAATTGTCCCTGTGAAACAGCTTACACTCTATATCTTAATCCCTCCTTGTAAATTGTCCCTGTGAAACAACTTACACTGTATATATTAATCCCTCCTTGTAAATTGTCCCCTTGAAAAAGCTTACACTGTATATCTTAATTCCTCCTTGTAAATTGTCCCTGTGAAACAGCTTACACTGTATAGCTTAATCCCTCCTTGTAAATTGTCCCTGTGAAACAGCTTACACTGTATAGCTTAATCCCTCCTTGTAAATTGTCCCTGTGAAACAGCTTACACTGTATAGCTTAATCATTCCTTGTAAATTGTCCCTGTGAAACAGCTTACAGTGTATAGCTTAATCCTCCTTGTAAATTGTCCCTGTGAAACAGCTTACAGTGTACAGCTTAATCCCTCCTAGTAACTTGTCCCTGTGCCCCATTTGACCATGTATAGCTTAATCCCTCCTTCTCAAGTGTCCCTGTGCCTCATTTGACCATGTATAGCTTAATCACTCCTTGTAAATTGTCCCTGTGATCCATTTAACCGTCTATAGCTTCATCAATGTTTTTTATGTTGGCCAAAGCCAAACATTTTCATGTGGACTTTAATTAGTCATTCGAATGTTAATCGTTATTTGATCCAACATACATATCTTTTTTTGGCAAAAAACTACTTATGTACTTAGTTAGTGTTATTTGTATTGGCCAACATGTTTTTTGGAGGGTGTTAGGAGTTAGTGTTTGAGTAGTTTACCTTGCCTTGCTAATTTTTTTAACTTTTCTTTTTTTCCCAGGAAACGCAAAATGGGCCACCCACTGAATATCCAAGCAGTGGTGGCCCCGGACATGCGGCTCCTTAGTGTTCTCGCCGGGCTCATCCCATGACGCGTACATCTGGATTGTACCGTCGGTTTGAGTCTGGAGAATTCTCAGGTGGATGGCTCCTTGGTAAGTTAGCGCGAATTGCGTCATTCACTTTTCAATGTATGCCTATGTATATAGTTTATGACCCATGTCTCAACCTATGGCTGTTTTTACCCCTTGATGACATGTTAAACTGGACCTTAACCATAATCTTTAGCAAAGCACAAACCCTTAAAAACTGCTTTCCCAGCATTTACAAATAATATATTTCTAGTTTCTAGTAGTACTTACTTATTATTCTTTCCCACACTCGGCTGCAATTCTGTTTTTGACTTTATGATAGGGTCAGTGCCATCTTTGCTCAGATGCATGACACTTACTGGGTAGAGAAGAGCGGGATAAAGTTCAGGGGGCAGGTTAGAGCTGGGCTTTGCTCAGACAAAGCAGATCTGGAGTCATGAAAAGGTAAGACATCCCAGAATGCTGAGCAGCACAGTCCTAAGCCAATTCCTGTTTGCAGGCTGTCTGATTTGCCCTCAGCTGCCATCTTTGATGTTTAAAGGCTCAGAACATGCAGTACATGGTGTTAGGCTGTTTTTTTTAGCTGAGCAATCTGTATGTACAGGGTGTGGCTAAAATATGTTAGGCACTTAGTCAGGGTGAACGACCGCTTGCCCATAAATTTTTGTTTTGAATGTCTAATTTATGTAAGTATTTTATTATTCTTTCAGGGGATTCCGGCTATCCGCTTCTTCCCTGGCTGATGACGCCCGTCCTTCCGCCACAGAATGCGGCCCAGCACACCTACAATCGGGCTCGCCGCAAAACTTGGGCCGTTGTGGAGAAGGCCTTTGGCCTCTTAAAAACTCAGGTGTTACCGGGGGGGCACTCCAGTATGACCCCAACAAGGTCATCGATATCATACTGGCCTGCTGTGTCCTCCACAACTTTGCCATAATGCAGCGTGTCCCCCGGTATGTGGATCTGCCTCCCTCTCCACCCAGCCAGGACCCAGAAGGGAACTACCGTGGCACACCTAGTGCCTCTGGCCAAGCGGTTTGGGCCTATTTGATAAGCACCATTTTGCCTAATTTGGTTTTCCTGTGTTTGTTTGTTGCATGTAATTGTTTATTTTTACTTTCATTTACCTTTGTGAAGGCTTATGTATTTTATTTTTCAAAAAAATAGTAATTAATTTATTACTAAAATATTGACACATGATCTGAGCCTCATGCATTTTTTTTTCCATATTTGTTTAGAAAAACCTTCAGTAATCTCAAAAAAACCCAAACATTAATGCATCAACTTAGTCAACAACAGCTAAAGTCACATTCAATATATTTTATTGAAATATGAAAATTTGGAGTTGAAGGGCACTCGCAGACTTCATGTACATACATAGTACAACAGAAATATACATTGGTTCACACTCATGGCACATAGCAATTGGCCACATCCAGGAGTTTTAAAGTAACGCACTCCAGTCCGAAGTTTCAATAACCAATAAAATAAACAGACATAGGGAGCAAGCATTTGCATGAGAATATTTGGCCAGTAATACATAGGGCCACATACACACCCTCTCCTGCTTGGCCACATTTTCCACAGGCACAGGTGGAAAGCAGCCATACCTATGCCACATCCATGCCTGTAAGTCAGTGTGCCACCCAAACAATAACCCCCAGTCTGAATGCAAGTCCAGTCCAATCTTTGCCATGGTTCAAGGTAGTAGTTCCCAGCCCAGAATGTCACCCAATCTTGCCAACAAACAGGATGAGCCAGACACAATTTAATTAGGCCCAAGCCTGCAGCATGGCAGCTTGAGCGGCAGGTTCAGTGAGGCTTTAGCTCAGGCATTGGCTAGTGGGGTATCTCAGCACTCTCATGAGCTATATGGGCGAAAATCTAAATCATACAAGCAAAGCCATAAAAAAGGCAATCTTGGTAGCGCTCACCAGACAGATCAATACAGTGGGGATGTAGAGGAAAGATGTGGAGATACAGATACAGGTAAAATAGCTATTTAAATGGGTGTTGCCCATAAAACCCTGGTGGTGGGCCTTGGAGGTGGCCCATCACCTGGGCATGTGTGGCATTCATATTCTGCCACTGTTCTAACATGAGTCTATTGCTGGTTCGAACCTCCTCGACCATGGCTCTGAAATTATTATTTAAGGCGGCCATGTGGCTGTTGCTTGACCTAAATTCTGTCAGCATGGTGGTGAATGTATTATTTAATGTCTCTAATTGTGCAGTAAGCTGCTCTGTGGTTCTTTGAGTCACCTGCCAAAATTAACGGCTGTCATGGCGCCACACTGACTCCAGGATCGGCACGCGCCTCCCCTGGGAAACTGGTCGACGTTGCTGACTACGTCTACTAATTCCCCGGGTTTGAGCACCTGCAGATGCTAGACCTCTAGGGCGAGCAAGAGTCGCAGATGTGCTCGGCAAATCCTCTGCAGCAGAGCTACCACTGGGGACTGTAGGCTCAGTCTCAGCCTGCTGCCCACGATGGGCTGGCAGCATGCATCCAGCTTCACTCTGCTGCAGAGGATTTGGTGCAGTAGCATGTTGGGGCAGTTGCACATTAGGTTCCAGGGGGGCAGTTCCGAAGGTCCCATCAAGCTGGCATCCTCCTCCATCTCCTGGATTTCCTCCATCAGTGTGTGGGTCTGTTGGGACATGTGCAAAAAAGGTTCAGTTTGGGCCCTAAATATATTTGTTATTCAAATTAGTCATGTGCATTTACATGCATCAGCAGTTTCATCAAAGTCCACTTACCATATATATCTGTTCCTGGTTCCTAGGCAGCACGGAAGTTGACGGCGTGGTCAAACTGGATGAAGCTTCCACACTTGCTGAGGCTTGATGCTGGGCTGTGTTTAAAATAAAAAGGCACGTAAATACCAATAAAATCCTTTGCTGACCTGGATTACTACATATGCTTTAAAAAACACGTGGCCAGGCAGGAATGCAAACTCCAACAGCGGGACAAGGTGTCCTTCACTATGAATGTCAGTATCTGTTATATGTATGCCTCACCCTGCACATACACATTGATCACCTTAAATAGTCCAAACATGCATGTACTGCATATTATGAGGCTTAACACATCCCTAAAGGGCCATTAGGGGCCCACACTCAGCTTGCAAATAGCATTTGTCTTCAGAGTATGCTGGTGGTCATTTTTCCTATGTAGACCTTTCCCTGACCCCAGATCAAGTATTTTAGACCAAAGCACAGCTAAAATCCAAGTGGTATAAAGACAAAGAAGGAAGTGTTGGATATGATTGAGTAGAATCACATAACAGGCAGTGCTTTGCTAATATAAATACTTTAATAGTGACCATAAATACTGTTCAAGGTCGTGTATGGGCTGCAAAATTTGAAAATGAACATTCCGCAGACATTAAACACTCAACTTAAACTGTAACCTCCCCTACAAGCCACTCCCTAGGGGCATGTGTTCATATATGCCTGTGAGCCTCATTTCACACGTTTAAAACATTTCACATACACACTAACATTACTAACTTGCAGGAATGGTAGGGATGTCCGTGTCCCATCTGCCAGAGAGGCCCTCTAATGCCACGGGGTGTATCAATGCCAGCACCATCTCCTCAGCTTGTGTAAACTGTAATTTTATGGGGAAGCCTCCATCAGTTTGCAAGCTGAAAAATAGAGGTTCACAAATTTAGGGCATTGTGGTCAATTTAACAAGCAGACAAATGCACAACTCAAATATGTACCTGTAATTGCGCCGTTTATTCTACTTCTTCCGTGCTGCATACTTCAGGTCAGAAATTATGCGCTGTATCTGCTCCACATCTTTAAGCTCCTCCCCCGATGCATTGACCTGTCTGGTGAGCTCCTCTAAGATGTCTGTCTTTCTCATTTTTCTTGTAGATTTTGATTTTCGTCCATATAGCTCGTCATAATGGAGTGTGAGACAACTTGCCAAGGCAAGAGTTTGGGCCTCACCAAACCTGCCACTCAACTGTCCTTGCCGCAATTTTTGGCCTATTGCTTGCTGTTCTGGCTCATCTCTGTATGTAGGCAATTCGGGGGACATTCTGGGCTGTCTCTGTTGTGTTGAAATGTGTGACACGTGGCTTTAGAACGAATAGACTGGACTTGCAAAAGGACTGGGGGTCCTTGCCAGGGTGGCCACAGAACTTCCAGGCTTGGACGTGGCATATGGATAGTTGGTTGCCACCTGTGTCGGTGACAAATGTGGCCGAAGAGGAGAGGGTGTGCTTGAGGGTGTGGTGCTTCTGGCCCTGTGCCTTGCCAGTGGAGCATGCTTTATGAAGGGATGTGCTAGGCCGAGGAGGAGGAGCGTGGGTTTTTTGGGGGCTGGGGCTTCTCATCCTCTGCTTCTTAGTGGCCTTTCTTGCGGGCTGCCTGCTTTTTTGTTGGCTTCTTCTTAGCCGCTTCCTCCTTGGCTTTGCTGGCTGGTTTGGGTTTGGCGGCCTTGGTGGGCAATGTCGCCTTGGGTTGGCCACTGTGGCTGCGCGTTTCTCGTACCTTGGGAGTAGGAAGTTGTGATTGAGTGGTCGGACATGAGGAAGAAGGCTCCTCAGGCCGTTGGGGCCTTTTGCTGGTGGCTTCCTTGGCTGGTGTGGCCTTACCGAGGGCTTTTTTAGCTGGCATGTTGAAAATCTCAAAGAGAATGAGCTGTGTGTCCAGGACCCTTTTAATACTAATGCCTAAGTATGATGCTTACGCGTTCACGTACGCGTGCGTACGGCCAATCGTCCGTGCATGCGTAACCCGGAAACCGCTGGAGCATTACTTATCTGCTGCGGACAAGAAGAAAGATGGCGCCCACGATCTTCACCCGCCAACAACAAGAGCTGATTATGCTCGTAAGTGTATTGTAAGGACTTTGATTTGCCATCTAAATGCATGCCTAGGCCTTAAGGAAGCGTATGAACAAAAAGTTTGTTTCAAAGTTTGTAAAACTCCGTGCAAAACAGAAGTAAGTGCGCACATGTGCGAATCAAGTCACTTGCATCTAGAAGGATAGTTTGAGGCTAGGATTGTGA
This sequence comes from Gastrophryne carolinensis, assembly GCA_027917425.1. NCBI lineage: Eukaryota > Metazoa > Chordata > Amphibia > Anura > Microhylidae > Gastrophryne > Gastrophryne carolinensis. Next base: position 474,465,870 of record CM051235.1, on the reverse strand, counting down.
CAGATATTTGTTTTGTAGTTTTATCAACTATGTTTATTTTCTGTTTTTTAGACGATAGTTCAGCGCAGTTACGACTACCTGCCCAACTCGTTTGAGAAGAGGAACGTCGTCCTGGAGATCGTTTCCCCGATCCAGCAGGAGACGGACACCACCTTCACCCATACACAGATCATGCAGCATTGGTCGGATCTGAAGCGACTACACATGCCCCGGGTGTGGCGATTTTTCAGGCTCCATTTCCCAAGTAAGTACATAGCGATTGAATGCTAGATGTAAATAATACAGATGGTAGGCTTTTATTTATAAATGCTTTGCTTTTCTAGTGCTGGAAATGGAGTACCGAATCTGACGCACCTGGAGACGCACAGGCCGACCAGTGCTGCATGAATCTGCAGCACCAAGTGAAGGTGGTGGATCTCCAGGGCGACGTTCCTACCCCTCCTCTGTAGCGGCCTCTGACCAGCCCCTGAACCTTTCGACAGTGGAGGGGCATCACGGTGTGGGCAGGGAGTCGTACCAAGCGACGGGGCCATTAGCCTCTGGTATGTGACTCTTAATGTAACCACACACATACATGCTATTTAAGCAAAAGCTGATTCCCTTAATCTCTTTTTCTAGATGATTCGGTAGTGGGTGAAGGATCTGGAGCAGGGACTGCAGCGGATCAGGCCCAGGAGGCACATGTAGAAGGTGGGTGATGTCACACACACATTCAAATTGCCATTTGCTTACTGTTGACTCAGACATTAGAAGTGACCCTATTTGACATGTCTCTACAGCCTCAACTTCCCAGCAGTGGCAGGTCCCAGAACCAAGGGTGGTCCCCGAAGCAGACCTCAGCCACTAACGAAGTAAGTTGTAATGTCATTATTTTGAGTATGTGGGCATTGACATGATCACCAAGATACCTATAGCCATAGTCAATGGCATTAGCATAATGACATATGCCCTCTTCCTTTGATTAATTCCTTAGCATAATTACATGTGCCCTCTTCCTTTGATTTATTCCTTAGCATAATTACATATGGCCTCATGAGTTAGCTTGCAACCTAATAAACATTCCATCCCCAGCTGATAAACATGTATTTGCCAACAAATAATGTTTTTTTCTTTTTTATACAGGAACCACACGTGCCAGAGTGGCACAACTGAGTGCCAGGGTCCTTGCGTTGGTGGTCGACATGGAGGAGCTGCGCGACTCGTTGGGGACCACAGATGAAGATCAATAATGTTGTGGGTCCTGCCATTGTTATGTATATAGTTTTACATTTTTTATATTTTTATACAAATTTTAGACATTTCTAAATGTTATTTTTTATTAAAAAAAAGTATAATAAAGTATAAGTATAAATAATATTAAAAGTTGTTACATTAAAAAAAAAAAAGTTTTAAGTTTTAGGGGTGGAAAATGCAAGAATATCCTGACCGTGAAGTGATTTGGGTAAGTTTTAGGGGTGTGAAATGGAAGAAGAATGAGACAGCAAAGTGATTTGGGTAAGTTTTAGGGGTGGGAAATGGAAGAAGAATGAGACCGCAAAGTGATTTGGGTAAGTTTTAGGGGTGGGAAATGGAAGAAGAATGAGACTGCGAAGTGATTTGGGAAAGTTTGAGGGATGTGAAATGGAAGAAGAATGAGACCGCAAAATGAATTGGGTAAGTTTTAGGGGTGTGAAATGGAAGAAGAATGAGACCATGAAGTGATTTGGGTAAGTTTTAGGGGTGGGAAATGCAAGAATATACTGACCGCGAAGTGATTTGGGTAAGTTTGAGGGGTGTGAAATGCAAAAATATACTGACCGCGAAGTGATTTGGGTAAGATTGAGGGGTGTGAAATGCAAGAACATACTGACCGCGAATTGATTTAGCTAAGCATTGTAGCCAAATTTAGTGAACCAAATATGTAGATAAACACTAGAGATGAGCGAGTAGTATTCGACCGAGTCGGTATTCGATCGAATACTACGCAATTCGTCATACTCGATTTCGATCGAGTACAGCGGCGATGGCGCACTCACAATTCGTTTCCCCTCACACCTTCCCTGGCGCGTTTTTTACACCAATCACCATGCAGGGGGGGTGGGACAGGTCCTGGGAGGACGCAGGCATCGCGAGAACGGCGTCTAGACGCATTGGCTGGAAAAACCATGTGACCTCGAATCTACAAAACTCAGCACTTCCTCTTCGTCAGCATTAGCAGCTTGAACTTAGTGAGGGATAGACGCTCACAGCAGGGAAAGACAGGCTGTAGCTGGCAGGGCCCCAAAAGCTCAGAATATCGCATTTACCACCATATATACCAGCTACCAGAAGACAAGAGAGTCATTGAGAGCCCTTATTAGGGCTACTATGCTGAACGGTATATAGCTCATATGTAGGCAGGCAGGGCCCCAGAAGCTCAGAATATCGCATTTACCACCATATATACCAGCTACCAGAAGACAAGAGAGTCATTGAGAGCCCTTATTAGGGCTACTATGCTGAACGGTATATAGCTCATATGTAGGCAGGCAGGGCCCCAGAAGCTCAGAATATCGCATTTACCACCATATATACCAGCTACCAGAAGACAAGAGAGTCATTGAGAGCCCTTATTAGGGCTACTATGCTGAACGGTATATAGCTCATATGTAGGCAGGCAGGGCCCCAGAAGCTCAGAATATCGCATTTACCACCATATATACCAGCTACCAGAAGACAAGAGAGTCATTGAGAGCCCTTATTAGGGCTACTATGCTGAACGGTATATAGCCCATATGTAGGCAGGCAGGGCCCCAGAAGCTCAGAATATCGCATTTACCACCATATATACCAGCTACCAGAAGACAAGAGAGTCATTGAGAGCCCTTATTAGGGCTACTATGCTGAACGGTATATAGCTCATATGTAGGCAAGCAGGGCCCCAGAAGCTCAGAATATCGCATTTACCACCATATATACCAGCTACCAGAAGACAAGAGAGTCATTGAGAGTCCTTAATATTAGGGCTACTATGCTGAACGGTATATAGCCCATATGTAGGCAGGCAGGGCCCCAGAAGCTCAGAATATCGCATTTACCACCATATATACCAGCTACCAGAAGACAAGAGAGTCATTGAGAGCCCTTATTAGGGCTACTATGCTGAACGGTATATAGCTCATATGTAGGCAGGCAGGGCCCCAGAAGCTCAGAATATCGCATTTACCACCATATATACCAGCTACCAGAAGACAAGAGGTCATTGAGAGCCCTTATTAGGGCTACTATGCTGAACGGTATATACTGTAGCCCATATGTAGGCAGGCAGGGCCCCAGAAGCTCAGAATATCGCATTTACCACCATATATACCAGCTACCAGAAGACAAGAGAGTCACTGAGAGTCCTTATTATTAGAGCTACTATGCTGAACGGTATATAGCCCATATATAGGCAGGCAGGGCCCCAGAAGCTCAGAATATCGCATTTACCGCCATATATACCAGCTACCAGAAGACAAGAGAGTCATTGAGAGCCCTTATTAGGGCTACTATGTTGAACAGTATATAGCTCATATGTAGGCAGGCAGGGCCCCAGAAGCTCAGAATATCGCATTTACCACCATATATACCAGCTACCAGAAGACAAGAGGTCATTGAGAGCCCTTATTAGGGCTACTATGCTAACGGTATATAGCTCATATGTAGGCAGGCAGGGCCCCAGAAGCTCAGAATATCGCATTTACCACCATATATACCAGCTACCAGAAGACAAGAGGTCATTGAGAGCCCTTATTAGGGCTACTATGCTGAACGGTATATACTGTAGCTCATATGTAGGCAGGCCGGGCCCCAGAAGCTCAGAATATCGCATTTACCACCATATATACCAGCTACCAGAAGACAAGAGAGTCATTGAGAGCCCTTATTAGGGCTACTATGCTGAACGGTATATAGCCCATATGTAGGCAGGCAGGGCCCCAGAAGCTCAGAATATCGCATTTACCACCATATATACCAGCTACCAGAAGACAAGAGAGTCATTGAGAGTCCTTATTATTAGGGCTACTATGCTGAACGGTATATAGCCCATATGTAGGCAGGCAGGGCCCCAGAAGCTCAGAATATCGCATTTACCACCATATATACCAGCTACCAGAAGACAAGAGAGTCATTGAGAGCCCTTATTAGGGCTACTATGCTGAACGGTATATAGCTCATATGTAGGCAGGCAGGGCCCCAGAAGCTCAGAATATCGCATTTACCACCATATATACCAGCTACCAGAAGACAAGAGGTCATTGAGAGCCCTTATTAGGGCTACTATGCTGAACGGTATATACTGTAGCTCCTATGTAGGCAGGCAGGGCCCCAGAAGCTCAGAATATCGCATTTACCACCATATATACCAGCTACCAGAAGACAAGAGAGTCATTGAGAGTCCTTAATATTAGGACTACTATGCTGAACGGTATATAGCCCATATGTAGGCAGGCAGGGCCCCAGAAGCTCAGAATATCGCATTTACCACCATATATACCAGCTACCAGAAGACAAGAGAGTCATTGAGAGTCCTTATTATTAGGGCTACTATGCTGAATGGTATATAGCTCATTCTAGCTATATACACACTGCACACAACGGCTGCTTTAGTGAGGGGTAGCTGCTGCTGGAATAGGGACAGAAAGGCTTCAGTGGTGTATTATCACCTATATACAAAACTGCTGGGGTGACACACTGTAACAAACCTCCTCCTGTAAGCTTCCCTTACTGCTGGGGTGACACAATGTAACAAACCTCCTCCTGTAAGCTTCCCTTACTGCTGGGGTGACACACTGTAACAAACCTCCTCCTGTAAGCTTCCCTTACTGCTGGGGTGACACAATGTAACAAACCTCCTCCTGTAAGCTTCCCTTACTGCTGGGGTGACACAATGTAACAAACCTCCTCCTGTAAGCTTCCCTTACTGCTGGGGTAACACACTGTAACAAACCTCCTCCTGTAAGCTTCCCTGACTGCTGGGGTGACACACTGTAACAAACCTCCTCCTGTAAGCTTCCCTTACTGCTGGGGTGACACACTGTAACAAACCTCCTCCTTTAAGCTTCCCTTACTGCCGGGGTGACACACTGTAACAAACCTCCTCCTGTAAGCTTCCCTGACTGCTGGGGTAACACACTGTAACAAACCTCCTCCTGTAAGCTTCCCTGACTGCTGGGGTGACACACTGTAACAAACCTCCTCCTGTAAGCTTCCCTTACTGCTGGGGTGACACACTGTAACAAACCTCCTCCTTTAAGCTTCCCTTACTGCTGGGGTGACACACTGTAACAAACCTCCTCCTGTAAGCTTCCCCTACTGCTGGGGTAACACACTGTAACAAACCTCCTCCTGTAAGCTTCCCTTACTGCTGGGGTGACACACTGTAACAAACCTCCTCCTGTAAGCTTCCCTTACTGCTGGGGTAACACACTGTAACAAACCTCCTCCTGTAAGCTTCCCTGACTGCTGGGGTAACACACTGTAACAAACCTCCTCCTGTAAGCTTCCCTTACTGCTGGGGTGACACACTGTAACAAACCTCCTCCTTTAAGCTTCCCTTACTGCTGGGGTGACACAATGACACAAGAAGACATGTCTGACCACATCTCACACACACACACACACACACACACACACACACACACACAATGACAATTAGGGGTGGGGTCTATTTGTTTTCCCCCTTGCCTATGCCATCTGTGGTTGTGGTTGTCATAGGCAACGTGATTTTAAGGGGTGCAGAATTTTGTTCTTCTTTTTTGTACAGTTTGGCTTGGGGTCCATGGCAATGTAGAGGAAAGAAGGTTTCCTTGTCTTGTCTCACTTTACGTAGAAGTTATATTGTGTTTGGAGTGTATTGTTGAGAGGCTGTGATAGTGGCGTAATAGTGCGACTTGGGTGCGTTATATGCACCCAGACATGCTTCCCCTGCTGTCCCAGTTGCATTCCAGCAGTGTTGGCATCATTTTCTGATGTTTCAGGGTGGACTTGGTGACCTCCAAGTGGTCGAATTGAGATTTCCAAGTGGCAAGCATTTTTTTCCCATAGACTATAATGGGATTCGATAATCGGTCGAGTAGTCGAGTAACGCGGTCTATTCGAATCGAAATTCGAAATTTCGAATATTTCACTACTCGCTCATCTCTAATAAACACATTAATGAGTTAAGTTTGTAATGCGCAGGCGTAAGGTCGTAAGGATTTTCGTCTGGACGATTATTTATTGTAAAAGGAAATCAGAATCTAACGGGAAACGTAAAGGATTCGTGGGAGGAGACGATGGAAAAAGGGCAAAAACAAAAGCCTACGTTGTAACATGAGTAACATAAACGGAAAACGAAAGGTGGAAAATGACATTCTCGCTGGAGGAACCTTGGGCTATGCCAGGGTTTCAGCCCCAGGAAGAAAAGGCTTCAGTGCATTATTTAGCAGGTGGACCTCTTTTGGACTCAATACACTGGTCTGTTAGGATGCTTTTGTAAATTTTATAGGGGGGTGGTCTCATTAGAAATAGAGCAATTTTAACTTTATTTTAATTTTTTGTGCCAAAATAATGCCCTCAAAGCACTGAGATTATCTATCATTTTTAAAATGTTTCTTATGGTAAAAAATGTGTATTTTATTGAAGCAGTGTTCACTTCCTGCAATCTGTTACCATTGGCAAATGTACACCAATATCTACTTTACCTAAAAGAAAAAAGAAAACTTTTTCTAATACCCTGCCTCACCGTCTCTACCCTATTTAGTATATATTCTTTTGGATATAGGGGAGGCTTCAATTCTGTCAGTATGAGTACAGACAATAACACTTAGCTCAAACATTCAACTCACTTGAAAGTAATGAGAACTTTTAAGGGGTGTGTGTCGCCTCCAAAATAGGGATATGTAAGAGCATGTGTAAAGCTGAGTAAGTCCCTTCACATCAGCAGTGGCCATATCAGCAGCAGTCTGTGTGTACAGGTCTCTTTTCTCTCTTCTTGTAGATAATGATGTTCAGACTTGTGGGTCGATTCAAAGAAACATGTAACAGCTTGGATTTGGGTGCCGATCATCCTATTTTTCACGTCCGCTCGTGCGTTCGTATGAACTTGCGAGTGATTCTATACGCAAATACGTTTCTATCCTAAAATATACGTCCGTTCGTATGTTATCTCCCGAACTTGCCTCAGTCAGTTGACAATCGTAAACTTCACGTTCATGTGCTCACTTGTTGCGGCGGCAGCCTGTTTTTTCTGCTGCTTCCATCGTCCACCTCTTCCAATTACTTGCGTTTGCCTCTGGTTTTCATTGGTTTTTGGCCTCTTAGATTCGTGCGTTCGTATGTATATAAGATCTTGCCAGTGGCGTTGCTAGGGCTGGTGTCACCCGGGGCGGTAGGAAATGGTGTCACCCCCCCCCAATGGTGTCACCCCCACCCCCCCCAATGGTGTCAACCCCACCCCCCCCAATGGTGTCAACCCCCCCCCCCCCCCAATGGTGTCAAACCCCCCCCCCCAAAGAAAACAAACAAAAAAAAAAGCATTTTTGCCGGCATGGTGGGAGCGGGCCGGCCGGTTCCGCGCTGACAGCAGAACCGGCCGGCCCGCTCTGCTGTCAGCGGAACCGGCCGGCCCGCTCCCACCATGCCGGCATTTTTAAAAAAAGCAAACACTTACCTGCAGGTCCGGAGCGTGGAGGCCGGCGCCGCTCTCAGCTGTCATCTGAGGGCGCGTCATCAGAGGCGCCCTCTGATGACGCGCCCTCAGATGACAGCTGAGAGCGGCGCCGGCCTCCACGCTCCGGACCTGCAGGTAAGTGTCTCTATACCGAGGGGTGACCGGCCGAGAGGTGTCACCCTCTAGGTCTGGTGTCACCCGGGGCGGTCCGCCTCCCCCGCCCCCGGGTCGCTACGCCACTGGATCTTGCGCATGCGCACCCTCATCCCGCACCCCATCCAAACCCCTTTGCGCTTGCATCCTTCTTCATTTCTCGGTCCCTAAAACTTACCTAAACCCCTTAGCGCTTGCATCCTTCTTCATTTCTCGGTCCCTAAAACTTACCTAAACCCCTTAGCGCTTGCATCCTTCTTCATTTCTCGGTCCCTAAAACTTACCTAAACCCCTTAGCGCTTGCATCCTTCTTCATTTCTCGGTCCATAAAACTTACCTAAACCCCTTAGCGCTTGCATCCTTCTTCATTTCTCGGTCCATAAAACTTACCTAAACCCCTTAGCGCTTGCATCCTTCTTCATTTCTCGGTCCCTAAAACTTACCTAAACCCCTTAGCGCTTGCATCCTTCTTCATTTCTCGGTCCCTAAAACTTACCTAAACCCCGTAGCGCTTGCATCCTTCTTCATTTCTCGGTCCCTAAAACTTACCTAAACCCCTTAGCGCTTGCATCCTTCTTCATTTCTCGGTCCCTAAAACTTACCTAAACCCCTTAGCGCTTGCATCCTTCTTCATTTCTCGGTCCCTAAAACTTACCTAAACCCCTTAGCGCTTGCATCCTTCTTCATTTCTCGGTCCATAAAACTTACCTAAACCCCTTAGCGCTTGCATCCTTCTTCATTTCTCGGTCCATAAAACTTACCTAAACCCCTTAGCGCTTGCATCCTTCTTCATTTCTCGGTCCCTAAAACTTACCTAAACCCCTTAGCGCTTGCATCCTTCTTCATTTCTCGGTCCCTAAAACTTACCTAAACCCCTTAGCGCTTGCATCCTTCTTCATTTCTCGGTCCCTAAAACTTACCTAAACCCCTTAGCGCTTGCATCCTTCTTCATTTCTCGGTCCCTAAAACTTACCTAAACCCCTTAGCGCTTGCATCCTTCTTCATTTCTCGGTCCCTAAAACTTACCTAAACCCCTTAGCGCTTGCATCCTTCTTCATTTCTCGGTCCCTAAAACTTACCTAAACCCCTTAGCGCTTGCATCCTTCTTCATTTCTCGGTCCCTAAAACTTACCTAAACCCCTTAGCGCTTGCATCCTTCTTCATTTCTCGGTCCATAAAACTTACCTAAACCCCTTAGCGCTTGCATCCTTCTTCATTTCTCGGTCCATAAAACTTACCTAAACCCCTTAGCGCTTGCATCCTTCTTCATTTCTCGGTCCCTAAAACTTACCTAAACCCCTTAGCGCTTGCATCCTTCTTCATTTCTCGGTCCCTAAAACTTACCTAAACCCCTTAGCGCTTGCATCCTTCTTCATTTCTCGGTCCCTAAAACTTACCTAAACCCCTTAGCGCTTGCATCCTTCTTCATTTCTCGGTCCCTAAAACTTACCTAAACCCCTTAGCGCTTGCATCCTTCTTCATTTCTCGGTCCCTAAAACTTACCTAAACCCCTTAGCGCTTGCATCCTTCTTCATTTCTCGGTCCCTAAAACTTACCTAAACCCCTTAGCGCTTGCATCCTTCTTCATTTCTCGGTCCATAAAACTTACCTAAACCCCTTAGCGCTTGCATCCTTCTTCATTTCTCGGTCCATAAAACTTACCTAAACCCCTTAGCGCTTGCATCCTTCTTCATTTCTCGGTCCCTAAAACTTACCTAAACCCCTTAGCGCTTGCATCCTTCTTCATTTCTCGGTCCCTAAAACTTACCTAAACCCCGTAGCGCTTGCATCCTTCTTCATTTCTCGGTCCCTAAAACTTACCTAAACCCCTTAGCGCTTGCATCCTTCTTCATTTCTCGGTCCCTAAAACTTACCTAAACCCCTTAGCGCTTGCATCCTTCTTCATTTCTCGGTCCCTAAAACTTACCTAAACCCCTTAGCGCTTGCATCCTTCTTCATTTCTCGGTCCATAAAACTTACCTAAACCCCTTAGCGCTTGCATCCTTCTTCATTTCTCGGTCCATAAAACTTACCTAAACCCCTTAGCGCTTGCATCCTTCTTCATTTCTCGGTCCATAAAACTTACCTAAACCCCTTAGCGCTTGCATCCTTCTTCATTTCTCGGTCCCTAAAACTTACCTAAACCCCTTAGCGCTTGCATCCTTCTTCATTTCTCGGTCCCTAAAACTTACCTAAACCCCTTAGCGCTTGCATCCTTCTTCATTTCTCGGTCCCTAAAACTTACCTAAACCCCTTAGCGCTTGCATCCTTCTTCATTTCTCGGTCCCTAAAACTTACCTAAACCCCTTAGCGCTTGCATCCTTCTTCATTTCTCGGTCCCTAAAACTTACCTAAACCCCTTAGCGCTTGCATCCTTCTTCATTCCTCGGTCCCTAAAACTTACCTAAACCCCTTAGCGCTTGCATCCTTCTTCATTTCTCGGTCCCTAAAACTTACCTAAACCCCTTAGCGCTTGCATCCTTCTTCATTTCTCGGTCCATAAAACTTACCTAAACCCCTTAGCGCTTGCATCCTTCTTCATTTCTCGGTCCATAAAACTTACCTAAACCCCTTAGCGCTTGCATCCTTCTTCATTTCTCGGTCCCTAAAACTTACCTAAACCCCTTAGCGCTTGCATCCTTCTTCATTTCTCGGTCCCTAAAACTTACCTAAACCCCTTAGCGCTTGCATCCTTCTTCATTTCTCGGTCCCTAAAACTTACCTAAACCCCTTAGCGCTTGCATCCTTCTTCATTTCTCGGTCCCTAAAACTTACCTAAACCCCTTAGCGCTTGCATCCTTCTTCATTTCTCGGTCCCTAAAACTTACCTAAACCCCTTAGCGCTTGCATCCTTCTTCATTTCTCGGTCCCTAAAACTTACCTAAACCCCTTAGCGCTTGCATCCTTCTTCATTTCTCGGTCCCTAAAACTTACCTAAACCCCTTAGCGCTTGCATCCTTCTTCATTTCTCGGTCCATAAAACTTACCTAAACCCCTTAGCGCTTGCATCCTTCTTCATTTCTCGGTCCATAAAACTTACCTAAACCCCTTAGCGCTTGCATCCTTCTTCATTTCTCGGTCCATAAAACTTACCTAAACCCCTTAGCGCTTGCATCCTTCTTCATTTCTCGGTCCCTAAAACTTACCTAAACCCCGTAGCGCTTGCATCCTTCTTCATTTCTCGGTCCCTAAAACTTACCTAAACCCCTTAGCGCTTGCATCCTTCTTCATTTCTCGGTCCCTAAAACTTACCTAAACCCCTTAGCGCTTGCATCCTTCTTCATTTCTCGGTCCCTAAAACTTACCTAAACCCCTTAGCGCTTGCATCCTTCTTCATTTCTCGGTCCATAAAACTTACCTAAACCCCTTAGCGCTTGCATCCTTCTTCATTTCTCGGTCCATAAAACTTACCTAAACCCCTTAGCGCTTGCATCCTTCTTCATTTCTCGGTCCATAAAACTTACCTAAACCCCTTAGCGCTTGCATCCTTCTTCATTTCTCGGTCCCTAAAACTTACCTAAACCCCTTAGCGCTTGCATCCTTCTTCATTTCTCGGTCCCTAAAACTTACCTAAACCCCTTAGCGCTTGCATCCTTCTTCATTTCTCGGTCCCTAAAACTTACCTAAACCCCTTAGCGCTTGCATCCTTCTTCATTTCTCGGTCCCTAAAACTTACCTAAACCCCTTAGCGCTTGCATCCTTCTTCATTTCTCGGTCCCTAAAACTTACCTAAACCCCTTAGCGCTTGCATCCTTCTTCATTTCTCGGTCCCTAAAACTTACCTAAACCCCTTAGCGCTTGCATCCTTCTTCATTTCTCGGTCCCTAAAACTTACCTAAACCCCTTAGCGCTTGCATCCTTCTTCATTTCTCGGTCCCTAAAACTTACCTAAACCCCTTAGCGCTTGCATCCTTCTTCATTTCTCGGTCCCTAAAACTTACCTAAACCCCTTAGCGCTTGCATCCTTCTTCATTTCTCGGTCCCTAAAACTTACCTAAACCCCTTAGCGCTTGCATCCTTCTTCATTTCTCGGTCCCTAAAACTTACCTAAACCCCTTAGCGCTTGCATCCTTCTTCATTTCTCGGTCCCTAAAACTTACCTAAACCCCTTAGCGCTTGCATCCTTCTTCATGTTGACGACCCTAAAACTTACCCAAACCACATAATGTACATATGTCTATATGTTTATAAGCGTGTTTTTTCTTGTTTGTGTAATTGTTTTTTGGTGCGCATATTAGAAAAGACACATTTATGAAGGCTTAAAATATAATTTATTTAAATTATTTGGTTTGGTTGTTTTATTTTTTAAAACATATATATATTTTTTTTTTTGGTTTTGTTTAAAACATAGTAACATAATATTTTTTTTTATTATTACAAACATATTAAAATTGTTTTTTTTTTTTCTTTTTAAAACATAGTAAAATGTTTTGTGCTTTTTTTTGGTTTTTTAAAACATTACAAATTTTTAACAATTAAAAACTTTTAAAAACGATTTAACAAAAGTAGCCAGGACCAAGGGCACTAATCATCCTCCTCTTCTTCATCTGTTGGCCCCAACGTCGCCTGTATGGCCAGCAGCTCGGCCACCAACTCCTTGATTCTTTTTTTTTTTTCTGCCACGGTTTTTGGGATAATCCCTGTAAGCAATAGAGAAATAAACCTAAATAGGAGTACCAGACCGGTTTGTATGCTGGAAATCGATTTGGGGTTAATCAAATAAATGTAAATGCATGACATATGTCATTCTTCCAAGGGATAAAGTTAATGTATTTCCCACAGGTAAGTATTTAAACTCCTTAAACCGGACCTTCAACATTATTTAATGAAAACCAATAACTATTCCCAAATGATTCTGCACCAGATCAAAGTACATTTTGGAGGTTTTTTGATTACAGCGCCGCCATCTGGACTCTGAAGCATAACACTTAATGAGGAGTGGAGAGTTGGATAAAGTACAGGGGAGTAGGTTACAGTGGTGCGTTGGGAAGCCAGAGCATAGCTGGGTTGAGGGAAAGGTCATCACTCCCACAATGCATGGCAGCACCTTACTTTTTTAAATCTGTATCCCATGCTGCCTGTAAATATTGCGCATTCCATATTCCGCAATATTGGATGTTTTCAGGCTCCTAACATGCATTAGATGGCTGAAGGCCGTTTTCAAATCTGTAGGTACAGTGTGTTGGCTAATTATTAGCTATGTTCTTAATACAAGTTAGGGTCCGCTTTAAGCTAACGAAGTGGCCACATGAAAGTGTTAACTACACATTGGCTACGCCTTTAGTTATGTGTGTGTTATTAGCTAACAAAACATTAATATGAATAATGGCATGGAGACTTACGGAGTTGGTGGCCGACAGATGGCTGGTTGGGGCCAACAGGCTGCCCTTGGTCCTGGCTATGCTGTGAAGAAGTCCCTGGAGAAACATGTGACATTTGGTTAGTAGTTGTATAGAGTCACTATTCCAAACAGATCTGGCTCCCAGGCTGGCTGACATCACTCACCTTCGTCAGGATCTCCTTCCAGCATCTCTGCTGCCTCCTCCTCCACTATTTCACCCGCTCCCGAAGATTCTACAAATACATAATAAAGGAGAACTTAGTTTTTGGCCTGCCATGTATATCTTTGTGCCTATACATGAAGAGTGACATACCAGAGCCTTCCCCATGCCTGGCCGGGCATGACTCCACGCCCACGCGGTTGGGCCCCTCCTCTGTGGTAAGGTCCAGGGGCTGGTCTGAGGAGGCCACAGAGGAGGGGTAGGTCCGTCGCCCGGGAGATCCACCACCTTCACTCACAGATGCAGACTCATGCAGCACTGGTCGGCCTGTGCGCCTCCGGGTGCGGCGAATTCTGAAATCCATTTCCAACACTAGCAAAGAAAAGTCATTATAAATAAAGGTATAGCTTATACATTTCCTACAGATAACATGCTATCGCTTGGTACTTACTTGGGAAATGGATCCCAAAAAACCTCCGCACCCGGGCCATGTGCAGACGTTTCAGGTCCGACCAATGCTGCATTATCTGGGTGTGAGTGAAGGTGGTGCTGGTGACACGGTGGATTTCCGTGATGATCTCCCGGGCGATGTCCCTTTTTTCGCACACATTGGGCGCGAAGTCATACCGGCGCTGAAGCATGATCTGAAAAACATAATGGACACAGAGCTTTTACTTTTACACACAGACCCATATGTGTTGCATCACAAGTTGAGAATTTCATGTCATTAACACACACATTTAGAGTGGCAGCCATTTTTGGGGAGTGCCTTAAAGCGGACGTTGACTGTGAATGAGAGTCTGGTCTTATGTTATATGTTTCACACACCATGTACATACAGATAATAGCCAACATTAAAAATCAGGCCACCTGCATCTATGGCATGTTAGGATGGTTTAAACATCCAAGATGTAGGCTTATGCTTAGGCTTTTGGCCCACGTGTGTGGCTTCCCGTTGGGTTTTGCGGGCTTAGGCAAACAGTGTTCCTCAAACATCCGCATCAAGGTCCGAGACAGGCCAGGTTTGACAGCTAGCCCCGCTACTCCACAGGTTAATTAACTGGTGCTAAGCCTGAGCAATTGCCCTAATTCGGACATCAGCATAGACAGGTGAAAACGTGGCCAGGCTCGGCCCTTGAGGATGAAGTGTGAGGAGCCAGTTCTTAAACATTAAGAGACCCAAAACTAGTTACAAACGCATCATTTACATTTAGGCCATCATTGACTATTAGATTAAAATGCAGAGGCAGGCACTTACCAGCATGAGGATCTCTTCCTGTTGACGGGTGAAGATAGTGGGCGCCATCTTTATGCTTCTTCAAGGCAGCAGATAAGTGAAACCCCAGCGGTTTCCTGGTTCCGCTCGAACGTACGTCCGTACGAGCGCGTAGTCGTGCGCATAGGCGTCACACGCTGGGCTCATTATTTAAAGGTCCCTGCACCCAAAGCTCATTCTCTTTGAGCATTTGTGGAAAATGGCACCAAAAAAGCCAGCATCCAAACGCGCCCAGCAAAGCCAGACCTCGGAGGGCCCAACCACCAGGTCCCAGCAAGGAAGGAAAAAACTCCGATCCAAGACGGCAAGTACTACCTCTGCCCCACCAAGGGACACTGGACCCTCCGTTAGCCAAAAAAGGGGCCCCAAGGCACGTGCCCCTGCGGCAAAAAAACAGGCCACAGCAGCACCCACCACCTCTGCCCCCAGAAGAGGCCGCCCAAGGGAGGACACACCGCCCATGGGTTCAAGCAGGGCAGTTCACCAACCCAGGCCCCGCAGCAGGGCCAGAACCCCATCCAGGGCCAGAAGCCCATCCCGGGCCAGAAGTCCGTCCAGGCACACAAGCAGAGCCAGAAGCCCAGAAAGGCGAGACAGGAGGCCCAGAACCCCAGCAAGGCCGCGCAGCAGGGCAACAACCCCAGCAAGGCCCCGAAGCAGGGCCAGAAGCCCCTACAGGCCCCGCAGCAGGGCCCGAACCCCAGAAAGGCCCAGAAGCAGGGCCAGAAGCCCTTACAGGCCCCGCAGCAGGGCCAGAAGCCCGTCCAGCCACACAAGCAGGGCCCGAACCCCAGAAAGGCCCAGAAGCAGGGCCAGAAGCCCCTACAGGCCCCGCAGCAGGGCCAGAAGCCCGTCCAGCCACACAAGCAGGGCCCGAACCCCAGAAAGGCCCAGAAGCAGGGCCAGAAGCCCCTACAGGCACACAAGCAGGGCCAGAAGCCCAGAAAGGCGAGAACGGAGGCCCAGAACCCCAGCAAGGCCCCGAAGCAGGGCCAGAAGCCCCTACAGGCCCCGCAGCAGGGCCCGAACCCCAGAAAGGGAAAGAAGCAGGGCCAGAAGCCAATACAGGCCCCGCAGCAGGGCCAGAAGCCCACGACCTGGCACCAGCCGGGAACAGAGCCCCCGACCTGGCACCAGCCGGGAACATAGCCCCCCAAGAGGCCAAAGAATGGCCACCCTGACCACATCTACACCTGGAAGTTCGGTGGCCAGCCACGCAAGAACACCCAGTCCCTTGGCCAGTCCAGTCCAGTCATTGGGAAGCCAACAATCCGTCCATTCCCCTACCCAGCCCCAGGCCATAATGTCACCACATGTGTCTGCACACATGGAGGAGCAGCCAAGCCAACCATCTGGCCGCACATTGCGCCGCGGCCAGTTGAGTGGGAGATTCTCCCATGACCAAATTATGGCATTGGCTAGTGGCCTTACATTATACTATGACGAGCTCTATGGGAGCAAATCAAAACACACCACAAAGCAGCGCAAGATGGAATTGTTTGAAACCATCCTACGACAAGTAAATGCAGCGGGGGAAGAGAGGAAAGATGTGTCCCAAATTCAGAAGAAAATCTCGGATCTGAAATATGCTGTACGTCAAAAAGAAATTAAAAGGCATAATTACAGGTAAATAAATGATGTCTCCAAATATAAGGATTAGGATGTACTATATGCACCTTTTCTGAGTACCAAACAATTTTCTCTTTTCAGCATGCAAACTGGAGGTGGCTTTCCTACAAAACTGGAGTTTACCCCTGCTGAGGAGATTGTGCTGGGACTTCTCCATCCGGTCGCGGTCGGTGGCCATGCGGGTCTAAGGGACACAGACTCACCGACCCGTACCCACGGTGAGTACTCTTAAATCTGCATGTTTGCCTGTTTGGTAAATAATCTAAAGTTCACTAGTACCAAGATGACGGGATGGCCCTATGGTTTGCCTTGCTTGGCCTCGCACTACTGTGCCTGTTTGTGTCCTGTTTTGGTCCCTGTGAATCACACATTTAGGACCACATCCATTATGTAAAAGATCAATTTTCCAAAATTATTGGTCAAGTAACGAAGTTTATCCTGAAAAGTGATATATTTTGACGCAATCACAAAACACACATCATTATGGATGGGTTGGCTATTTGTTGTGTGAGTTGTGTTTGAGGTAACAATTTAATTACCCACCCCCAAACATATCTGACCTAGAGCAGTGAGACTCAACTGGCGGCCCGGGGTACCAATGCGGACCTTGGCACCAGATTCCAGGAACCCTGGTCAGACAGCCCTGCACTCAGTTACTTCTGTGTTGACGTGCTCAGAGCTGCCCCCTTGATCGGCGATGTAGTGGTTGTTCTCCTGCCCAATGTCATGGCTCCCTGAAACATAGCATTGCAATATGAAGTACTGCACAGGAAGTGGCATTGCAAGGTACACAGTAACTTGGTGCATCTTTCTCTTGGTCCAATCGTGTCCCGCTGCCCCAGCTCTGCCCCATCTGCCACAGTCCCCCCATGTGCCCCCCCCCCCCCACATAAGCCCCATACATTTGTAACAGATTTGCTCCATCCATCCCATCACCATCAGTTCGTGAACTCCCCCCTTTAGCCATCCAATCCCTGCCCCCTCAGCTCTGCCCCATCCAGCCCAGCAAGGGCAAGCAGCCTTTATTAGTTTGCACTTGGCAATCTCCAGCCCCTCCACCAGTGTGTTTATTTCTAACTAGACACCCCCTGCGACAGCCCCATGGCCAGACATTCACCTCTCACCACATACCTTTAAATGCACCTTTAGAAGAAGTGTTTGAGTACCCCTGACCTAGAGAATGGTAGTCAAATTCCAAATAGTTGCTGTGCAAGTAGTATGCTGACTGGGTACACTTCCTGACTTTGAAATGAGGTCAGTTAGCAGTTTTCTCGAGCCATTGCACCTATCTAAAATTGCGTGTATTTTAACAATTGTCCCCATTGCTGTAGAGTTGCTTAATATTACAAAAAGTGGCTTTTTTTAGTAACAAAAAAAACCATGCTTATGTGTGTGTTTACCTGGTTTTGTTTTCTCTTCTTCAGCCCAGCATGACCCCTCAGCAAGGGTAAACTCACCCCCCAGGTTGCTTATGCCTACCAGGTCCGTACAGCATAGGAGCCCAGATCCGAGATTTCCGGTAAGTTAATTTAGTCCCATAAATACTAACAAGTGCTTAAGCATGTGTTAAACTGATGGAATCCCAAATTTGGACGCCAACTTACCCTTTTTTTTTATATGTCCCTACAGACCCGCACAATCATGGAAGATATCATGGAAATGGAGGAAGCTGATGTCTCCCTGCAGGGCACGTCCGATGACCTCCCCCTGGGTCCCAATCTGGAACTGCTCCCTAATGTTTCTCTGGCCAATCCTCAGCAGCAGAGTGAATCTCCACCCATTGCGCATGCACATGGGGAGACTGACACAACAGTCCCCAGTGTTCACTCTGCTGCTGAGGATTTGCAAAGTATGCCTGTTGCTGTTGAGGGGACGACACCACGCGGCAGGGCACGCCCAAGAGCCAGGGTAATTGTGCGGCGGACTCCATTACGCCGCCCCACAATTTCCCAGGGGAGGCAGAGTGCCCTGCTTCAATTATGGACCCAAGAGAGGGACTCGTATGAGGCACAGCTCGTTAATGAGCGTGAGGAAAGGCATGCCGACATGGTCAACATCAATACCAGCTTACAGGGCATCCTCGCGGAGTTGCGTACCCTCAACAGCAACATGGTAACTGCAAGTAATGGCATCCAGTCAGCCATGGCTGAGATGACCAATATGCAGAGAAACATTATGGAGCAGTTTCAAATTCACAATGCTGCCATGGCCCAGGCTAGGTCCCATCCACACGGACCTCCACCTGGACCTCCACCTGGGTATTATGGGCAGCCACCCTATTAAGCCATGATTGTGTGGGACATCTTTTCTCTTACCCCCCACTGTATTTACTTGTCTTTTTAGGTTTCAAACAATCCATTTTGTGTTGCTCATGCAGGTTGTGTTTTGTATTTGCTCCCATATAGCTCCTTAGAGTAATGATTAAGGCCACTAGCCAATGCCATAGGTCTATGTGGAGTGTATCTGGCCACTTATGGCTTGAAATATGTATTTGGTTTGTGCTCCTCCTGTTTGCAGACATGTTTGTGTGACATTATGGCCATGCCCAAATATCCCTGGGCACAGGCAATATTAATGACTGGACTAGGCTGGCCTTTGGACTGGGTGTCCTTGTTTGGTTGTGCCACTCACTTCCAGGTGTAGATGTGGTTTTTTTTTGTTTGGTTATCTCATGCCTTTTTAACCACAGTTGTATGTGGAATGTTTTATGTTAAGCCAAATAACTATAATTATACAAAGTAAAACAAAATTTAAATTTACTATACTTGTGGCGTTTTTAGTGGAAACACAGTTTAAATCAGCTTGGGCTAAACCAGATCCTTTTTGGTTTAAGAGGTGTAACAATGCAAATATCAAGCTAAATAAACAACATGAAATACATTAGGCAACAATTAAGGGAAAAATTTTTTAATTTAAGGTAATGCCACATTACGGCAAAACAACATATTGAACCAAAAGGCTAAGACAGACACACAGAATGTTGCAAAACGAAACTAAATTAACTAAAATGCTGCAATATCAAGTTTGCTCGAACTGATTGTCCAGACTCACTGGGTGGGCCAACATAATTTTCCCCATCATCCTCTAGGGCTGTAGAGGGCAGACTATCCACATAACGTGGTACACGTTCTAGTATAGCAAAATTGTGCAAAACAGCACATGCCATGATGATGTCGATCACTTTTTGGGGATCATATTGCAGGGCGCCCCCAGTATGGTCCAAACAACGAAAACGGGTCTTCAACAGCCCAAAGGCCCTCTCCACAACAGCCCTGGTCTTGCGGTGCGCACGGTTGTACGCTTCCTGAGAGGCATCCTGGGGCCGCAGCACAGGCGTCATGAGCCAGGGGAGAAGTGGGTACCCGGAATCACCTTAACAAGACAATGAAATTTCATAAACATTAAAAAGGCAAGAGAACAAACACAAAGAATTTGACATATATCCAAATGATGTAAGGTAAAGGGCGTAAAAATACACCCAGGGCACATTTGCAAAATAACTATTGCCACTAATGGAGTACATAAATAAAAATGCCGCTTAAATATACAAAAGAATTATAAAACATCTGCACGGGCAAGGGCAGGTAGAATTTACCGATATTTTGGGTTTTCGGACATGTTACAATTAGGATGCTGCTGAGGGCCACTCAACATTTATCTAAAGAATACAATGTATGCAGTTTAAGTCCACTTTGACATTTAAAGACCAATACTACAAAAGGAACCTAAACTAACAGATACTTGGGTATCAACTCACAACCAATATATTTTGGGACATGGAACTAGGGCCACTCAACATTTATCTAAAGAATACAATGTATGCAGTTTAAGTCCACTTTGACATTTAAAGACCAATACTACAAAAGGAACCTAAACTAACAGATACTTGGGTATCAACTCACAAACAATATATTTTGGGACATGGAACTAGGGCCACTCAACATTTATCTAAAGAATACAATGTATGCAGTTTAAGTCCACTTTGACATTTAAAGACCAATACTACAAAAGGAACCTAAACTAACAGATACTTGGGTATCAACTCACAAACAATATATTTTGGGACATGGAACATGGGACATGGAACTTACAGACATCCTAACTAAAGGGAAAACATTCTGAAGGACAAAGTGAGGCAAGCATTTTGGTTGGGAGTTCAGAAAAGAAGACCCAACTAAAATGCAGTTTCAGGCTTATGTAAAGAATACCAAAACAGAAATATCCACAAATAACAGATTAGTCTGAAATGTAATACCAAATAAATAGGACACACTTACCAAGCAGCCATGCACCCGAAAATTCACCTGACTCAAATCTCCGAAACAACCCAGATCGTCTGAGTATATATGAGTCGTGCGACGATCCGGGGTAGCCGGCAAGGACACTCAGAAAACGCATGTCCGGCCCAACCACGGCCTGGACATTAAGGGAGTGTCCCATTTTTCGATTCCTTAAGGGAAAAGCATACAAAAAGGGTAATTGATAATTGAAAAAAGGATCAAAAATTTGAAACATGTCTGCACTCTATTGGAAACTACTAATGAAAAGCCTAAATAAGGCATGTACACAAATGAGCCCAAAAAAAATATGCTGCCGCAAAGGAAAACAGGTTACATTACACGTTGGGCAACATAATAAGCTAAAACAAAATATCAATACCTATATATATACTCGTCGGCTGCCCTAGGTACAAGTGCCACATGTGTGCAGTCAACAGCACCAATAACGTTGGGCATGTCGGCCACATTATAAAAACCAAGCTTAATGGCGTTTCTGGCTGCCATATCATCAGGAAAAAAAATATATTTTGGAGTTATGGCAGCCATGCCTTCCAAAAATTTAGATAGTGCGCGGCTCAGCGTAGGCTGTGACATCCCCACGGAGAGGGCACCCAGCCTCTGGAACGAGCCGTTCGCCAAAAATTGCAGGCAGCCAAGCATCTTGGTCATACCTGAAATTGCTTGCCCCTTCCTTGTGGTGCGGGCTAACCATGGCCGCAGCTCACTATATAATTTATGCAGGGAAGCGCGATTAAGCCTGGTCAGCTCGAACAGCTCAACATCATTCATGCTATCGATGTTCATGCGACGACGCAGGGGCAATCTGCTCTCAGACATCTGGATCAACTCAATGCCAAAAAGCATAAGCCCTTGATGTGCCACAAACTCGCTCCTCTCCATCCTACTCCCGAGGCCAAATAGCTGCCGGCAAACATTTCGTAAAGCAGCTCTTTAATGGGCTTCAAAACAATTAGCAATCACCTCTCTGAATTGGTCGCAAGCCCATGTGAAGGACGTAAAAAATAGGATCTGACGCAAATAATACGATTTTGACGGGAAAAAGACACGAACTAACGCAAAATATATGATTCCCGTACGTAATGCGTATGTTCATATACGTCTATGCGCGAACGATCGTGCGAATACGAAATGGGCAAAAAAACAAGAAAAAATGACAAACACCCACCCAAACTTACGATTCTCGATACGAAATCAATTAACTTTTGCTCTTTGAATCGAGGGGTTGGTGTACAATTGTCAATAGCAGATTGGAGGTAGTAAAACTGCTTTCATAAAACATAATTTTGCTAACTTACAAAAAAATAGAAAAAATAATACATAAGCTCAGTACCATAAGGGCACCTTTTTGGCACAATATTACATACACTTTCAAAAGTCCTCTTAAAAGGAATTAAAATAAATATTTATTAAGGTTTTAGAAGCAATTTTATTCAGTACATATTACACCATATATATTATCTCTTTAAAAGTAAAGCCATCCATACTTTGTAGGAAAACATAAACAAATTGAAATTCCTTGTGATCAGAAAAATGTATATTTGTTTAGATATGCTTATTGTATGAATTTAAACCGGACCTTCAGCGTGATTTAATGAAAAGCCCAAACTCTTAAAAAATGGTTCTCCAGCATCTAAAATTAATATATTTTAAGTTTTTAGTCACTAACTTATTATTCTTTACCCACTGGGCTGCAACTCTGTTCAGGAATTTAGGATACGGGTGCCGCCATCTTGACTCAGAAGCATCACACTTACTGAGGAGAGGAGAGTGGGATTAGGTACAGGGGGGCGGGTTATAGCTTTGCTTTGCTCAGACAGAGCAGAGCTGGGGTCAGGTAAAGGTCAGCAGTCCCAGAATGCAGAGCAGCACAGTCAGGAGGCACTTCCTGTTTGCAGGCTGCCTGATAAGATGGCGGCTTCCATAAGCCGCCATCTTGGATGTTTAAAGGCTCATAACATGCAGTAGATGCAGGTAGGATGATTTTTAATGTGGACAACCTGTATGTACAGGGTGTGGGAAACATATAAGATAGACTCTTATTCAGAGTGAAGGTCCGCTTTAAAGCAAAACAGCACATTGAAAGCAACAAATAGAAAGTTTCTCTTATATAAACCCTACAATTTATTGAAAAACTTTACATACCCTAAATAATATTTAAATATAAATACTCAGTCAAGTCTTAGCATAGCTATAAATGCACAGTAAGTCTAAAAACTTTTTAAAACGTTGTATGACATTAAGGATACCGTTTTCAGACATGAGTAATGCTGTTCATAAGCTTCTGATGTGTCACTTTCAGTTTTAATTCTGATTGTGACAATATTATTAATATCAAAGAACATTCATAAGGGTCGCTGTCTTTCTCCAAGATGGATGACGATATTCAAACATGTCACAAAGCATCAGCCTTGACTGAAGTGTTTGCTTGTAAATATGTATGCTGGACAATGAGATTCAACCTTGTGTGAAATGTCACATGTTCTCCTAGTTAATACATATGGAAGAAGCCATTTTACACAATCACTTTGTCAGTAAGCCTTTGGAGGATGAAAGACACACAGAGTACCTTGCCTATTAGTCCAAAGCATGAGTACTAGAGTGATTTAAGGTAAATCTAATAGAACTCAGATGCTAAAAATGTTTTGCCCATATACTGGTAGGACTATTTTGATATTTTAAACTGGGGTAGGTATAATTAAGGCATTGGCAGGTGACATCAAATTCTAAGATGCTTTAAAATCTTCAGCAAATGGTAAATAACAGCATTAACCTACTTGACTATATTTATGTATCTGGTTCATGCACCATGTTTGAGTCACCAGTCAAGCTGTTCTTCTACTGTGCATAGTGCAATTTGCTGAGTGCCACGATAGTAGTTTTATACTGTCTGTCCCACTATCACGGTACCCACAATTGTTAGCTTGTAATGATAGCAGTTCAGGATTGAGC
Organism: Gastrophryne carolinensis; assembly: GCA_027917425.1. Lineage (NCBI taxonomy): Eukaryota > Metazoa > Chordata > Amphibia > Anura > Microhylidae > Gastrophryne > Gastrophryne carolinensis. The sequence continues at coordinate 474,442,410 of CM051235.1, read as the reverse complement.
AAGCCTATTATAGGCCCCGCAGATAGTAGCCAGGACTGATAAGAAGACTTAGATGTACGCGGGTGAGGTTAGTTGGCAGGAGCTTAGAACTTAGCAAGAGCTTAGCAGTCAGTCAGCTTGATGCAGTCAGGTATGGCAATGTTTGTCAACAGGGCTTGGCACTTAATGTGTGAAAGACGTCACAATGGTAAGCAACAGTGCTTGGCACTTTATATGATCAAACATGTCAACTGTCAGGAACTGGGCTTGGCACTTTATGTGGACAGATGTGGCAATTGTTGGCAAAAGAGCTTGGCACTTAGTGAGGACAGAGCTGGCAGTGGTTGACAACAGGGCTTGGTACTTGACATGGTCAAGCATGGCAGGTTTCAGGGCTTGACATGTTGGGTATGTTGCAGCAATAGAGTTCAGGCGGTGAGTGTCAGACAGGGGACAGAATGCCTCCCTTGTCAGGTACTGCCAGTGGTTCCCAGGTAATTGTGCCCTCCACTGCTAAAGACTTAGAGATCTGCCGACAGATAGATACTGGTGGAGCTGTACACTTGGCAGGATAAATCCCAGGGGCTGATTTCTAGAATGTAGCAAACAAGCAAGGATTATCTGAGTGGTTAGTTAAAACATGGGGAAGGTTGCTTAATATTTCATATAAAAAAATTGAAAGTGAACTCTTCCTTTAAGTTTTGGTTGAGTGTTGTAGGTAATGTCCCAGGAAAAATAATTCAAAGTGGATGGTCTTGAATGGGTTATTCTATAAGAAATTACCTATTGAGGATAAAAGTGCAGATAAAAAGTAACGCCATGAGCATTTAAAGGGGTTGCTTTGTGAATAAATGGCACTGCCCCTGCTTACCTCTTTGCTGACATTCATATAAAAAGGACATTGATCATTTGCCGTGGCCAATGCCCAGTGCTACATGGCTGAGAAAAGTCTCAACAGAAGGAGAGATGTTAGGTGAGACTGGAATAGGACCTGCTTCATGATAACTTCATTTAGGACTAAACAAAAATAAGCTCATTCTGGTCAAGTGAGCCCAATGAGGATACTGCAAACCTATACAACAAATTGTGGGACAGGGGAAGATGAAATGATGCAATTTTAATTGGGCGCAGTAGGCTGCTGTTGGTGGGCACTAGAGTGATTCACTTTTTTGCAATAGAACAAACTATATTTTGGAAAAACCTCAAAGAATACCTACAAATACAAAACTTTCATCACAAAAGAATTCTTGAAAATTGCATTTTCATATCAATGTTTTTTCTTCCAGGCGTTATTTGCTTTGAATAAAATGAAGATTTTTTTTTCAAGATTTACCCAAATTTGTATGGCTAAATTGTAAAAAGTATTGTTCTTTTAAAAAAAGTTGTTTCTCTTCCTTTTAAAATTGTTCCCTTTCATTTGAAACAATTCAGGCTAATATTAGTTACAGAGACATATTCAGTTGTTCTGACCTGCAATTCAAGTCAGACTTTCTGAGCAATACGAAAACTGCAGGAAACATAAATATAATACATTTGCACATCACATTTGAGTTACTGAAACATTCAATAAAAATTTAAAATGATGGAATACGATCACAAAAAGCTCCAAACAATATGAATAATGATTGAAAGCCTTTTGATTCTGAAGAGTATACTCTTACTCTAAGTGCTCTTTCAGACTATCTAGAAAATTCAATTGTTTCATTTAAAATGTTTGCTGCCCAAAATTATATGAAATCTTAATGTCTCAATAGAAACATGGTATTAAATGGCTTGCTGGGCGCCAAATGTCAGAAAAAATCTAATTTTGCAAAGGCATTTCCTCATATTGTCTGGCAGAGTATGGAGAAATGAAAAGAATTTCATGTATGCCGCAATATACAATGCATAGCCCAAGCATTCATGTTTTATACAGCATGCTTACAGAAAAATGAGTGCATATTGTTCAGCTATATTATGTATATTATTATAGAATGCTAAAATGATAAGAAATGAATTCAGCTATTAAAAAATGTGTCAGTATGAAAGAACCTGGAACAAGGAAGATCTTGAACAGAAGGGATACTTGAGGGTAAAGAGTAAATGGCAGGGTTAAGATCATGAGATCATAGAGAGAAAAAAGCTTGTGTCAGAAATCGCTTACCTGGGCCCCGTTCCAGCGCCGTCTCCAGGCGGCGGCCGCGCCGAGCGGCGGCGGCGGTGGCTCAGGCGGCGCCGAGCACGGCCACTCTCCTTCCTCGCTCTCGCGTCGGCAACTCTCGTGCTCGCGCGCGTGCGCGAGCACATAAACTGTATGCCCTCCGGCAGCGCCCGCCGGAGGCTGTAGTTGGCCTGGGGGGTTGTTGAACCAAGGGGCACAGGCACGCCCCTTGGTTCTGGTTAATGGGCCAATGAGCCCAAGATACTGTTAAGGCTTCACGCCCCTTGTTATGTCTGGGCCAATGAGCCCATGGGAGAGGTTGGGGCAATTCACCTGGTCTCCAATTGCTGTTAGGATCATAGTATGCACCAATCACGCACTTATACACACTCACCTCCCTAGATCTGGTTCCTATATAGGTTCGCCTTGTCAGTCACTCAGTGCCTGTGATAGCGCCTAGTACCTAGCCTTTCTTGCATGTGTCTCGTGATTGATCTTGTTGCCGACCCTCGCCTGAACTTACTATTCTAGATCTGAACTCCCGTTGCTGACCACCACCTGTACCGACCATCCTTGATCTGAATTCCCGTTGCCAACCATCGCCTGTACCGACCATTCTAGATCTGATATCCTGTTGCCGACTTCTGCTCTGAACCTTGACCACGATTTGCCTTCTCTTTTTGTTGGTTCTCCAGACCTCCAAACAGTAAGCCTACATCCTTTGAGCCATTGAAGTCCTGGGGGCAACCGATCCAGGGTAGGCGTATTCTGCGTCCCGGCAAGCGGGGGCTCCTACAGGTGAAGCTGGCTGCGGAGATTGGGGGTTGAGGGCTTACCTGGAGGGCTGGAGTTACCAGAGCGGATCATTAGAGCACCCAGAGCGTGACATTATCACAGGCCCAAAAAATGGATGACCTGGTACAGCAAGTGCAGGCTATGGCCACTGCTATCAATCAACTAGCTCAGAGAGTGGCAAATCAAGAAACCAGACAGATACCTGCATCCGCTGTATCACCTCACGTTCCAGAGCCGAAGGTCCCGCTACCGGAGAAATTTTCTGGAGACCGAGCCAGATTCTCTAATTTTAAAAATTCCTGTGAGCTCTATTTTAGGTTACGGCCCTTATCCGCGGGCACTGAGACCCAACGGGTGGGGTTAATTATCTCCCTTTTGCAAGGAGACCCCCAATCATGGGCTTTTAGCCTGCCTCCCGATGATGCTGCCCTGCACTCCGTTACATCTTTTTTACTGGCTATGGGTGTGTTCTATGCCGACCCAGACCAGCAGTCCACAGCCGAAAACAGGCTTCGGGCCTTGAAGCAAGGTCGAAATACTGCCGAAGATTACAGTTCCGAATTCCGGCGGTGGGCAGTAGACTCCAGATGGAATGACCCAGCCCTGTGTAGCCAGTTTCGTATGGGTCTATCGGAGGGTATCAAGGACGCATTGGTTAATTTCCCTACACCAGCAGATCTTGACCAGCTAATGCAGGTCTCCATCAAAATAGATCGGCGACTTAGGGAAAGAGCCAGGGAAAGGGTTAGGACTTCCTCGTCCTTTAAGCCATCTCAGACCCCCAACCCACCCTCTTCCCTTGGGGTAAACACACCCTCTTCCTCACTGGAAGAACCCATGCAGGTCGGTAGAGCTCGTCCTACCCAGGACGAGAAGCAGCGAAGACGCTCCATGGGTCTATGCTTATATTGTGGGAATCCGGGACATTTTGCAAGGTCCTGTCCTAACAAGGAATACCCGGCAGGAAACTTCCTCACCTAGATCAGGAGGAGAGTGCTGATCTAGGTGAGTCTGTTATTTACTCTCATTTGAACAAAATGTTAATTCCCATAGAGCTTTCCTGGGGCCCTTCCAAACAGGCAGTATCCGCCTTTATCGATAGTGGACCTGTGGGCAATTTCCTGGATCGGAGCATGATCTCCATCCTCGGGATTCCTCTGGTACCCCTTAGGAAATCTCTACAGGTTCTGGCCATAAATGGGAAGGCCATCCAGGGAGGTCTGGTCAGTACCAAGACCCCTCCTCTTAATTTAATTGTCGGCTCCTCCCACTCTGAACACATCGAGTTCTTGGTTTTTGATTGTCCGGAAACCCCGGTTGTACTGGGATATCCCTGGTTAAAGCTCCACAACCCCATTTTAAACTGGCAGACTGGGGACTTAGTGAGGTGGAGTGATTACTGCAAGACACATTGTTTTTCCACTGCCCTCAAAAGTTTTCAGATGCTGCCCCAGGGGTTGCCTCAGCCTTATGCGGATTGGGCTGATGTTTTTTCTGAACGCTCTGCAGATTCCCTTCCCCCACATAGGGCCTATGACTGCCCCATTGACCTACTCCCAGGAACCATCCCTCCTAGAGGGAAGATTTATAATCTTACCTGGCCGGAGGAGCAGGCAATGAAGGAGTACATCTCCGAGAATTTAAGCAAGGGGTTCATCCGTCCCTCAACATCGCCTGCGGGGGCTGGCTTCTTTTTTGTGCAGAAAAAAGATGGTGGTTTAAGGCCTTGCATAGATTACAGGGCCCTGAATAAGATTACTGTAAAAAAACGGTATCCCCTTCCCTTGATTGGGGATTTATTTAATCAAGTAGTAGGTGCTCGGGTTTTCTCCAAGTTAGACCTAAAGGGGGCCTACAACCTGATTTGTATTTGGCAAGGGGATGAGTGAAAAACGGCTTTCAATGTTAAAGATGGTCATTACGAATATCTAGTCATGCCCTTTGGCCTTTGTAATGCTCCTGCGGTCTTCCAAGACTTTGTTAGCGATGTCTTCCGAGACTATTTGGGTAGATTCATGGTTATTTATTTGGATGATATCCTCATTTTCTCTAATTCTTTGTCCGAACATAGACAACATGTGAAAATGGTTCTTCAAAAATTGAGAGAGAATAACTTGTATGCAAAAATTTCTAAATGTATGTTTGAGGTCACCACCGTTCACTTCTTGGGCTATGTAATCTCTAGCCAGGGATTGGAGATGGATGCGGGGAAAGTTTCGGCGGTGCGGGATTGGGTACAACCCAAATCTTTAAAAGAATTACAGCGTTTTTTAGGTTTCGCTAATTTCTATCGACGCTTTATTAAGGGTTTTTCCAATATTGTTGCTCCTCTCACTAACCTTACTCGCAAGGGCGCCTTCACTGTAAACTGGTCATCTTCGATCAATGAAGCCTTCCTGACTCTAAAACAGGCTTTTACTTCGGCGCCAGTTTTAGTTCACCCTGACGTTAATAAACCTTTTACTATTGAAGTAGATGCGTCCGAGTTGGGTGTGGGGGCGGTTTTGTCGCAATACTCTGGTCATCCTGAACGTTTGCATCCCTGCGCCTACTTCTCACGGAAATTTAGTGCCGCGGAACAGAACTATGATGTTGGAAACAGGGAGTTATTGGCGGTTAAACTGGCTTTTGATGAATGGCGTCACTGGTTGGAGGGTTCATTGTATCCAATCACTCAGTCTATACCGATCACAAAAAAAAAAACTACATTAGCTCAGCTAAGAGACTGAACTCTCGTCAGGCTCGTTGGACATTATTTTTCTCGCGCTTTAATTTTATAATTACATTTAAGCCAGGAGTTAAAAATTCTAAAGCGGATGCTCTGTCCCGCATGTTTGGGGATTGCAAGGATCGGAGTGATATGGGTGAACCTATTTTGCCTTTGGGTTGTGTGATTGGGGCTTTGATTCCTGATCTTTCTAATGCCTTGGCGCCATTTCAAAATGAATCCCCTGTTGAAGTACCTTTAGGGTGTCAGTTTGTACCGCCGCATCTGCGTTCTGATGTAATTCGTGAGTTTCATGATGCCAAAACTGCTGGTCATCTGGGAAATCGTAAGACTTTCATTTTAGCCCGACGCCATGTATGGTGGCCTACTATGCGACGCGATATTACTGCCTTTATCGACGCATGTTCTGTTTGTGCGCAAAGTAAGGGGATTCACAAGGCCCCTAGTGGGTGTTTGGTCCCACTTGAGATTCCTAAAGAACCATGGATGAATTTTATTGTAGATTTGCCTCCCTCACATGGGAATACTGTGATTTGGGTGGTCGTCGACCGTTTCAGTAAGATGGCCCATTTTATTCCTTTATCTAAGCTACCATCACCTCCCGAGCTTTTGCGGTTATTTATCTCGCATATTTTCAGTTTCCATGGCATTCCATAGTTTCCGATCGGGGAGTGCAATTTACTTCGCGTTTTTGGAAGAGTTTCTGTTCACGTTTGGGGATTCGGATTTCTTCGTCTACCGCATACCATCCCCAGTCTAATGGACAGACTGAAAGAACTAATCAAAGTTTAGAACAATACTTACAATAATGCGCCGAGTGAAAGTACTAAGACGTCTCCATTCTTTTGCAATTTTGGGAAAAATCCTAGAGCTTCTTCCCTCTCTGGGTCACCTTCTGATTTGCCGGCATTGAAAGAGTGGCTCCAGGAACGGAAAAACATCTGGGCACGTGTCCAAGAGAATTTTGAGACTACGCTTTTAAGATATAAGAAATTCGCCGATCGCCACAGGTCTCAGGAACCCGTCCTTCAGATTGGGGACCTTGTTTGGGTTTCCACTAAGAACATTGCTCTCCGGCAGCCTTCTAGTAAGTTAGGGCCTAAGTTTATTGGCCCTTTCCCCATTATTCAGAAACTAAGCAATGTGTCCTTTAAGGTCCAGCTCCCGCAAACCATGAGAATCCCAAATTCTTTCCATGTGTCGCTGTTAAAACCAGCCAAAGATGCGCCACGTCCATCCTTATCGCCTATTCTAGTTAATAACGAACCAGAATATAAAGTAAACAAGATTCTTGACTCGCGCAAGGTCCGTAATTCATTGCAATATTTGATCGACTGGGTTGGCTACGGTCCTGAGGAAAGATGTTGGGTTGCGGCAAAGCATGTGCATGCTAAAGCTCTTGTTAAGAAGCTCCATCATGACAATCCAGGAAAACCTGGTAAGGGTCCAGAGGCCCCTCTTGAAGGGGGGGTAGTGTCAGAAATTGCTTACCTGGGCCCCGTTCCAGCGCCGTCTCCAGGCGGCCGGCCGCAGCTGTCACTGTGCGGCGGCCGCGCCAAGTGGCGGCTCAGGCGGCTCAGGCAGCGCCGAGCACGGCCGCCCTCCTCCCTCGCTCCCGCGTCGGCAACTCTCGTGCTCGCGCGCGTACGCGAGCACATAAACTGTATGCCCTCCGGCGGCGCTGTACTCAGCGCGCCCGCCGAAGGCTGTAGTTGGGCTGGGGGGTTGTTGAACCAAGGGGCACAGGCACGCCCCTTGGTTCTGGTTAATGGGCCAATGAGCCCAAGATACTGTTAGGGCTTCACGCCCCTTGTTATGTCTGGGCCAATGAGCCCATGGGAGAGGTTGGGGTAATTCACCTGGTCTCCAATTGCTGTTAGGATCACAGTATGCACCAATCACGCACTTACACACACTCACCTCCCTAGATCTGGTTCCTATATAGGTTCGCCTTGTCAGTCACTCAGTGCCTGTGATAGCGCCTAGTACCTAGCCTTTCTTGCATGTGTCTCGTGATTGATCTTGTTGCCGATCCTCACCTGAACTGACTATTCTAGATCTGAACTCCCATTGCCGACCACCACCTGTACCGACCATCCTTGATCTGAATTCCCGTTGCCGACCATCGCCTGTACTGACCATCCTAGATCTGATATCCTGTTGATGACTTCTGCTCTGAACCTTGACCACGATTTGCCATCTCAGAACGCCCGTTGCTGACCCCTAGCCTGTCTGGACTTCCGTTTAAATGCTCCAGCTATTGGGCTCGCTCAATACCGCTCCCAGCCACTGGTTCTCCAGACCTCCAAACAGTAAGCCTACATCCTTTGAGCCATTGAAGTCCTGGGGGCAACCGATCCCGGGCAGGAGTATTCTGCTTCCCGGCAAGTGGGGGCTCCTACAGGTGAAGCTGGCTGCGGAGATTGGGGGTTGAGGGCTTACCTGGAGGGCTGGAGTTACCAGAGCGGATCATTAGAGCACCCAGAGCATGACAGCTTGTAATAAATGGTTTTGGAGAGCCAAAAGGAGAAAGGGGGTTTGAAAATATTGTGTAAGGTCCTTTGTGTCATTTAATCGAAAGAAAATAATTGCTTGTCAAAACACGGGGAAAAGATGTTTTCTGGGGGATTTCACACAGAGGGGTATCCCAAATTGGCTGATTCATAGCCTGTTCATATTTATTTTGGCAGATATATACTTGATATTCTAGGAATTTCTCATGGAAGGACGCTAGTCCAAACAGTATGGGATTAAACTGCAAATCCATCAGAAGCCGAAATGGAATAGAATAGTGCAGAAGCAAGGATGAGGATTAGGTAAGTGCCTTACAGTTCTAAAAGACTGGGTACTACCAAGGAAACCAATTCTGATGTGCAACATGGAGTGGGCCAAGGAAGAGAAGCAAAATAGTGGTAAAAACCCCCGTTAGACTCACCGGTAATGGCTAAATATACTTCAGGCTGACCACATGGAGAAGATTAGATAAGTAATTATACCTTAGGGATGGGATGCTGCAAATAGTACCCTTCTACCAAGGGCCTGAGGCTTTGCAGATAGTAAATCAAATCTATAAAGTTTGAGGAAGGTGTGGAGCATTGACCACATTGCTGCTTTGCAGATTTCTTCCAATGAGGCCCCAGTCCTTTTAGCCCATGATGCTAACATTGCTTGTGTAGAGTAAGCAGACACCTCTTGGGGAGAAGCCCCTTAGTAACATAAGGCTGTACAATGGTCTGTTTTATCCACTTGGCTATGGTGGACTTGGAGGCTGCTAACTCCTTCTTTTTGCCACTGAAAGTTATTAACAGTTGTTCCGCCCGCCTCTAGTCTTTGGATCTTTCCAAATAAATAATTAAAGCTCTTCTAACGTCCAATAGTAAGAGATCTTCTTCCTTGCCAACTCCTACTGGTAGCGTCGGAAGGACTATCTTTTGCGTCCTATTAGTTGTAGTCACAATCTTTGGCAAAAACAATGGATCAGGTCTCAACTAACTTTATCTGGGAGTATCGAACAATAAGGCTCCTTTGATGACAGGACCTGCACTGACTCGTCTTGCAGAAGTAATGGCCAACAGAAAACAAAATTTAAGAGATAACCATTTCTCCGGGACTTCATCCAGTGATTCAAAAGGAGGCTCTATCAGTCCTTTTAATACTATCGATAAGTCCAATGAAGGAAAATCCTTAAAAGGAGCTGGCCTTTGTCGACTAACTGACTTGAAAAAATTATTGATAAGTTAATTCTGTCTTAGTTTCTGGTAAAAAGAAAACGAAAGAGTCTGAAAGTCTGAGTCTTTAAAATACTTACTGCTAGCCCTTTCTTGAATTCTTCCTGCAGGAATTCGAGAACTGTAGCTATCTTTCCTTTCTTCAACTTGTTAATTTCACAATAAGAAGAAAAACGCTTCCATACCTTTTCCATAGATTTTTCTAGTAGTTCATTTTCAGCTGCCTAGTAGAGTTTCAGTCACTCTAGTTGAGCACCCCTTACGCTTTAGGAAGGAACTTTCAAAATCCACGCTGTCAGCTGAAGTTTTGATGGATTCGGATGCACAATGTCACCTTGATTAATTATGTTTGGAAGATCTAGAAGCTGCCAAGGACCCTCCTTCACCATTCTTCTCAACTCTGCAAACCACCCTCTTTTCAGCCAGAATGGAGCTACCAGGATGACTTGAATCTCTTCCTGTGCTACTTTGTGGATAATTTGTGGCAGAATTCTAAAAGGAGGAAAAGCATAAGCAAGGTGAAACCTCCACGGCTGAGCTAGATCATCCGTTAGAGTTGCTGGCCCTGGCAAACAGATCCACCTGTGGAAGCCCCAAACACTTACATTTTGATGATACACTTCCAGGTTCAGGCACCACTCTATCTGTGAACCTTTACCCTGCTCAGACAATCCATTAAAGTGTTGAGGGCTTCCTTCAGATGGATTGAGGCTATAGACAAAACCCTTGTTTGAAGGGGTAAAATGATTTCGTTTGACAGGTTCATCAGCGCAAGGGACCTTGTCCCTCCCTGATGGTTTAGATAAGCTACTGTTGAGGCATTGTCTGACCTTATCAGTACATCCTTGCCTGCTATAACCGGCTGAAGCTCTCTGAAATTTGAGGACCTAGTCACTAAGTCCCTTTTCCCATTTTCCTTGTACCTTTAGATTGTTTAGATGGGCTCCTCAACCCCAACTGCTTGCGTCTGTTGTGATTACCACCGTGTTGGTTTGTCTCCATTCCCTTCCCTTCTCTAGTACTAGTGGATTGGTCCACCATCTTAGGTCCTCTATGACCAGGGGAGTTAGTTGGACAAGCTCATCTAGTGACCCCTGATGTCTGTCCCATAGATTTAGAAGAAACCTTTGCAACACTCTTGTGTGAAGCTGGGCCCATGGTACTGCCGGCATTACTGACTTTATTAACTTCAAAACCTGCATGATTTGTCTTATGGTCACTTGAGAGATTGTCATTAGTTTTAGAACTCCTGGCCTGATCCTGTCTACCATTTTTTGCTGAGTTTGGTCTATGATGAACCCCAGGAACTTGCACTGCTGACTGGGTGTTAGGGTGGATTTCTCTAGGTTTACTACCCACCTGAGATTCTTCAGTAGGGCCAGGGTTTTTCTGAGATCTACCAGAAGTAGTTGTTCTGACCTGTTTAACAGGAGAAGGTCATCTAGATAAGGGGTCACTGTGATTCCCTGTTGCCTTAGATGAGCCATTGGTTCGGCCAGGATTTTCGTGAAGATCCTTTGGGATGAGGATAGGCCAAAGGGCAGTGCTTTGTACTGGTAGTGCAGAATCTTTTGGTCTAATTGTACTACAAATCTCAGATACTTGTGGTGAACAATCAGAATGGGAACATGAAGGTAGGGGTCCTGCAAATCCAGGTTCACCATCTATGCATTCTCTGTTAGAATGTTCCTGACCGAAAAAATTAACTCCATTCTGAACTTGTGTATCATGTATCGAATTAACTTGTTTAATCTTTTCAGATTCAAAATCATTTGAAACTTCCCTGACTGCTTCTGAACCATAAAAACATGAGAGCAGAACCCCACCTCCTGAAGGGTTTGTGGGACCTCTTCTATCACCCTTTTCTGCAGAAGCTCCAGAAGAACTGACGAGAAGGCTAATCTCTTTGTGGGTCCCTTGGAGATTTGATCACTAAAAATGAGGAGTGGGGGAGGGAGGAAAATTCTAACCGATAACCCTCTTGCAGTGATTGTAGCACAAACTGATTTTGGGTGACTGTTCTTCAGAGGGCTACAAACCTGGGGAATCTGGCCCCCACTGGCAACTCATTATCAGGATTGAGTCTTAGGCCCCGGTGTAGGCTTAAACTGAACATTAAACCTCCTTTGGGGCCTTACCTGAGATCCTGGCTTCCTTAGCTCAGGCTGCCTAGGCTGAATAATACATACCTTACCTTTGCCTCTATTCCTTATCTGAGCACTAAACCCCCGCCTTTTTACAGGAAATCTCTTACCAGTTTCATTTGACCTGGATAAAATATTATCTAATGCTGTGGCCCGCAGAAGCATTAGTCAGGAAAGTAACAGCTCAGTAAAAAGTTGGAAGAACCTTGAGTAGGCTCTGTCCTAGAGTATTGCTTTACATATAGCTTTTTAAGTTAATAAGCCAAACCATCATGCTTCTTAGGATACCATCAGAAGACAAAGAGGGCCTATATGAAAAAGAGGCCGTATCCCAAGCTCTTTTAGCCAGGATGTCAATTCTACGATCCATGATGTACCCATTTCCTCAATACTTAAGTCTGCCGACCTGGACATCTGACCCAAGGCAGCATCCAACTTAGGACATTCACTCCAAATTTCTATGTCCTGACCTTTAAATGGATACTTTCTCTTTAAGGATCTTGGCATAAAAAAACGTTTTCTCTGGCTTTTCCCATTCGTTAACAATTAAAGACTTTAAGGCTGAATGAACAAGAAAAACCTTACATTTCTATTCCAACAACTTCTTATATAATTCATCCTGAACAGATAGAGGCTCTTCTTCCTCCTGGATGCCCCATGTTGCATGAAGATCTCCTAATAATTTTTCGAGTTCCGCTAACAGTTTATCCAAGTCATCTGAACCCTGCTTATCCAGGTTCTCTTCATCACCAGAATCCTGAGAGGACAGGTCCTCACCAGATTCTAGCTCCGCATTAAACTGCAGTGAGTTCAAAAAAACATCAGAAGTGCTACCCAATCGGGATGTCCTAACACCTTCCCCCAGACCTTCTACAACTCAAGTTAACAGACAGTGCGGTAACAATGGATGGTTCGGGATGCCCGTTTTCTGAGCCTCCTGCATTGAAGCAATCTGCTGCTTCATTAATAGGATCTCTTTCAATAGGACAGCCGCAGCTGAATCCCTTTTTGCTTCCCTACATTCCAGGCACAAAGGCCTCTGCCAAGTATCCGGAAGCACACAATACAATCTTCACACCACTTGGATTTATTAAGCTTTTTTAGGTTTGGGAGCGGCGTTTCAGGCTAAAAAGTATAACAAACATAAAAATATAAGCTTTCACCTTATATCCTGGCCCTATCGGATTAAAAAACATAAAAAAAATGGAAAATATCCACCTCCGATCCTGTCTCTTTAACAGTGCCGCTGTCTGGAGGGCTCGCCGAGACCGCCGGGCTCCTGCAGTGGAGCGCTGAGCCACTTGACCCCTTCCTTCATTTTGCCGCCGCACTGCCACCCCAATCTGTCACACCTCCCACCGTCCTGATCGCTGACCGGGGAGGAATGCCGCCTTCTGCCTTCTGGGTATGCGCATGTGTCTGTGTCGGACCCTGAAAGGACGCCAGCGCCGGGTCCCGGCCTTAGGCTTTGCTCCCAAATTTGAATTTTTCAGAGGGAAATCAACTGCAATGACAAAAACAGCTGATACCACCAGCCTAAATCCAGCGTGCGACCAGAAAAACTGATATACCCAAAGCAAGAACTGCCAGGGATTTCTTAAGGTCACTTCACACGACAAGTGGATAGGTCAGATACTATGTGGGATTAAATATGCCCGACTTCCCCAGGTCGGCGAATGCGACTCCATCCCGTGTGTGACATGAAAAGGGTACATCGGGCTATGTCAGCAAAGCTGTTTTTTATTAAATATAAAACTAAAATAAAAAAAATGTGGCAGTCGACTAACTAGTCTTCAGACACTCTGTCCAGTGGTTCGCCTAGAGAGGAAACACAAAGAACTGAGGTAGACAGGAAGGGGTGGAGCTTTTAATCTCTGTTCAGTTTGTGTTTCCTCCCAGGGGGTGGAGCCTTCTCACTCCGTGTGGTCATACTGAAGTATGAAATGGAAAAAAGTGTGGAAATTTGAGGTTAAAGCACATAAATTAATGAGCAGCTAATTACTGCGATTTAGTAAACCAAAAACAGGATGTGCCAATGTGGTTGCCAGCCTGTGTCTAATTTAACACAAACGCCAAAATGGTCTCAGCGCCAATTTATAGTGGCGCTGTAGGTCAAGATGCAAAAGAGCAAAATGGGCAGGTATTGAGGTGTTTTATGCTTATAATTAATATTGCACACATTTTTTGTATAGTACTTGCATTGTGACTTGTCAATAATGGAAACGCAGAACCTACATGTCACCAAATGCCGTTTTATTTCTAGTAAAATTATTTTTCATGGCTTCTTTTGCTTACCTATGTGTAATTTGGACAACAACTAAAATGCAGCCTAAGCACACTGTAAAGTTTGTCCCCAGCAGTGATTTCTTGTAACTGTAATGAAGAAACGCCGACCAGCACTAAAAAAATATAGCAGTCATCTTTTCAGGGTGCAAAAAATATATAAATGCACTGTGCAGTGCTGAAAAGATGATGGTACAAAGTGGCGAACACTGGCGCTGCTATTATTGGCAGTTGGGTCTAACAGGTGCTGACACTGGCCAGCCAATAGCAAATGCAACTATCAAAGCTTATTAGTTAGCATCGCGCACTGCGACTTCTAACACCACTGCAATCAACGTCACAGCAACAGAAAAGACAAAGATGCCGGAGCTCCAAAACTGGTGCTACAACCACCAGAAAGATGCTAAATGGTGCACTTTATAAATAAGGCCCTAATATTTGTTCCAGAAACATTAGCAAAAGTCATATTCAAAAGAAAAATATTTGCATTTTGTGCATGGTAGCACAGAAACATGTTACTATATATGGCACCCTTCATAATTAAATCCCCTTATTTCAGTGCTAAAAATGTACTCAAGTCTTGGTGAAAACAACTGACACTTTTTCAGTAATATGAAGACTTATCTTTTACTCTGATTCAAATACATACTAACACAGTAGCATAATATGTAAGGCTGAAAATAGACTTTAGTCCATCCAGTTCAGCCTGTTTCTAAGGGGTCTAGTAGCTATAGCTAGTAAAGTTATTACATGCAAACTCTTTTAGTGTATTCTTTATGACTACCTCCTCTGGCAGAGAGTAGTCTCACTGATCTTTGAACACGCTCAAGTTCTGACATGTTTTATGCACTGTTGCCCAGAACTGTACACAAATATGGGGTCTGATCAGTGATTTATACAGTGGTAAAATGAAATGATGCTCTGGTCATGGGCACCTATGACCCTCTTTCTGCACCCGATCCTGTTTGCCTTGGCAGCTGCCGCCTGACATTGATCCCTACAGTTTAGTTTATTATTTTCTAAAACCCCCCTGGATTTTTTCAGTTGTTGTTTTACTCAGTGTTCCCTATTTAGTGTGTAATTATGGGCCCAATATCTCCTGCCCATGTGCATAACCATACATTCTTCTGTATTAAACTTCAATTGCTATTTTTGTGCCCAAATATCCAATTTATCGAAATCAGTTTGTAGCTATATATATATATATATATATATATATATATATATATATTATATATATATATATTAAAAAGAATTGGGCCCATCTGGTCCTGAGGATTTGTCTATTTTAATCTGTTTATGGCGGTGCTGTACTTCCTAGGTCACAGCATTTAACAGGGAGTTTGGGTTATTGCTCCGAATTTCACTGGCTTTTTCTGAATCCCCCTCTACATTTGCCCACTATTTGCTTTTCGGGGGGGGGGGGGGGGGCGCAGTTTCAGGTTTGTATATTTTACTGCTTACATAGCTGTAGAACACTTTGAGGTTAGTTTTACGCTTTGGCAATTCGTCTCTCCATCTCCAGCTTTGCTGCCCTTATCTGTTGCTTACATTGTTTATTAATTTCTTTATAATTTTGTAATGCTTCCACAATGTCTTCCTTTAAATCTTTAAATGCCTGGCTAGGTTTACTTTTGTTTCTACCCTTTTTATTTCTGTAAGGTATATATTTATTGCATTGCATATTATGAATTTGTGTGCTTTTGTTTTTGAGGACATTTTTCCAGTCAGTGAGGTTTAAGGCATCTCTTAGATGATCAAATTGTGTTTCTGTGTTTTTGTAGCTCCTTGATAAAAAATCCTAGTGACAGTTAAGTAGAAATTATTAATATTATGATTACTGTTTCCAAGGTGTCCCCCGACCTGTATCTGCTTTCTGACTATAGAAACCCTCCCCTTCAACTGGCACCACCATACACTTCTATTGAGATTACAAGTCTCTTGCTGTGCTGAGTAATTTATACCCATTACTCTTTCAGGGCTTAGAGAGGTGAAAGGGGGAGAAAACGCCCAGCAGTAGGTCACTATTTTTGAAATTAACTGCACTGGCAACAGGAGTTTAAAGGGTTTTGTTCTGCTTTAATGAATCAATTGCCTTATTAAATATATCCCTAATATAAGCTTTACATTTTCCCCAAAATGTCTCTGAATATTCGATTTCATCAATGCCATGACATGTCTGTACTTCCAAGCAACTGAACTTGTCATATGTTTCTCAAAGGTATTTTGCTTGTAATCCAACTAGCATTTTTGAATCTGAAACTTTAGGCTTCAATCTAATTCCCAAATAAACCACATTTGTAAAAAATGATACCCTTTGGATTGATCCATTTATGATACTAAAGTGGTCCGAAAGCAGACGGGGAGGCCGATTCATTAATAGCGCCAGGTAGCGACAGATGAGCGACTGAAGTATGGCGCTATGAGCGCCGCTAGCGTACGCCGCGGGCGGTAGCGATTCGCTATAGCAGGCCTCCTCAGTCGCTACCTGGCGTTGTTGGGAACAACGCCTACATTGCTGAATGTGATGTTGGAGCTCAGCTTTGTAGGCGCTGTCAGTTTGACCACGCTATTCAACACAGCGCCTGCGCTTTGCTTTGCTGTGGGCTTGAAATCAAGTACCTTCAGAATTAAACACATTCCCCTCGATTCAAAGAGCAAAAGTTAATTGATTTCGTATCGAGAATCGTAAGTTTGGGTGGGTGTTAGTCATTTTTTCCTGTTTTTTTGGCCATTTACGACTCGCACGAGCCTACGTACGAATGCGTATATGCTCTTACGATCATCGCAAGTTCGTTCCTAAATTTTAGGATCAAAACGTAAAACTTAGGATCAAATCCTAAAACTTACGATCAAAACGTAAAACTTAGGTTAATTGGATGTGTTTAGGTGTGATTCAGAGAAACCTCTAAACGCGTTTTAAAAGAAAGCCACAGCCGACACCTTTTAGCAGCCGGATTGCTGTTCGTGAACAGGTTTTTTGGCTATGTGGAGGAGTCTGCGCGTCTTGTGCTCCAATGAACTGCATGTATCAGCATGGCCGAGGCCATAAATTGTATGGCAATGCATACCTGATTCATGTATGCCTTATAAAAGCATTTTAATGTGGACCTTAATTAGTCCTTTGCATGTAAACCTTTATTTTGCAATATATTTGCGTTAATTAAAGAAACTTATGTCCGTTGTTATTTATTTTAAAATTGAGGTCCTAGAATAATATTTTTAGATTGCATTTATTGGTGTAGTTGTTACCTTTGCTTTGTTTAATTATTTAAGCACATCTTTGGTCAGATGCATCACACTTACTGAGGAGAGGAGAGCGGGATAAAGTGCAGGATGTGGGTTACTGCTGTATTTTGCACAGACACAGCAGAGCTGGGGGCATGGAAAGGTCAGAAATCCAAGAATCCAGAGCAACACAGTCACAAGGCCCTTTCTGTTTGCAGGCTGCCCGATAATACCTGAGCCGCCATCTTGGCTGTTTCTAGGCTCATAACATGCAGAAGTTGCTGGGTGTTTTTTAATATTTGTGAGCAATCTGTATGTAGAGGGTGTGGGTAACCACACTAAAAATTTAAAGTTGTACCATTTGAAGCATAAATATTAAAATTAAATCCACAAGTAAAAAATGCAAGTTAAGTAAAAATTAAACAAAGTAAGATTTACTTATGCAAATGCATTCATTAATGGTTGGTTACTAAAAAATGAATGAAATAAAGAAAAATAAAAGACCAAATATTTAGAATGCACTTTAATGAGGTAAGTTTGTAGTGCGGAGCCGCAAGATCAGAAGGATTTACGTCCAGACCAAAAAGGAAAAAGGGCAAAACCAATGTTGCAACCTGAGAAATGAAACGGAAAATTCAGGATGGAAACTGACATAGGTCTGATTCCCGAACTGCCATACGAACGGACGTATATTTTAGGATAGAAACGTATTTGCTTATAGAATCACTCGCAAGTTCATACGAACGCACGAGCGGACGTGAAAAATAGGATGATCGTGAGCCAAATCCAAGCTGTTACATGTTTCTTTGAATCAACCCAATTGTTTCTTTAGTTTTTTTTTTATTTTGTTTTGAAAAGTAAATAAAATTAAATTAAATGTTCAAGCAAATCAAAACGCCTGTCATGCTGCATCTCGGGGTGCCTGAAAAAGATTAAAAATTGCAGTTAGTATATATATTTAAATTGGCTTTTTCGCTGTTAAAAAATATTGCATTAATTGGTAACCAACATTTGGGTCCAACTTGCACAACAACCCTAATTGTTATGTTGTTCAGCTTCCAACCCCCCTTATAGTGGTTTTGGACATCTTACACCCCCCTTATAGTGGTTTGGGTCATCTTACACCTCCCTTATAGTGGTTTTGGTCATCTTACACCCCCCTTATAGTGGTTTGGGTCATCTTACACCCCCCTTATAGTGGTTTTGGTAATCTTACACCTCCCTTATAGTGGTTTGGGTCATCTTACACCCCCCTTATAGTGGTTTTGGTCATCTTACACCCCCCTTATAGTGGTTTTGGTCATCTTACACCCCCCTTATAGTGGTTTGGGTCATCTTACACCCCCCCTTATAGTGGTTTGGGTCATCTTACACCCCCCTTATAGTGGTTTTGGTCATCTTACACCCCCCCTTATAGTGGTTTTGGTCATCTTACACCCCCCTTATAGTGGTTTTGGTCATCTTACACCCCCCTTATAGTGGTTTAGGTCATCTTACACCCCCCTTATAGTGGGTTTGGTCATCTTACACCCCCCTTATAGTGGTTTAGGCCATCTTACGCCCCCTTATAGTGGTTTGGGTCATCTTACACCCCCCTTATAGTGGTTTTGGTCATCTTACACCCCCCTTATAGTGGTTTTGGTCATCTTACACCCCCCTTATAGTGGTTTTGGTCATCTTACACCCCCCTTATAGTGGTTTAGGTCATCTTACACCCCCCTTATTGTGAGTTTGGTCATCTTACACCCCCCTTATAGTGGTTTAGGTCATCTTACACCCCCCTTATAGTGGTTTTGGTCATCTTACACCCCCCTTATAGTGGTTTTGGTCATCTTACACCCCCCTTATAGTGGTTTAGGTCATCTTACACCCCCCTTATAGTGGTTTTGGTCATCTTACACCCCCCTTATAGTGGTTTGGGTCATCTTACACCCCCTTATAGTGGTTTGGGTCATCTTACACTCCCCTTATAGTGGTTTGGGTCATCTTACACCCCCCTTATAGTGGTTTTGGTCATCTTACACCCCCCCTTATAGTGGTTTTGGTCATCTTACACCCCCCTTATAGTGGTTTTGGTCATCTTACACCCCCCTTATAGTGGTTTAGGTCATCTTACACCCCCCTTATAGTGGGTTTGGTCATCTTACACCCCCCTTATAGTGGTTTAGGTCATCTTACACCCCCCTTATAGTGGTTTTGGTCATCTTACACCCCCCTTATAGTGGTTTTGGTCATCTTACACCCCCTTTATAGTGGTTTTGGTCATCTTACACCCCCCTTATAGTGGTTTTGGTCATCTTACACCCCCCTTATAGTGGTTTTGGTCATCTTACACCCCCCTTATAGTGGTTTGGGTCATCTTACACACCCCCTTAGAGTGGTTTTTGCCAAATTATGATGGGAGGTCAAATACATTTTCCCGGTAGTGCAGTACTTGGATTATAGTGAAGGGTAGTTAGCTTACCGCAAAAAAGGAAGTGATCATCCTTTCCCTTAGCTCATCGCCAGTCTGGGTGTCCTCACTTCTTTCTGCGGGCAAGTTGGGGATTTCGGGCACCAGTGCTGTCTCTTCAGGGGATTGAATTCTGTGGCATATACATATATTGTGGAGCACACAGCAGGCAAGGATGATCTTGGAGACTTTCTGTGGACTGTACAGCATCTCTCCTCCTGGGCGTGCCAAACATAGAAAGCGTGCTTTCAGCAGGCCGATGGTTCTTTCTACAATGCTTCGGGTCTTGCGGTGTGCTGCATTGTAGCGTTCATGGGCAGAGGTCTGTGGGCTCCTGACCGGAGTCAGCACCCACGTTCTCTGCCCATATCCCTTATCCGCTGTTGAAAAAACACAAGGAGAGAGACAGCAATTAGTACAAGTACATGTTTTTGTTTTCATTTGTAATAATTTGGCTGACTAGGCCACATATTTTATGCCAAATACTTTGACATGGTTAATTATTTACCCAGTAGCCAGCCAGCTGGCATTTCATTGTTCTCAAACTTCCGGCACATGACTGTCCGCTGCAAGACGTAAGAATCGTGGCATGAGCCGGGGAACCCCGATCTCACCGCCCGCAGCTTCATTTCATGGTCACAGACCACCATGATGTTTAAGGAATGAAATTGTTTTCTGTTTCGGTAATACAGCTCCTGTGCACAGGGAGGGCGGAAAGGGATATGTGTACCATTAACGCACCCTAGCACATTCGGGATCCCTCCCATTAGATAGAAAGCATGTTTTATTTTGGCAACCTCATCCTCATCCTCAGGAAACTTGATGTAAATTGGGATCAAATCACAAATCGCCAGAACTACCTGGATTAATATGCGGCTCATAGTAGCCTGGCTGATCCCGCTGAGGAGGGCAGAGGTTGCCTGGAAGGTCCCTCGTGCCAAAATATTCAGAGTGGCACACAGGCGTACTATGCCTGGAATGGATTGAGTGCGTTTGGTGGATGGCTCGATTTTGTGCTTAATCTGATCATATAGGGACTGTAGTGCAGCACGATTCAGACGGAAGCGGCTCCTGATCTGCTCGTCACTTAAGTCCCATACTGAAAGGCGGATTCCAAAGGAGCGGGGTGCCCTAAGCCTCACAACACCCCGCTCCCTGTCCTCCTGCTCTTCCAGCATACGCATACATCCATCCACCCACACACCATACATCACCCTCTTATCCATCACACATACACTCAACAGATATACAAAATCAAACAAACAAAAACCACAAACACACCACACACACAAACAATCACACTCCTCACACACTCACTACAATGCAGCTCACCACAAAACCAGAAGTATAGTGGTCCAAACCACCAGCCTGCTGAAAAACAGCTTTCTAAGTTAGGCACAACCAAGAGGGGAGTTGCTGCACAGCCCACAAAAGGCCCCAAAATCAAGCCTCACTTGCTGTATGCTCCACAATATTTGCATATGCCAACAAAATCAATCTCCTAAAGAAACAGCACTGATGTCAGAAATCACCCAACAAGCCACAGAGAGTGAGGACCAAACCCAGACAGACACTCAAATGAGCTAAGGGAAACAAGCACCACACCACAGCCTTTGCCACAGTGTAACAATACCAGAAGCTTTCAAAATCCTTCCATTTATACTTCACTTTCAAAAAGGACAGGTCCGCTTTGCCGCCTTTTGCGTTGCTCTGCTATTTCCGGGTGCCAATTAGCTGACCCAGGTGTGCGTGAAACGGAGTGCGCACGCGCACGCTAGTAGTGCTACTAGCGTACGTGAGCCGAAACTTGCGTGCATTAACGGACATGGCAGAAAATTCAGTGGTGGGCCAATGAAAGGTAAGCTGCTGTCTATTTAAATAGCCGTTAGGATAGCCACATGTCACAAGTGTTTAATATACATGAGTACATTGTTGTATTTGGTTGTGTGTTGTTTGGTTAATGAGGTCTGTAATTAGTTAATTGGCTAACACACATGCTTCAGTCAGTGCAGTGGAGGTGTGGCTACAAGCACCTGGCCAGTATGTGTGAATCTATTAAGTGGACTGGTTTGTGATTGGCTGTTAGAGCATATAAAACCTGGCCAACCCAAAGAGAGTGCGATGCCATTCTGTAGTCTGCATGCGTGCTTGTTGGTTGTGTATTGGTGTGTGTGTGCAGCTACAGGTTGGAGCCAAATTCAGGACATCTGCCGGCCACAGCAGGCCCAAGTAGAAGTGTGGTGG
Source organism: Gastrophryne carolinensis (assembly GCA_027917425.1). NCBI lineage: Eukaryota > Metazoa > Chordata > Amphibia > Anura > Microhylidae > Gastrophryne > Gastrophryne carolinensis. The sequence continues at coordinate 474,420,689 of CM051235.1, read as the reverse complement.
GTGCTGTGCGCAGACCTCCCTTACGGAAAAGGGCCCAGCCTGAAGGTGGTGCAGCACCCCAGGCTAAGTGCCCAGGTGCCGAGAGGGAGCCTGAATTTAATTTGGCGGAGAATAATCATCTTGTGCGCCTTACCCTTGCTAAATGGGAGCTGATATTTGGCTCCCAAAGCAAGTCAATAGGCAAACAAGAAAGAAGCAAACTGTGGGATGCCATTGGTGTTGAGCTTAGTAGCACTGCTCAACACCCACGTAGTGGCCCATCCTGCAGGAAACACTTCTACACTTTGAGAGGGGCCCTTATCAAAAAGATGAATCACGATCTTGATGTGGACAGTGGGACCATCCAGGCTCCAAAGAGTACCTACAGGCCGTATGAGGAGATGCTGAAGGCCAACATTCCACTTGCTCGGCTGCAGGGTGTGGATCCTGGGGATGACATCACAGGTTGGACTGAAGGTACATATTTTCTGCATTTTTTTTCCAGCTAATGTTAATGTATGTGATTTGCATTTTCTCTTTCTGGCCAACTAACAGTAGGACCTGTGAAGTAGTACATTATACCTCATAAATGTTTTACTTTCCTGTCTGTTGCTTTCTGCCTAGGTGCACACACCAACTCCTGCCCTTCAACCAACCTCAAGCCTAACCCAGTCTGCCATTGAAGGTATTTAACACTAATTTAGGTGCTGGTTGTTTGGGGACCAAATGGGTGTGGGTGCACCTCAAACAATAGAGTGGGGCACTGTTGAGGATTAATAATATGGACCTGCGGCCTAATTTCACGGCCACTTTAACCCTCACAGCAACTAACTAACAAGGCCCTAACATGTGTAGCTATGTTGGAAGCCAGAGATGTGTGGCCATATATCTGCATATACATGTGGAAGCCACACTGGCCTTGATTAGTGAATATTAGTGAATGAGCTGCTCACACACACCTTAATGCATGGTGTATTTTTTGCCGCACATTACCAATGGCTCAATGTTTGCTTTGTTTTTGCCTAGCTGCCCCGCCATTGGCCCCAGCATCTCCTCAGGAGCCAAGCTACTCTTTGGATGTCGGTAAGTGCATGTGTCATCCTTGCTTTATCCGCTTAACCCAAGTGCATGTGTATCATTCCTCTTTTTTATTTGTAGGCCAAGTGACTGGTTCATCTTTGGACCCCACTTCCGATGTTGCAGGTCAACAGGACCCTGTTGGTGTGTATAGCAATAAATAATGTATTCTTTATGCTGTTTATGTTACACTGGTTCTATTTGGTTTGTCTAATAATCTACATGTTTGCTCTGTCAATTTGAAGATGCCTATTTTGAGTGCTTATTCCATCCCCAGGGTCAGTCTAATAGTCTTTGGAGTGATTGCAATGCATTTTTTATAAAATATTTTTAGACAAACATTCACCCAAGTAGTTGGAGGAATATTTTGAGACATTAATTGTGTATTTTAGTTGGCCAGAATATCGGAAGTGGCTGTCCGGAAAGGGCCCTTCACGTTCAGGCTGCCAGAGTTGTTTTGGCTTGATGATCTAGTATGTATTTTGGCTCTACTTTTGTGCCACTTTCTTCAGGCAACTTGTGTTTCAACATGTATTTTCCAGGGCAAAGCTCGAGTGAGGGCCCCACTCCAGACATCTGGGAGATTGCGGGTATGTGTAATTTTAGCAATGTGTCTGATCTTATTTGGCCCAATTATTGCCTCATATTCCTCTTACATACATGTTAGCAATCTGAGTTTCTAATATACCTTTTGGCTAGTGTGTAATCTTGCACTTTGTGGAGGTATGGGCTCGAAAGGCTACCCATGTTACATTTGAGTTTTGTCCACTGACCTACTAACCTGACTTTCCTGTTTAGCATATGCCAACTTGCCGGATATCTCGGATGTGGATTTGCCCCTCTCTGGCAGCGATACCCCGCTCCTACCTGTGCCGGACGACACGGAGGTAACATGGCTGATTTAGAGGACCAATAACCACATTGCCATGTTCGTGGGTAGGCGATGAACCAACATGTCACATTTCCTTTCTTGGTCGTTTTTGCAGGAGGCGGGACCAGAACCCCAAGCTGGGACCTCTTCCCAAGTGCAATGCGGCCAAGCTTCAGAGGCTCAAACAAGGGTAAGTTGTATTGTTACAGTTTGGGCAAATGATTTGGAGGGGCATAGCTGCATTGGTTCTGTTTGACTAAAATGTTGTTTTCTATTTTGTTAGCCTCAAACCACAGCAAGAGGAGGTGTGGCACCAACCAGTCAGGATTTTTATGAGCTAGGGGTCCGGATGCTGGAGGACTACAGTCGCCAACAGCCGCGTGATGGAACTAATGAGCGCATTGCGGCGTTGGAACATCAGGTGCTGATGTGTCAGCAACAAAATGAGGCCCAGCAGCGCCAGATCGACCAGTTGCTCCAAAACCAACAACAGAACCAGGAACTTGGTCGCCTCGGCAATCTAATGGAGCAATCTCTCCAGCGACAGGACCAAACTTTGTTGTTGATACAACAGCTCATACAACAGCAGTCTATTTTTTTACTGCACTGTTGTCCCCCAACACCGCCCCTAGCAATGACTCCCAACCTCCCCGGCCACCCAGCCAAGAATATTAATTTGTTTGTGGCTATATTTTTTTTCTGTAAATATATTTGATTAACCCACCTCTAAATTGTGTTTTTCCTAAGACATAGCTAAGAACACAGTCAGGGATGAGTATCTTGATCTACATATGTAAATGTAGTCCCAAATTTATGCCACACATTTGTGACCATAGCTTACTATGGTTTACACATTAAATGGCTCCAAAGGTATGGCAAAATTTACACACAAATGGGTTTGCAGACACTTAAACTATGCTTGACAAGGCACAACACTGTAATTATCAAAATATAAAATTTTTTATTCTAAAGGTGGGCAACAGGCCCAACATTGGCCCACAAAGGGGCTCCAACAAGGGGCCAGTCATCCCCCCACCCTAACGACGCCGCCACCTCTTCTTGGCCAGCAGCATAAGGCGAAGACGCCGGATCGACCGCCACAGTCTGCGATGCTGGTTTTCACAAGCTGTAGAGATTTAAAAAAAAAACAGATTTAATAAATGGAATGTGACCTCAACAGACACAGATGTAGCAATGTAATGTCAGTGGGTCCAATTAGCTGACACTCACATTAACATTGTTGCCCACTGTGCCCTTAGTTGTTAACATTATATGAGTACTAGTGGCTGGCTTAAATGTGGCCACCACATCCCAAGCATACATTTACTCTTAACTCTTGGGAATCAAAGAAGGTATAAGTCCCAGTGTGGACATTTATGTGTTTAGTCACAGCCAAACATCAGGGCCAAAGTCCTAACGAGTAAACTAGTTTGTCCCAGAATCTTAGAGGTCACGACCTAAGCAGGCCCATTTGGTTGTGTCTAAACCACAAATTGTCTCTATGTGGCAAACTCAAGAATGTGAGGCAACAATCAAGCATGCAGACAGGCATGTAGGATTGTTGCCCAAACACATGTAACCTAGATGTGTGTTAATTTAACACATAGGTACATTGTAAATGTCTGCAGATTTGACTATAAGACATAGGGTTCACAAGTCTTTAGGCATATGAAGTGGGATGTAATCACCATCGCAGCTGTGGCGGGGGCCCATGCTGCTGGCCGTCCCTGGAGCTGGGGTGGGGAGGATGGTCACCGGCTCCGTCTGCGTAGCAACATCTGTCAGGAGAAAGCAAAAGAGAAAAGCAAAATTAGTGGGCCAATGACACCTGACTATTTGACATCCATCTGGTTAGGGAGTCAGAAAAATCAAATGCTTGCATGGTTACACACATGTTGTCCAACATTAGCATATTTCCTGGTCCATGAGTTCATGTAAATTATTTATGGTTGCAACATGGACCCCTAAAGATAATGTGCCAATAACCTTGACAGTGCAATGTTAAGGACTAATTTGCAGTTGATTGTCGAATGTTACTAGTGTACAACATGTGTTAGCCGGAACAACTTAACCAAATAACACATTTGCTAGCCCCCATCATGGTGTGGGCAGAAACATAGGGGTGGTTGCCAGTTGGATAGCACTGTAGTGGGGTTTGTGATGTTAATGTACATTATCAAATCAGCTTGTACTATGGACCAGGAAACATGTGTCTGTTAAAAGTGGGCCAAGACCCAGGATTGATACTATTCTGTGTTTTGGTTCACTTTGGCAGAGCACCACAATTTGAGTGAGACACCGTCCGCCGCCGCTGCCTTCCGCACATCACTCCTCCAGTGTGTGCGCACGCGCAGCCCATTAGGAAACAGAGAGCGCAGGCGCACACACATCTAGAGGGGCAAGCAGGAGGCTGCGCCGGTGGCTTATGCCACCCCCAATGAGGTAAGGAGTTTGTGGTGTTTTTTTGGGGGGGGGCCCTGGGTGAGGGAGGTGATTGGGCAGGGAAGCTTCGAGATTCCAGGCACAATCAACAATGGGTGTTGGTCCACTTTAAGGAATGTCATAACATAGGGAATGTGATGGATAACAACAAACACTTACCATGACTATGCCCGTGGAGAAGGCGTTGCCAAAAGGCCATGGAGGTGCCGCCTATATGATGCCCTGCAAATTAGAGAGGAATGGCAAGGGCTAAGTACAAATGGCCAGATGAAACCTGTCACTAACAATGACAAAATGTGCACTCACCAGGGGATGATCCGCCACTTGAAGCCCAGGGAGGGCTCTGAGGAGGAGGCGGGGAGCCTCGGCTCCTCACACTCTGCTCGGAAGATCCCCCAGCCAAAGGGCCACCCTCCTCCCTCTCACTCCCTGCTCCTTCAGGGAGTGTGGGAGAGTCCATTCCTTCCACCCCACTTGGACTCCCCACTTGAGAGTGGCCCCTTGGCTGGTGAGACTCCTCAGAGTCAGAGTGTGAGGAGCTGAGGCTTGATCCTGCCAGCCCCCCAGCAGCACACTCCTCTGGGGCATCATCCCCTTCCTCCCCTGGGTCCTCCAAATAGGATCCGCGAGAGGGACCCTCCCCCGATGACTCCCCCGAGTTCGCCTGCCTGGTTCGGGGGAGGAATCCCTTCCCACGTTTCCCCAGGGGAGGACGCTTATCTGTGTTGAGGGGGTGAAAGAAAATAATTAATATTAAGACCACAAATGGACACAGCTTAGCAGATTATTTAAACAAAAGTATAAACATAGCATAAGCTTAAACTTACCTGATGCGTAGGCATCATATAGGCGGTACACGCCTTCAGGGTCCCGTCGCTTGAAGTCCGACCACTTTTGTTGTATTGCTCGGACGGAGAGCTGGGTGTTGAAGCGCCGGGACACTGTGGCCTTCACCTCCATGGCTATTCTTTTTTTTCCCCCACGGGCATAGTCATACTGCTTGATGCAGAAATCCTATGAGAAATGAAAAACAAACACAAATCAATACATGACATCACAACAATGGCATAAACAGTTATACTGAGACCAGATTAAAGTGGACCCACACCCCGGATTTTGACTATTCTGGGTTTGGGTCCACTTTGGTGGGGCACACCAATCGGGGGTGGTCCGCTGTCTTAAACCCCTTTGGAAGGCCAGAAATACACCACTGACCACGCTCCCACGTGACTGCACCAGGCTAGCACAGCGCTCTGCGCCGCTGTGGTATGCGCATCCAAGGCCGTTTGGACGTGCATACCAGCTCAGCTGCCTCTGAGCGCCGAAGGACGCGTGTGGCGTTTGACTCTAACAGGGAGGGCGCCTGTGCAGGCCATTAACAAATGTCTGGTGCAGGGGACCACCCTGCTAGAGGGAAGCGCAAGACGCATCCGCAGCTCACGCATGCACAGATGGGACGGGGCTGAGGTAAGGTTTACGGGCCTCCAGGGGGGTTCATCCCCGCAGGACATCCAGATTGGGGATGCACCGCGGGGAGTGATCAGATTGGTCCTGAAAACTAATAGATTTCAGGGCCAATACCCCCTGTGTGTTGGTCCACTTTAAACATAAAATGCAAGAAAAACATACTCACTTTGACCACCTGCCCATTTACGCGGCTATCCACGCGCATGCATTTTTTTTTGGCTTGCCCAGGAGGGGAAGGGGTGGGAGGGGTGTTAGGTGGGGGAGGTGAGGTAGATGGGGGAGGTGGGGGAGGGGTGGTGGGGTCAGATTCGGAGGAGGAGCTGGAGAGGCGCTGAATCCGTCTCCTGGGCAGCATGGTGGAAACGCTAAGGAGGAAACAGGAACCGGATATGACCAAAGCGACAGGGAACCAAAAAAAAAAAAAAACGCTCCGCACACCAGGAACAAGCTAATATCAGCTATGTGAAAGCTAAGTGGCAGAAAAAGTAAATTGACGCATTACAACAAGCTATTGGCCTAAGCACGAGTCATTTTTAGCTTTAGGTGGCTTTGAAACGCAAAGGAGGAAACCGGAACCAGATATGACCAAAGCAACTGTGATATAAATTTCAAAAAACAAGCTCCGTGCACCAGGAACAAGCTAATATCAGCTATGTGCAAGCTAAGTGGCGGAAAAAGTAAATTGACGCATTACAACAAGCTATTGGCCTAAGCGCTAGTCATTTTTAGCTTCAGGTGGCTTTGAAACGCAAAGGAGGAAACCGGAACCGGATATGACCAAAGAAACTGTGAAATAAATTTCAAAAAACAAGCTCCGCGCACCAGGAACAAGCTAATATCAGCTATGTGCAAGCTAAGTGGCGGAAAAAGTAAATTGACGAATTACAACAAGCTATTGGCCTAAGCGCTAGTCATTTTTAGCTTTAGGTGGCTTTGAAACGCAAAGGAGGAAACCGGAACCGGATATGACCAAAGCAACTGTGAAATAAATTTCAAAAAACAAGCTCCGCGCACCAGGAACAAGCTAATATCAGCTATGTGCAAGCTAAGTGGCGGAAAAAGTAAATTGACGCATTACAACAAGCTATTGGCCTAAGCGCTAGTCATTTTTAGCTTTAGGTGGCTTTGAAACGCAAAAGAGGAAACCGGAACCGGATATGACCAAAGCAACTGTGAAATAAATTTCAAAAAACAAGCTCCGCGCACCAGGTACAAGCTAATATCAGCTATGTGCAAGCTAAGTGGCGGAAAAAGTAAATTGATGCATTACAACAAGCTATTGGCAAAGACGCCATTAATTATTAGCTTGATTTAGCAGGGGGTTCAAGATACTGTAATGCATAGGTCCTTGAAAACCAAAAAGCTTGGTGCTTAAAAATACAAATCTTATTCCTTCATAAAATCATCACACAATAAAACTATCCAACTACATGATAATGTGGCACACAGGAGAATGCATAACGGATTGTTATGAGCTTGTACGCCTGAATAAATCCTGCAGAATGTGGACATGCACGCTCACAACTACAGTGTATTCATTAAGAACGACTGGGGTCGCGGGAAGTGAATTTCTTGAAAATGGCAGAAGGGCACATGTATGAACAGCACAGCGCAGCACAGCGCCGCTCGCGCCGCCACATAGCGAATCAAAACAGCGACTGCACAAACTCTGACCACCACAGATTCATCAAGGACAGGGCTGCCGAATAGCTTGGGTGATGACAATTTCGAAGAGCGAACGTGAGCGCCAAACATGACTGACTAAAAAGTAGCTTTACAAGCCCCGTGTGTTGTGAAAACAAGCGATTTTGAGCCCAATGAGTTTTGTGGGAGGAGATGCATTTTAGATGTCACTCACAACATTACAGTGTAAAAATAACAACTTTCATCTAAAAAAGAAAAATAACAAGACAGATTAATAAAACATATCCCAATAAACATGTGTTGAATTTTGTGCCAAAGACAAGAACACAAAAACCACTTAAAACAATCATTGCAGCGTCTGCCATTGAAATGTATGGGAGAGCGGCAGGTAGTGCCAGGTCATACCTGTCGCTGTGATGGAATTAGCAGCGGCGCTGTTCGTTGCAGTCGGCTACATGATAAATCCCGCGCTAGCCGTCGCTCTCACCGGCGCTAGCCTCATTTAGCTTGTGTAGGGATCTTCCCGGGGATGGTGTGTTTGGACACAGTTCACGACAGACTTAGGTGTTATAAAAGCAGGTCTTGGCGTTTATTCATGGCATAAACAGTCCAGTAAACAAAACATACAGCAGCAGCGTGCTTCTTTAGTGTACAAAACAAAATAAAGACCTAGCCCGTCTGGGCGCTTACTAGCAGGTTCTTCTCACCTAGCTGACACTTTCAAAATACAGCGTTCGCCTGGACATCGCAGGGTGAGTTTTTAGCTCCAGCAGTGGCTGCGTTCGCAGCTTCCTTCACACACACACACACACAGGCTGTTCATTTCAGGCTGAGAGCAATAGCCTGCAGTCTCTGCAGAGCTTTTACCTCCCAGGCTAATTAGGATCAGAGCTCACCTGATCCAAAACCCAAACTGGATCGGGGAGGTGTGGAATGACAGGTCCCTCTACCAAACCTACCTGCCATTCCATATAAATCCAGGCCCGGCAAAATTTAAACAACACCTCAGCAGCATATCACTGCTGGGAAACAAATCAATCCTGGACTTACCATCTCACCCAGCGTAGTAACCTAGGTGAAATGTACACCCCCTCGATCACTTCTCCAGTGACATGTCTACATATCCCCCCCCTCTTCTTCAGACCGGAGGGCTGAGCATTTTGTCCCCACAGACAATGTACCCTCGACAATGCGTCAGCATTTGCCTGTAATTTCCCTGGCCTGTGTTCCACAGTGAAATTAAAGTTTTGTAGGGACAGAAACCATCTAGTCACTCTTGCGTTTCTCTCCTTATTTAACTTCATCCATGTTAGGGGGGCATGGTCTGTCACTAACTTGAATTTCCTTCCTAGCAAGTAATATTTTAGGGATTCGAGGGCCCACTTCACTGCCAAACATTCTCGCTCCACAATGGCATAATTTTTTTCGGCCGGGGTTAGCTTTCTACTCAAGTACATCACCGGATGCTCCTCACCATTTACTACTTGTGAGAGTACTGCACCTAAGCCTGTGTTAGAAGCATCTGTCTGGACCAGAAATTCTCGCCTGAAATCGGGGGTAACTAACACAGGTTGTTGGCACAAGGCAGATTTAAGGCTTTGGAAAGCCTTCTCGGCCTCTGGAGTCCACGTGATCATGGCTCTCTTTCCGCCCTTGGTCAAATCAGTTAGGGGAGCAGCAACTGAGGCAAAGTTCGGCACAAATCTACGGTAATAGCCCGTAATACCAAGGAAAGCTCTGACCTGTTTCTTTGTCAGGGGTCTAGGCCAATTCTGTATTGCCTCCACTTTATTAAGCTGTGGCTTAATCAACCCTCTTCCAATAATGTAGCCCAGATACTTGGCCTCTTCTAGGGCTATTGCACACTTCTCGGCATTTATGGTCAACCCCGCATCACTTATGGTATCCAATACAGCCTGTACCTTACAGAGGTGACTTTCCCAATCAGGGCTAAAAATGACCACATCATCGAGGTAGGCAGCTGAGTAATCACGATGTGGTCGCAAAATCAAGTCCATCAACCTCTGGAAAGTCGCAGGTGCTCCATGTAACCCGAACGGCATCACTACATACTGGAATAGCCCATCAGGGGTGGAGAATGCAGTTTTCTCTTTAGCCTCATTAGTAAGTGGAATCTGCCAATAGCCCTTTGTGAGATCGAGGGTGGTTATGTATCTGGCATTACCCAACTTCTCAATCAACTCATCTACCCTGGGCATAGGATAGGCATCGAATTTTGAGATCTCATTCAACTTTCTGAAATCGTTACAGAACCTCCAAGTTCCATTAGGCTTTGGGATTAATACAATCGGGCTGGACCATTCACTCTGTGACACCTCAATTACTCCCAGATCAAGCATACGCTTTACCTCGGCAGATACGGCTTCCCTACGGGCTTCTGGGATCCTATAGGGCTTGAGGTTTACTCTGCTTCTAGGCTCAGTTTCAATGTGATGACAGATGAGGTGTGTACGCCCTGGAAGGTCATAAAACTTGTCTTTGTTTTTCTGTAAAAATTCCTGAGCCTCCTGTTTCTGTGACACTGATAGGGTATCACCAACCTTGACTGGAGGGATTGGTTGTGACAAATTACTAACAGTATTTGTCGCCCCCAAGGATTCCCTGTCTTTCCAGGGCTTAATCAAGTTTACGTGGTAAACTTGGAAAGTCTTCCTTCTACCTGGTTGGTGCACCTTGTAGTTCACCTCACTGACCTTTTCCACAATTTCATAGGGACCTTGCCACTTCGCCAGGAATTTACTCTCAACAGTGGGAACTAGTATAAGGACCCTATCGCCTGGGTTAAATGTCCTGATTCTTGCAGACCGGTTGTAAATTCTACTTTGGGCCTCTTGCGCCCTCTGGAGGTGTTCCCTTACTAGGGGCATTACAGCGGCTATACGGTCCTGCATTTGTGCTACATGCTCAATAACGCTCTTGTATGGGGTGGACTCGCTCTCCCATGTCTCTTTTGCAATGTCCAGTAGACCCCTAGGGTGACGACCATAGACCAACTCGAATGGTGAGAACCCTGTGGACGCTTGGGGCACTTCCCTAATAGCAAACATGAGGTAGGGTAACAAATGATCCCAGTCACGGCCATCTTTTTCCACCACTTTTTTCAGCATATGTTTCAAAGTTTTGTTAAATCTCTCCACCAATCCGTCCGTCTGGGGGTGGTATACAGAGGTACGGATGGGTGAGATTTTAAATAGTTTGCATAACTCCTTCATCACCTTTGACATAAAGGGTGTACCTTGGTCAGTTAGGATTTCTTTGGGGATTCCAGTCCTAGAGAACATATAAAACAACTCAAGTGCAATTGTTTTAGATGCGGTGTTTCTTAAGGGCACAGCTTCAGGATAGCGGGTCGCATAATCCATGACCACCAGAATATATTGGTGTCCTCTAGTGGATTTTACAATGGGACCCACTAAATCCATGGCTATACGCTCAAAAGGCACCTCTATAATAGGGAGCGAAACCAAAGGACTGCGAAAATGTGACACTGGGGCACTAAGCTGACATGTGGGGCACGACTCGCAGTACTTTTTAATATCACCATATATCGCCGGCCAGTAGAACCTCTGGAGAACCCTCTCCTGCGTTTTGTCAGTCCCCAAGTGTCCCCCAAGAACATGGTTATGTGCCATGTCCAGCACCTGACGCCGGTACGGCTTAGGCACCAGAAGCTGTTCCACAATCTCATCCTTAACCTTAGTGACTCTATAGAAAAGATCATTAGTCACAGAAAAATGTGGAAATCTTTTCTCAGCATCTGGTTCCTGAGGTACCCCATTCATGACAGCAACCTGCTCTCTCGCATTTTTGAGAGTGGGGTCCTGTAACTGTGCAGTCCCAAAATTATCCCTAGACACCTCTAAGTCGGGTATATTTTGCTCAGTGGGAGGAGCCTCCTCCTCTCCAGCCAGGACCTGCAAAGGAAAACAATTATTTTCATCCTGCACACTTTTATCATTTACAGGGGGTAACGCAACAACCTTAGGAGTTTCCTCACTCCTTTCGGGGGATTTTCTTTTTCCCCAGAGAGCCCAGAATAGTGGAAAATCGCGCCCCAGTATTACGTTGTGCATCAGATTTTTAACCACACCCACTTCATATTGTACGGTGCCTTGTTTAGTCCCGACTTCAGCCAGCACTATAGGGTACACTTTTGTATCCCCATGTATACAAACAACACTCATATGCTTTTTACACTCAAAGTCCCCAGCCACCAGGCTGGCATGCACCAAGGTTACGAGGCTTCCTGAGTCCAGCAACGCCTTAACAGGAAAGTCATTAATTGTAATGTCGCAGATTTGCGGTTCAGTCTCTAGTCCAGGAACTGCAACACAAGATGGTTCCGCAAATAGCGACTGACGCCGACTAACCTCACAGTCCATGGGCTCAGTGGTAAGAGGGCAATGGGCAGACACGTGTCCCGTCTCATGGCATCTCCAGCACTGGATAGAGCCTGTTCTCCTTGGCCAGGAGTCCTTTTTAGGGCTACTTAGCCACCCGGGACCATCTCCAGTCTTTTGCCCCTGAGACACCACTTGAGCCCTTTTTCCTCCCTCAGCACCCCTCCACACTCCCCCAATAGATGGAAGTCTCTTACCAGCTGATGGCACAGATCTGGCACTCCGGGGAGGTGAGGGGGCTGCAGAAACATCACGGAGGTAGTCCTCAGTCGCCTGGAATCTCTCCACAAGGTTGACAAGTTCGTTTGCATTCTTAGGGTCACCTTGTCCCACCCAGCGTTGCAGGTCAGCAGGAAGTGCTCGGAGGTAGCGGTCCATCACAACCCTCTCTAGGATCTGTGCAGGAGTAGAAGTGTCTGGCTCCAACCACTTCCTCGCCAAATGGATCAGGTCATACATCTGGGACCTCGCCGATTTGTCCAAACTGTAGCTCCAGTTGCGTACCCTCCTGGCACGGACCGCAGTAGTAACGCCTAGCCGGGCAAGTATCTCCGCTTTTAGCCGAGTATAGTCCTTAACCTCTTGCTCACTGAGGTCATAGTAGGCCTTTTGAGGTTCCCCTGTTAAATAGGGCGCAATTACCTCTGCCCACTCAGCGACGGGTAACTTCTCTCGCTCAGCCGCACGCTCAAACCCAGTTAGGAAGGCCTCAACATCATCCTCAGCAGTCATCTTTTGCAGCGCTCGCTGCACAGCTCTTTTCACATCAAAAGTCTCTGGAGCGGCTCGCACCACTGTGTGGGGGTTAGCAACCACAGGCGCCTCTTGTTTTGCAATCAGGTGTTCAATAAGTTGTTGTTGGGCAGCCATGGTCTGTTCATGGCGTCTATTAGCCTCTATCTGGGCCTGTTGTTGTTGCAAACTTACTTGCATAAACTGCTTCAGCATCTCCTCCATGTTGCCCGACTGTTCTTGGAGTGTAGTTGCAGCTTTCACCCAAGACATAGGCAGCTGTAGCCAAGTCTGTCCACACCGTTGCCCCTAGCAACCGTTTTGCCCGCTCCGCAGCACCAATTGTAGGGATCTTCCCGGGGATGGTGTGTTTGGACACAGTTCACGACAGACTTAGGTGTTATAAAAGCAGGTCTTGGCGTTTATTCATGGCATAAACAGTCCAGTAAACAAAACATACAGCAGCAGCGTGCTTCTTTAGTGTACAAAACAAAATAAAGACCTAGCCCGTCTGGGCGCTTACTAGCAGGTTCTTCTCACCTAGCTGACACTTTCAAAATACAGCGTTCGCCTGGACATCGCAGGGTGAGTTTTTAGCTCCAGCAGTGGCTGCGTTCGCAGCTTCCTTCACACACACACACACACACACAGGCTGTTCATTTCAGGCTGAGAGCAATAGCCTGCAGTCTCTGCAGAGCTTTTACCTCCCAGGCTAATTAGGATCAGAGCTCACCTGATCCAAAACCCAAACTGGATCGGGGAGGTGTGGAATGACAGGTCCCTCTACCAAACCTACCTGCCATTCCATATAAATCCAGGCCCGGCAAAATTTAAACAACACCTCAGCAGCATATCACTGCTGGGAAACAAATCAATCCTGGACTTACCATCTCACCCAGCGTAGTAACCTAGGTGAAATGTACACCCCCTCGATCACTTCTCCAGTGACATGTCTACACTTGATAAATGCGTCATTATGGCCGACGCCGGGCGTACTTGAGTCGGTAGCCGCCGTTAGCTGGCGGGACCTGGCGCTCGTCAGACACTACCTGGCACTATCGCTTGATGAATAAGGGCCCTAGTGTCTATAAGATAACCACCCCTGGGGCATAACAATTTTGGATGCCCTGCTCTGTAAGACCCCACCAGTTCCCCAATGTTCGTACCTCGTCGATTAACCCATAGCCCATGCGTGGCCATCAGCAGCATCTCTTGCATATTTCTTGGGCTGTGCGTGGCTGGGTCCCCTATAACTAAATTAATATATATATTCAATATATTATTGACATTGGGTATGGCTTAACCCTTTAAGTGCGAGCCTTCCTAGATTTTTTGTCACCCCTTGTTGCCAGACCATGTTTCACTATTTGGCGCTACATATGCTCAACCTTAATTTTTGTAGGGATTTCCAGGGATTTTCCAGGAACATTATTTATTATTTTTTTCAGCAGATTCTGAGCTTCAACATGCAATGTCTTGTTTGGCCTTTTTTTAGTGTATTGTTAATACATTTGGGTGAAATATGTGCAAAAAAATAAAATAAAATCTATTTTTTGCAATTTGCATTGTTTTTATGTAATAAAAAATGTAAGTCTGTCAATAAAATCTTATTGCGTGTGAAACTCCAATTTCTGCCGGTCACAGTGGTACCACATATGTATTGGTAGAAACCCTTTCCTGCCCAGGATACTCCCCCAAACTGAAACAGCGCTTTAGGAGATTTTCAGAAAAAATACAACTATGCTACGCGCTAAGCGCACCTTGCAGTTTTTCCAGAAAAACAACCCTTTACATTTGAAATACCCCCCACGAACTATATATGGAAGTACATACCTCAAGCTTTCTAGGTGTACCAGATTTTCTGGAAGTAATCCTTCACTCAATTCTTTGGTTGCACCAGTTTCCCTAAAAAAGAATAAAAAAGAAGAATAAAAGCCACATTTTCCTAAAAAAAACTATATGCAAACAAAAAAAAACAAGTAAAATCTGAAAAAGCAACATCCCCCGAACAGAATGGTACCCAACATGCATAGGTAGTGTCAAGGGAAGAGTTGCCAAACACCCCAAAAGTAAAGCATGTGCATAACGGTAATTTTACTTGAAATTTTCAGCTCTGCAGACAAAGTGCGCAGCTTGCAATTTTTCAACCAAAACAACCTTTACATTTGGAATATCCCCCATAAACCATATATTCCCTGAAAGTACACATGTTAAGCTTTCTAAGCGTACTGAGTTTGTTGTAGTGGGCCCATCTTTCTGGAAGTAATCCCTTGAAGAATTCTTAGGTTGCACAGGGTTTCCCTAAAGAAAATTCTAAAAAAGCAGAATAAAAACATGTTTTCCTAAAATATCAATATGCAAACAAGAAAAAACAAGCTAAATCTGAAAGCGCAAGGTCCCCCGAGCAGAATAATACCCAACATGCATAGGTACTATTAACCCTTTTAGTTGCCAGCCTACTTGATGTTTTGTCCCCCTCTGTTGACAGGTCATTTTTCCCCATTTTGCACCATGTTTAACCTTGATTTTTGCTGGAATTTCCAGAAACAATTTATACATATTTTTTGCAGCAGAGTTTAGGCTTTAACATGTCTTGTTTGTAATAGTTCTACTGTTTTTTTAAATATTTTTGCGTAAAAAAACAATATTGCATGTGATAGCCCCATTTCTCCCGATTACAACGGTACCACATATGTAGCCCCCCATTCTTGCCCAGGAGACCCCCCCAAACTGAAAAGAGCACTTTATTACATTTACAAATAAAATACAACTACTATCCACACTATAAACATAAGGAGTTAATTTAAAACAAAAAATGACATAGGGTCCCCCCTCTCAGGGGGGGGGGGGGGCCATTTTTGGGGGAATTTTAAGGGTTAGGGTTAGGCTAACCCTAACCCTTCAAAATCCCCCCAAAAATGACGTAGGGTCCCCTCTACCTGTCATAACCAGCCCGGGAATAGCTATGGGGGCTTGTAGGAACAGAGTGGAGGGGCCAGATTTTGTGGCCCCCCACCCGGCAGCCTACAAGCCCACATGCCCTGTGTGGGCCCGGGCTCTTCTGCCCCCCCTGGGCTTTGGGGAGGCAGGTAATTGGGGGTGCGGGGGTTAATGGCAAGTCACCCGCTAGCTGCAGGTGACTTGCCAGCCCCCAGGCTTGTGAACTGGTATAGGGGTCTCATGGACCCCTTACCAGTTCACAAGGGGTTAAATGTAAAAATAAACACACAGACACATAAGAAAAAAAATGACATTTTTTTTTTTTCTCTACTCACCTTTCGATGTCCTAATCCTGCCCCACGATGCTCTGATGACAGCTGCTGGAGATCGGTGGAGGAAAGCTGGTAACCAGCCCTCCACCTCCGATCTACAACAGCAACTGAGCTTTGGGTCCCGACTTCCGGGTGACAGGTGTCACCAAGGGGCGGGGCTAGCAGTCTCGACCTAGGAAGTGAGTGAGAGGGAGAATTTCTCACCCTCTCCTCACCATGGAAGAGCCCGGGGCAGCGAACGGAGGCCCCCCCCCCCCCCCCCCCCCGGTGAAGAGGAGACCCCGCGGGAGGGATTGGGCTGCAGGTGAGTAAATGTCATTTTTCTTTTTTTTTTCTTTTTTTTTACAGTTTGTGGCAGCGGCTGAAGCGGGGGGGTGCTATTCCAGATGCCCTCCTGAGGACAGAAGAGCCCCGGGGGGATCGGATGCCCCCGGGTGCATAGAAGACCCTGCCCGATCCAACGAGAGGTCAGGTGAGTCTCACATAGCTGGCACTTAACGGTAGGAGAGGCTGCTACGTGAGACTGCAGATGATACTAAGCTGTGTAAAGTAATTCAAACAAAAGAGGACAGCAGGCAGCTACAAACAGATTTAGATAAATTGAAAGCACGGGCAGTTGATGGCAAATGATGATTAACACAGATAAATGTAAGGTTATGCACATGGGAAGGAGAAATCTGTGTCATGATTACATACTAAATAGAGAAATACTTGGTAAAACAACAATGGAAAAGGACCTAGGAGTTTTAGTTAACAATAAGCTCAACTGCAGTAATCAATGACAGGCAGCTGCTGCCAAAGCAAATAGGATCATGGGGTGCATCAAGAGGGGCATAGGTGCTCATGACCAGAGCATCATTTTACCCCTGTACAAGTCACTGGTCAGACCCCATTTGGAGTACTGTGTACAGTTCTGGGCACCTGTGCTTCAAAGGATATATCAGAACTGGAGCGCGTTCAAAGAAGAGCAACTAAGTTAATAAAAGGAGTGTGGGGGCTAGAGTACCCTGAAAGATTGTCAAAGTTAGGTTTATTTTGGTTAAAAAAAAAAGATGCTTGAGGGGTGATCTAATAACTATGTCTAAATAAATTCAGAGTCAATACAAAGATCTGCCCCACAATATATTTATACCCCGGAGTGTAACCATAACCTCAGGGCATCCACTAAGGTTAAAGGAAAGGCGCTTTCTCCACCGACATAGAAGGGGATTCTTCTCTGTAAGAGCAGTGAGACTATGGAACCCGCTGTCAGAGGAGGTAGTAATGAAGGATACAGTAAAAAAGTGGTCTTGATGCCTTCCTGGTATGTAATAACATTTCCAGCTATGGCTACTAGACCATTGGAAGGAGATAAACAGGCTGAACTGGATGAACTAAAGTCTTTATTCAGCCTTACATACTATGTTACTATGTAAATGGCTGAGGTGGCCGCACACAGCCATGGAGGGATGCAGAAAGTGAGAGTGCGGCTAAGATTCCATTGACGTTTTGATTGGAAAAAAAGCTGATTGAAGCAAAGATGAACCAAACCAAAACCCTGGATGATAAAAAAAAATGGATTTCACTATGGATTCATTTTAATGACTGCTGGGCAACTAAATTGGGAAGATCATCACATGAGACAGCAAACATGCCGCATAAGGCGACACGCGACAGATGAGGAAGGTCATTAGTGAGGAATCTTAAAAGCAAGAAGTCAGGAGCATTGATAAGTACAGTAAATAATTTTAAAGAACGTATTTACCCAAAGCCAGATTTCCACCACATGTTGGAAAACTGATTTAAAGGAGGACCAAATATTTATATCTAAATCAAACACAGCAATATTACTTAAGGTGCATTTAAATCATTAAAATGTTTCAGTCATATAAAATGTGGTTAATGGAGATTTAAACAACATTAGCCTTTTTTATTTAAAAAACATCAGCATTTTAATTTAGTATTTGTTTGCCATTGCAGTCAACAACACGTTTACACACAGTTCTACACACTTTGTTTAGCCAGATCCTTTGCTGTTGTTTATGCGAGTGGTCTTGTTTACAAGCCTTCATTCACTTATATATAACTGAAACATCAAACATCCCATAGTAATCTGCAGATTACAGCACTCTGGAAATCTACAGTTTACAGTAAGGTACAATAAATCTACTTTATCAGTGCATGTTTGACCAAAAGAGCACAAAAAGCATATTACTAAAAGGTTTTAAATGAAAAAAGCTTACCTTCTTTAAACAGAAAGTAGTTACATGGTACATACAGTAGTCTTAAATTTGGGGTTGATTTTGTTGAATCACTAGCTAGAAATACAATGAAAAGCAATGGTGCTTTTTACTCCCAAGAAAAGTAGTTAACTTTTTACACATTTTTACACTAGTAAGTTTCCATTGATTTTCATTGTATTCTAGCTGGTGATTTAGCAACAGTGAAATTCCTGTGATTTTTTCAGCAATAGTGAATTTTTTACTACCAAGAGATTTCTTTTAAATCTTGGAGGCTAATTCACTACGAATGGCAGGTATTGCCAGATGAGAGTCTGTATAGCGGCGCTTAGAGCGACTGCTAGTAGACGCTGTAAGCAGGTATCGGGCACTGTAACAGAGTGTCTTGGTAGCGCTGCAGCAAGCGAGAGGTAGCGCGAGCTTAGTGCATCCGGCACTCGCCGTTGCACACCATATTTAACAAAACACTACATAGCGTCGGCACTCTAAAGCTGGCCGCTGTAGCATAGAGCGCCAGGAGCTGTGTGATCAAAGTATACACCAGTAACAAAGCAAAAACACATGGAATGACATTGTTTTAACACTGGGACAATAACACTTTAGTGCCAGACCTGTAATGACAATTCTGCATAAAAATATAAAAAGTCCCAAAAATGTATAAAAGTGTTTGTATGCAACCAGGAGAGGTCACACAATGATTTGAGCAAAAAAAAAAACATTTTAAATTGCCAAACACGCTATTTATACACAACTAATGAAGCCCTATTGGAATGTATGGAGAGCGCTACAGAGCGACAGGTACTACATGGCGCTCCTGAACCTAGAGCGCCGGCGCTATATGCTGATCCGCCTGGATTAATACAAGTGACGCTACATTAGAGGCGCTCACCAGATTCGCTTTCTTGAATGTGGTTTTGTGTACAGCGCCCAGCGTTCACCAGACGCTGCCTGCCTCTACGAGGCACTACTTGGCGCTGTCCCTTCTTAAATAACCCCTTTACTGAATCAAGGCCATTGTGTGTGCAAAAATAAATACAACCAAAAGTGAAAAAACTGTATTGTGGTGACCATAGGAAGCTCCCTAAAAGTTCCCAAGAAGAAAAAACGCCAAAGAGGAGATAGGGTTAACCTCCTCCCCCTTCTAAAAAGATGCGCCACAGCCATCAGGTGCTTCCATAAGGTGTCCCCCAGACCAGGGGTTCTCAACCTTTTTATGCCAAGTACCCCTTAGCCACATGACGTTCCAAACAAGTACCCCAAAGGGGGTGATTCATTATAAATAATACAAAAGTAAGTAGGCCATAGGCCTTGTGGAACTTTTAAAGCAGGAAGGGATTAGGTTTAACTTGTAAAATATACCAGACCAGTCAGACACCCCCTGAAGATTTGCCTCAGAACACTGCCATGTACCCCCTGGGGTATGTGCCATAGATTCTGCGTTGGTCCCCACAAAAGGATTAAAAACCATGTATAAACTTCATATTCTGTTAGTCCTTATGGTAAGTACATTTTTTTTGCCTGGACAGACCCTTTAAATACAGATGTATTAAAGTGAGAAAATCCCTGGAAGACCCTTGCACACAGTGCCAGAGACAGAAAAACAACTACAAAACATATTTGAACATCCACCATATTTGACTGTAGGTATTGTGCTCTTGTATTTGTAGGCCTCACTCCAATTTTGGTAAACTGCAGAACATTATTGTGAGAAAATGCATATCATGTGATCACTCTAACAACATATATATGATATAGGATCACACAACAAGCTTCCTTACTCCAGTTCCCCTAACCAGCCCAAAGGCCTGAAATTCTAGCCATGGATACACTTGTTTCGGTTAAGGCAAAAAAGACAGCTCAAGTTAAATATATTTTAATGCAATAGGCGCATTAAGCAGTTATTACAAGCATTTGACTGAGGTGGAAATAATACAAATACCAGTCTGAGAAGTGGGATACAGGTTACAGGTAAAGTGGATTACAACCAGAGATACAACATAAAGTCAGGTTACTTTGATGCGTTCAGAAGAGAGGTTGGCTGGACAGCCTTCGGTGGCATTAAGCAGCCTGCTGTACCATGGAACCACACTTTACATGTGCGTCTTGTATTTAACCCTCAGCTGGACTCTACTAAAGCCCCTCTGGGTGAAGTTCCCAGCTTCTTCTTTGCTTGGGATCCCGTTTAGAATCTACAGATGCTATTTTGGGTGTAACCAATAATCCAAGGCTGATACCATCCTGGTTTTGGTGTCAATTGGGCTAGTCATGGGGCACTTGGAGAGTCCAAAGATGGAGTTCCTAGATCGGTCAGAACCCAATATCTTCTTTCCCACAAGTTCCACATATATGCACCTATGCGGCTTTCTGGGGCAGTTTTGGTTCTGTGTCTGGCTTGATGCTAGGACAGATAGTGGCCCAGTTTTGTTGCCCCGAAAATTCCTTTTAAGCATTTGTGCTAGGCACAGTTCTTGGCATGGGGCTGTCTCTGCCCCAGACAAAATCATTGCACAACCTGCCTTAGTACTTAGTCATAGATTTTATAGACTGCTATGACAAAGGATTAAGATAGGTCTGAAACACGTAAAATCTTTCACGTTGCCTTCTCTGCTCAGGTCTGGGTGATGACCTGAATTTATATCATTTCTTGGCATGGTGGTCTTTGTTGATTTTAAATGAATAGAATAAATTTTGGAAGTTTCAATAACTTTGGTTGTGGCGGCCATCCCTTTCTATCTTGAAGCTTTCTGTGGACATGAGGCCTGGCACCCATCACAAAGTGTTTAACAGCCTTCGTTTTTTTGTATGGTCTAATCAAGGTAAGTGGCCACAATCTAATGACTTATTGGCCACAAGCCCCATCTGTCATTGACTAGGCTCTTTGGTAATGCAATATATTTAAGGGATCATTTGCCCACATTTCTTACCCTCTTTCTGTTACCATGCCTTTCCATGTCTATACAACACCAGGAGGCATATGAGCAGGTGCTCAGCCATGCTCGAGAAGGTAGAGCCAAGGATCTCCGTACCTCCTGCAGATAGCCAGCAGTGTGGTGTGCTGCTGATAAAACATGTCTTGTCTGAGACTGCTCCTTGTCAGTGGTGGGAGAATGCTGCTTCCTGCCTCCGACTTGTGATCATCACCATGGAAAAAAATGGCAATCAAAAGGCAATAGTTTAATTCGCATTGTGTGTGTGTTTGTGTGTGTGTATTTGTCTCCCCCTACTCGATGCTTGCTGCTTTGTGTCACCATGCCTTTCCTTTCTTAATTATCTTTATTAATACATTTTTTTTGTTGGTATGCAAGGAATAGAGTTGCATTCTTGAGGGTCTGCACTTTACATCTTCATCACTGACGTCTCCAATCTTTTGGATTTTTTTCTTTTACTCATGTATATCTACATTTCTATGCTGTGATTGCCTTGGAACTACTATACCTGCTTGGGCATGGTAAGATCTTCCAAGCTACTTAAAAGTGCTCCGCAGAAAAGCTAATGTTAACATATGCCATATACCATAATGTTCCTCCCTTACAGTGTCATATATTTCTAAATGCTTAACTATTCTTATTTGTTTATTTTGTCAACCTGGTGATTGGGCTATTTAAAGCAATAATAATTTACATAGAAAAAAAATAAATAAAAATAGCTACATTTTCAAAGGCTTCCAGTATCTTTTCCTAATCTTTCACCCAGAACTGGAATATGCATTTTAAGATTAAATTAAATCTGCTAATTATGTTCTTAGAATTAACAATTATTTCTCTACCCTTTACTACCTTCTCCTGGCAACAAAAATGTCATTGCTGATTTCATTTATTCTTATTACAGGATTAAAAGAAGTTTCTAAAATGCAATTAAATGTGCCCTATAGCTATAGTTACTTTCCTTGCTAGATTCAAATTTCTTGGCTAAAACAACAGTATAAAATAAAATTATACAAACTTCCTGAGACGATTTTATAATCAGGAATTACATCTGTACTCCTCCAAATAAAAAACTGCTAGGCTGAGCAAAGCAATTTTATTATTGATGCAGGATCTATCTAGCTTTATATCGATGAATTTAAAAATTTAAATTGATTCATTTGGACTTTAGGATTCACTTTGTTTATTATATAATATAGTTTATTTGCAACTTGTTATGGCACATATGGGAAATGAGATTGTAGAGATTACTTTTAATTTTATGTTTTATGCATAACACAAACAAATAGTTATGCATGTAGTTTTACCTTCCATTGCAAAAACTGATATATCAATGCTTTGCCAACTGGCATCAGTAATCTCGGATAATGAAAATATAATTTTTCAACTGCATCTATTTATGCATCACAATGTTTTCCAATGTCAGCACATAATAATATAGGTTTAGACAAAAATCTTTTTCAAGTAGTCTAACACATAGTTATTGCTTTAAGACATAGTAAAATACTGAATATTAATAATTTGGTATCCATAATCTTGCTTGTTAGGCTAAAATAACTTATATGCTATCCTCAGAATGCTATTCAGTAGGAAACCCTTGCTTATATGACCCACAGTTTCCTCAATATGTCAGAATAAATACCATGATTTGTGCTAAATAGGCTTCTAAACTACCTGTTCTATCTAATAGGGGCCTAGCTGCACAGAAGTCAGATTTAGTCACTCTGATGACAGTAATTCAAAGTGATGTAGAAGTAAAAAAAAGAGAGTGGAGCTGAAGACTTGAACAAAGTCAAGAGATGGAAGTACCCACGTTAAAGTGTTGTAAATACAGGATATTAAAGAGGAACCATTGAGAAAGGGGGCGTGTCTTAGCAATGGCCATTTTAGGACGCACTATCCCTAAATCAATGACTGCAGTGTCCTCTAAAGCTCACCTACCAGATGTTCAAGAAGAAGAAGAATAAGGTGGCAACCGGTGGGTGCAGAACTGGCCCCATTGCAGCATACTTCCAAGCAGGAGACCAGGGATCCAGTGAGGGTGAGGACCGAAATACGGCGGACGACTCCTCACAGAAGAAGAAACTGACGGCCAGGACAGGCCAGAAAGTACTGTCGCCCATCGACGGCTGGAGGGGACCCCCGATGAGATGAGATCCAGGGTGGACGAGCCCCATTCAGGCAGAGGCCCCACATGTTGTGTCTGTGGGAGGAGACGTCATGGTGGTGTGGTCACCAGTTTGGAGCAGGCAGGAGAGTGCAGGAGAGTGCCAGCGATATGGAGACGCAGGGCGGCGGACAGGCTCCCCCCCTGGTGACTCACATGCTCAGGCTGCCAGGAGGAAGAGAGCGAGCGGCCACCGCCATCCATCACCCCGTCGAGTGGACGAGTGCAAGGAGTGTTAGGACGTGGAGGACTCACCCAGGATGGGACCGCTCCACAGCACAGAAGAGTTAGGCGGCAGATCATCACTGCCGGCATCACCTGCAGGCAGCAAACCTGGGAGGGGTGGGGTCTACCCTCATCCCCCATGTGCACAGGAGGTGATTCATCCCATTCCACCATAGACCTTCACATGCCATGCAGTCAGCAGTCAGGCAGCAGACCTGGATCGCCTATGGAGCTGTCTACTTCCCCGTACTGGCCCCAGCCCCCCCCCCCCACAGAGTTTGGCAAAGTTGGGGACATGTCAATGGATCTAGATCAACACAGCATTATGGCTCTTATATCATCACTACCTACAAGGAAAGATTTTGAGATTTCATTTACAGAATGGAATCCTCCCTTAGGAGGGAGGTGGATGAAGTATCAAAAATGTATCTGAAGTCAGAAACAGGGTTACATCTATAGAACAAGCTCAGAACTCACTGCTATAGAGAGAGCCCACAGTGCCCTAGAAAGAACCCAGGCGGAGTTGGCACAACACATAGCTGATATCTTGCTTCACCAAGATGACTTGGAGAATAGGGGGAGAAGGAACAACTTATGACTATGGGGGCTCCGGGAATCCCCAGGACATAAAAATCTATCGGAAGTCATGAACCAAATCTGAACAACCACCAGGGGAAGCTATTGAACAGGATAGAGTCCACAGAGCCCCAGGCCCCAAAAATCCAGATTTGTGGGAACACACTGAAAGGCTATACCTACAAAGGGAGGAAGAAAGGCAGAGAGTCTGAGAGAACATGGAAAGGGGAAGAAATAAGAGAGGGAAGAGAAGAGCAGAGGGAGGAAATAGAATATGAAGGGCAAACGAGCAGAGCAAAATAATAGGGAAGAAAAGGAAAGAAGGAGAAAAACAGAAGAAAAGCAATTGGAGAGAAGGAAAAGAGGTATAGGAAATGGAGGATCACATAAACCAGGAGATATTAGATAAAATACGACATGGAAAAGAGCAGGGAAGAAAAGGGCAACAAAGGGAGGAGTTGAAATGAGGGAAGGGGGAAAAGGGCTGACAGCTGAGCAGGAAAAGGAAGGAGGAGAAGGCACAAAGAGAAAAGTGAAATAAACAGAGAAAAAGGAAGAAGATGTAGAAACAGCTAGTTATGGTCCACTGATCCTGAAAAAGCAACAAAATTAAAGACAATAAAATAAAGTGGGCCTTTGTTTGGTCTATATCCAACTGTGGATTCAAAAAATCTTCCTTTGTAACGGGTTCTGGTGTCTCCACTTCTGTGGACGAGGGATGTGTTGTAACACCATATCTCAGAGTTCATGTACTTGGTATCTCTGATTGGAAACAGCACAATACTCAGCATTACTCAGCATTATTGCATATGTAAAACCTCCTAACTGTGAAAGATTGGCCCATATGTGAGTGCTGGAAGAATGAGCTCAAGAAGAGGGAATTGCAAACAACCGTCTTGAAGGACATCCCTTTTTTTGTTCTTTTTTTGTTTTGCATTTTTTATCTGCCAGCACTAACATATCTCTTAAATTTCTGTTTCTTTGGTATACTTGTAGTACCTCTTTCTTCACCACAGCGCATAAGTCACTGTCTGCTTCCAATATAGTATGGCATTGTTGTGTGCTCTTTTCTATTTGATTGGATACTTGACAAAACATTTGTGCAAATGGTTTTCTTTCTTCCTTTGTTTGTGACACCTTCACTTTTGAAGGTGGCCTCAGAACTACATTTTTGTTATCTGTGCCTCTCTTTTGTCTGGATCTGAGACAATCCGAAGTACTTGTAAGATTTGCGAGATTGGGAGATTGTCTAATAATTGTGTCAAAAGTGTTGTGTTTTGTGGGTAATCCTGTGTTAAACCAATGGTAATCGATCTCCACTGGTCCTTTCTGATAGCCACATATTATACATATTATACAGGTTACAGGTTACATAGTCCTTGGGGATTTCAGGGTGAAACTTAATAGTTGGGAAGATCAGGATGATGAATATATTAAATTTGTTAAATTGATCATAGTCCTGTTACAAAAGAAATCTTCTTCATCAATTACAGTATAGTGCCTCCAGAAATTCACTTGTCTCATGTAGAAGTCTGAAGGATGGATGTACTTCCAGGTAGGTCACGATTAAAAATGTAGTGTTGTCGCACTACCCATGGCTGTCCCAATTGATTGGCAGAATTATGTGTTTTTAAACAAAGAATTTGTTCTTGGTACAGGGCCAATTCCAAGCCAGTCACTAAAAATTCTGTAAGGACTCTAGGTTTTCGTGGGGAGA
The DNA here is from genome assembly GCA_027917425.1 of Gastrophryne carolinensis. NCBI lineage: Eukaryota > Metazoa > Chordata > Amphibia > Anura > Microhylidae > Gastrophryne > Gastrophryne carolinensis. The sequence continues at coordinate 474,394,956 of CM051235.1, read as the reverse complement.
AAGTGTCTCACAGCCATTAGACTTTTTCATTATGTATGTTATTGTACATTGATGATATATTCATAGAGGCCAAAATCGTGTCCATGGTGTTCTTGATGTCATTCTGTTTCTTCAAAAGTCTCCTGAATCCTGTAAATAGGATGGGAGTTTTTTCGCTTACCATTGTAGTTAATAGTTCAACCATTCTGCAAGAGGTTGTTTGGCGGAATCAGTTCCAGTCACAATTGGTCAGTTCTTCAGGGGAACCAGACCCTTATGGACTTTAGGTAACCCATAAATGACCAGCATATTGGGTGTCTGATATCAAGGAAACCTGCTGTTTCCTTTGTGAACAATCTGTTCATAAGACCCCTCTCCATATTGCCTCAGATTTTAGATTGAAAATCAGGCATGGGGTTTCTTTGGATTACCTCGTAACTTGCCTCACCAGCAAGCATAACCTCCCTCTAAATATTCAGGCATTTATTCTCACCTTCTGTGCAAGGTTACTGTAACACCTCATTTTGGACGCTGTTTTCACCACATCAGCTCCTCATTTTTACTAGAATAAAAATGTTTAATTACAAACCTTCTTTCCAGTTTAAATAGTTCAACATCAAATATATCAAACATTTATGTGAGAATGCTGGGTCCCTGGATAAAAGGCTTACCTTATCCTCTAGGGATTGTGCAGAAATCCACATACAAAAAGTCAGTGCAAAGTGCATAAACAGTCAATGTTTCAGGACCCTGCAAGACCCCTGCCTAAAGGCAAAATTACAAAGTGGCAGGGACGCTGTGAGCAACATGGAGGTAATTGACTTACCCCTATACTGGTATACACATGTGGTATTTCTTTATAATGGTGATGTCCTTAATGAAGTCAGGTAGGAAGCAGATGTTTTTCTATTAACTTTTTGTAGGGGTAGGTAACAGGTTGGCTGTTTACATTGCAATTTTGCGTTGAAGAAGTCCCATTGTCTGTTAAAGGACTTTACCTTGACTTATCTAAAAACAGATTGTATATTGATATCTGCACAATATACTGTAACTTTAGAATTTTAACACTTGGAGTGCTGGCTTGTTGGATTTTGCAGCCACTCCACTTCCCTGGGCACCCAGTTCCCCTCCTAACTAAAAACTGGCAAGCAGTGCAGCTGTTATGGAATACTGTTGTATAATCATTTACTTTGACTGTCACATCACTGTGGGAGAGGCCCTGATTGCAGAGTATAACAGACCAACTCACCTTTCAACCCAAAAGCTTGGAGTCTAAGGAAACAAAGGAGGGGTGGCAGCTGCTCAGACCAATTAACCAACTAATCTAAAAGGTACACGTGAGCAGGATAATTAGGATACACACGTATTTAAGGGGCTACATCACTTAACCTTGTTAGTTTGCAGCCAAACCTATAATCTGTCTTTAAATCTGGTTAAAAAGAGAGGTCTTGGTCCACACACATCTGCAAAAGTATGCTAAAGCTGTACCATCAAACGCAATCTTGCCTCTATGAGATGCAGTCCTAACTCTAATCTCTGAGAGCCTCTTTTGGGACATACAATGCAATAGATAAATTGGGAGCAGGCTTACCTGAGGTTGCCCTATAACCTCGAGTGCAGCCCATGGGGTGGAAGGGTCGAAAGTTCCGCAGAACAGCTTCAGACATCAAGGGAAACAAAGGAGGGAAGGCAGCTGCTCAGACCAATTTATAACTAACCTGGGATGTGCACATGAGCAGGGCAATTAGGAAACAGATACTGAAGGTCAGGGCTCACTGGTTTTTAAAGGCCTCGGCGCACAAGCAACCGCATTTCACATAAACGCACCGCAACGGCTATAAGAGCCACTGTGGGTACGCGTGGGTGTGTATTGCTCTGCAGTTGCAGTTTCCTTCTGGAGCTTGGGCACCCTCTGCTGGAGACTTGGTTGAACAGTGTGACATTGTCCCCCTTAAGAAAGTCCTCCGACCGACACTTGGGAAAGGTTTCTCCGGATGCTCCTCTTAAAATTCTCTGATCAGATGTGGAGTATTAATATTCCTCGCTGGTTCCCATGAGTTCTCCTCATCCTTGAAACCCTTCCATTTGATCTAGTATTGCTGGCCGACCCCTCTGAAATAAACATCCAAGATCTTCTGGACCTCATATTCCTCAACTAAGGAGTCATTCTCAACTAAGGAGTCCACATTGCTCTCTGACTCTTCACCAGTTATGGCAGATTTTAGCAAAGAGTTATGAAAAATGGGATAAATATGTAGAGAGGAAGCAAAGTGAAATTCAAAGGCTACTAGATTAATGACTCGAGTTATAAAAAAAGGCCCCGGGTCAGGTGGACTGGCCTGAAGTTTGGAGGGCAACATGGGGCTGCTCGATTAATTCCCTTACTGTTGAGTTAGCATATAAAGTATTACTCCGCTGGTACTTAGTACCAGACAGAATTTACAAGATTTACCCAACATACCCGGGGCATTGCTTCAGAGGGTGTTCTGTGAGAGGAGATGTACTCCACATATGGTGGACTTGTCCAATGGTGGCACGGCTATGGCAACAGGTCTTTAGGATGGTTGGGAGGATCCTGAGAGTCACAACGAAACGAGACCCATGGGTGGAGCTATTACGTCACAAAGCACCTGAACTTAACCATATGCAAAACAAACTTTTCACATTTTCACTAAACAGACAATATCAAAGGCCTGGAAACAGCAATTAGTTCAGAAGTTAAAGCCAGAATTAATGGATTCTTTATAAATGAAAAGCTCACCAGCATACTAAATGACAGACATGACTACTTCTTGAGCATTTGGGAGCCTTGGATCCATTACACAGCCCCAAACCTTTCAACAATAGCATTAAACTTAATAATGGAACAAGGGCCTGGCAGGAGCAGATCAGGGACCACCACCTACCCCCCTCCCCCCCACTCCCCACTACCCCATACCCCATAATTCAAACCCTTCTAGAACCACACTTCTTAAGTCTTGCATTGCATCATGTGTTATCTCCTGTTACCTGAATAAACAAAAGCGGCATCTATGGCTGGGTTGGAGCAAGGGGGAGGCCCTTGCTGGGCCTCTAACCTCCCAGACCCAGCATGCTCATTGTTATAATACTTCCATGAAGCCAGTAACAATGCTGTATACATTTTGCCAATATCGACAACAATATTTAATATGTATGTAATGTTACAAATTGCCTTCCTGTACCACAATATTGTCTTGTGGAAAAATCAATAAAAAGATTGATAAAGAAAAATAGGCCCCATGTACCAGGTCCACAATTTTTTGTGTAGCTTTAGATTGTGAGTAGAGAGCTACACTTTGTTCCCCAAGTCAAAGGAAGGTCAGCATTCGCCTTGTGGCGTTCCTGGGCATTGGTCAGTGTTTTCTTTAACTCACGAAGAACTCCTGAAATTCTAGAGGAAATTTCTTGAGCTAGGGGAAGATTGGAAAGACCTGGTACATCTAGAAGGATATTGGGGTGGAACCCAAAACTGGTAAAAATGGATACTTAGCAGTGGAGCTGTGTTGTGAATTATTTTATGCAAACTTGGCCAACAATATATATATATATCATCTTGATGTGTCATCTTAACATGTGGAGGTGTAGAAGCATAAATATACCAAATTTTTACATTCTGCCTGGCCATTGGTCTGAGGGAGATAGGCAGAAGAGTGTGCCAACTAAATTTTCAGTCACATAAATTGGCACAAAAGCGAGATTTAAATTGTAAACAATTTTGTTTCGAATTTTGTGGAGCGGGACCACCTCTTTGAATATAGACCTGTACCAAAGTTGGTTCCGGAAGGCTGCCCACCAGAGGAACAAAGTGTATAATTTTTGAAAAGTGATCAACTACCATAAGAATGGTGTTACAACAAGACTGGCAGAAGATCTACAGATCGTAAACACCAATTCTGATTCCAGAACCAGGAAATGACCCTCGGATTAAATGTTTTGCTTAGTAGAAAATGACTCATTGGCAGATACGTAAAGGGCATCAAAGGGCATCCCAGGACATTATGTTACATGGAAGCTGAATCTCTAGAAAAACAAGGACCATGTGATTTGTTAAGATCAGAATGGTGCATGGCTCCCTCCAATAAGTAGCGTCATTTTTCAAGAGCCAACTTTATAGGGAGAAGTTCCCTCTCCCCCATATCATACAGGGATTCGGAGGGGGAAAGTTTACGTGAAAAGAAAGCAACCAGGTGTCCCCAGAATGCTGCGACAAGACTAAGGTTGGTGCTAAGGATGTGCTAAGGTTGGTGCTGAAGTGAAACAATCCTTCAGGGTCTGAAAAAAAAACACAGATCCAGCTCACCGAATCCACCTGAAAAGCCAGGAAAAGGAGGCAGACATTGGCAGTTCTCCTCAATGTGAAGTCAAAGCAGAAAATTATCCGGCTAATCCTTTAAAAATGACTTTTAATGTTCCAGATTAAAATTCTTTTAATCTGGAACATAACAAGTTATTTTTTTTGTTCTCAATAGTCTTTCAAGTAAAGATGGGGAGCTTAAGGATCTGCTACTAGAAGAAAAGTTTGATGATATTGGTGTGGCTAAGACATTGCTGGACTCTACAGATGATTGGCATGTCAATCTCAAGGTTTCTGTCTCTTTCAGTTAAATGGGGCAAATAGGAAAGAGGGATGAGTGAATTAATGTTAAGCCAGAATTAAAAGCATATATTAATAAATGGATATTAGATGTAAATTGTGAGGCTTTAGAATCCTTGTGGGTACGAGTGCAGTGTGATGTGAACAATGTAATTCCCCCCCCCCCCAACATAACTGATGAAAAAAGGGCAGGACAGTCTGGTATAGTGAAGACAATGGGAGATTTAACAACCATGGTATTGACTAGAGCCATGGTTCTACTGTACCTACAAGAGGGAGAACATTTCCCAGCCTGCCATAAGATAACTATATACCTACTAAAAGTGATGCTCTATTTAATCAGGTAATATCAAATGATGATGACCTTTAAGGACTTTAACAGTCCATGAAATCCTTGGCAACAGTGACCACAATATAGCTGGATTTAACATACACTTTAAAAACAACATTTTGTAGCTGGGAGGGCAAAAACACTACATTTTGACAAGGCCAACTTCCCCAGGTTCAAGACTGCACTCCAGTACATAAACTGGAAACATCTATTAATGAATAAGGATATAGATGCCAATTGGGAGTGGTTGAACTCATTTGTGAGTACCAACATTGCAAAGTATATTCCTATAAGTAACGTAACAACTAAAATGCAACTAAAATGAAATCCCTCGCCTCATGGGGGTGTGCAAGAGCCCAGTGCCCTGGGCCCTTTGTTCATTCAGGGGTGCCTGGACTATCTGTCTAAACACTGTTTGAAATAGGTTGCTTTACTGCCATGTCTGTTCAGAGGTCCAGCCATTCTAATGAGCCCAATCTGCATATTCCATCTATCTGTATCTGCTGTGCCTGCATTGTTCACAGATTTAAAAATGAATGTACTTGCATGTTTTTATCATAGACTGTTTTTTGGTTTTTATTTTAATTTGACAAGTTAAGTTGTGTATCTCCTCCATAAAGCCATTTAGTGATTGGATGACTAAAGACAGCTATGATTCCCATCATTTTCCTTGAAGGCTCATCAAATTCTGAGCAATTAAACCCATCTTCATTGAACAAGGCGCAGGCTTGTTTTTGAGCAAATAATATGTATTCTGAGCTATAAAGAAAGTCTGTTCCATTGAAGTAAAATCCTGTAGAAATGCATTGTCTTTTTGCAATGACATTCAACAAAATAAAATAAAATATTGTATTAGCTCACCTATTATTCCACTAATGTTCCACTAATGTTTGTCTGGGAGGGAGGCGTAAGCAAAGTCTTTCAACAGAAATTTTGTGATATTATATTGTGATAGGATTCGGATCTGGGCCGAAACTATATTTGATTCGATATAGCAGATCCTGGCAAGTGGCATGTCAGCCATCACTATTCTGTTAGCAAGTATTGGGGTCCCTTGAACCCATTACTAGTTCACAAACAGTTAAAAAAAACAACTCACTATTGCTGCCGCTTCCTTTATCTGTTATCCATCGGGTGGTGTCCTCTCTGCATTTCCACCAGGTCGGGGGCTCCCTCCTGGTCTAGTGGGCCTTCTTGCCATGCCACTCCTCCTCCTTGGTGTCATGCTGAGCTTATTTTGGACCGCCAGGGCAGGCAGACATTTGTACTACAAAGAAAGAACCTTTGTGGAATCCCCCATGTGACTAATGATGTCAGTGGAGAGCAGAGACATGGCTGGGATTCCCGGGGATTTCACAGCCACTGAACCAGGAGGACCACCAGGCCGGATCCTGGGGACTTTGCAGCTGGAGGGCTTCTAAAACAGATTATTCCTGCTCCGGCTCATCACTACCAATGACAGCATTAGGACTTTGATCCTGGTAATATTACCAGCATTTTTCTTATTAAGAACCACATTTCATATGTATCTTAAAAATCTTAAAAATGCTCATGAATAGTTTTCACGTTTTTTTTTTTGGCGCAAATCATGGTAGAGTTTAAATAGCTGCTGGTCATGTTGTGGTGCAGATTAGTCTGCAGCCTGATAGGATCTTGCATATCACCAGTGGTGATACCACTGTCTTTCTGATTGTTCCTTAGCCATTCATCAGGGTTAACCGCATATATATAGGATTAGATTCCATCTAAGACAATCTGATGTCCAGTGGGAATGGGCTGAGCAGTTCCCTTGTCTGTGGTGTTCTTCTTATCTACTTCTGGTAAGAATTTATTACTGGTGGTGGGCGCGCACCGTGATTGGATGAATTCTTCACGAAGGCACTATTACTAATGGAATGAATACTATGAGGAAGATCTAAACTGATGTCTTGTGCTCTGTGCTTTTTACTGTATACATTAGCACTTGTTTGTCCACATGTATGCTTGTACATGCATGCACAGTTTTACATACTTACCCAAACTGGTGGACGCATACTTTTAGGGGGGTACCCTCCTCCATGGCACCATCTCTTCTTCAGGGTCTGTAGAGGGAAATACCCTGAGTTAGTATTTATGGGCATGTGTTGTTTGTGTAATGCTTGGGTATTGTTCTGCTTCAATGACATCCACCTGAGTCTTGCACCACTTTCGTATCGGGTGGCCCTATCACTGTGTACTCACCCTCTCATGATGTAGGGACAGAGAAACACAACACATCAGCGTCTAGTAACCTGTGTTCCAACACACCCTTCTTTTCAGGCTCTGTGGCTGGTGGTGGTGCTGATTCAGTAGAGGAAGAGGACATTGACAGGGTTCAATGGCACTGCCTTACACCCATACGCTATCTTCTGGGCCCCACTGGTCAGACCCCTTGTCTCTGGGTGGGCTTGATCCGCACCCAGAACTCCCCAGCAACAAAAGAAAATATAATTTTGTAAAACATGTAATTCATAAGCCTGACAGCTCACCTTCTCTGCTGTACATCCAGGGACAGAGAAGCACAACACATCAGCACTTAGCAAACATGTTATTAAACTTTACATGCAGCACAACCTGTGTTTTTGGGGGTATTGTGTGCAGGAGCTCTGGGGGCGACTCCAACCCCAACACACGCTTCTTTACAGCGGGCTCCATGGCTGGTGGTGGTGCTGTTTCAGAGGAGGCAGAGGATGTTGGCAGGGTTCGATGCCACCACCTTACACCCATACCCTATCTTCTGGACACCAATGGTCGGACCCCTCGCCTCTGGGTGGGCTTGATCCGCAGCCAGAACTCCCTAGCTACTAACTGTCCACTCCGCTCCTATTGTCGGATAGGGCTCACTGACCGCGGCCAGCAACAAGGCGAAGCCAGCTCGCCCATTCCATAGTAGTTGCGGATTGCATAGAAATGTCAAGAGTAAATCACTTATAGTCACCGCTGCATCACTTACAAGCATGCCAGAGTGGTCCATGTTACAGTAGCAGACAAGTACTGTGGTCATGTAATGTTGGAAGCCAGGCCTCCACCATTATTGTGGCGCCATGTGCCTTCACTCATATACAACTGTGCCTTGGCAGGATTGTAATGCTGCACACATGCGTAGGCAATTGGCATGAAAGTGTGACTTACCATCGTAATTTCCTCCTGCTGCTCATGATTGAACATGGTGGCATGTTGGACCTTTGGATGTCTTCTGTATGACACACCCATACGCGGAGGCATGGCGGACCCCGTGTGTGTGCTTGCAACCAAAAGTCCATCTAGCCTATAGTTTGCTGACGTCTGTGATTACCTGTTAAATAAACCAAATAGTTTCCACCACATTTTCCCACTTAAGTATAACATAACACAGCTGAGGATCAGATTTTCTTGCTACTGCTGACTTAGTAGCTCACTATGCCACATCATAGGCACCACTACAGCCCCCTGAGCCAGGAACACAGACATGGACAAAGAACCAGCAACACCCAGCTCAGGTACCCCAACCCTAAGTCCTGTTTTTCTTCCCGCAGGCACTCCCCTGCTGAGACCCACACTAGCCACTCTGAGCGGGTCACCCACAGCCCCACAGCAGTGTAAGGCATCAGCAGTAAGTCAGAAGACCAGGATTCTGGGGCTCCCAGCACAGCCCACCACTAACCAACCAAGTTAGGACACCTGAGCACTATGCGGACCCCAAGACGGACCCCAGTGTGGGCCCCAGTACGTAGTCCACAGCAGAGCCCCTTGTGGAGCCAATGAGGGAGCCAAAGGCTGAGCAGCATTGCCACAGCCAGTAGCCTGGAATCCATCTGTTCTGGGCAAGGGAGTGGGCATAGTAACTCCCCCTTGATTGACTGTCTGGGTCCCGCTCAACCCCTAAAGCGTTGTGGGAGGAATTATGGTTGGAGATTGCCTGCAACGTGACAGGGACGGGAACAGAACCCTAGGATGGTACCCAGGTCAGGAAGTGGGGTGACCTAAAGTTGGTGGTACCACAGTGAATGAAGTGTCACTCTTCTATTAGGTCTCAGATTGCAAAAATTGGTAAATGCACAAATAAGGCAAAAGTTAGATTTTCCAACACATATATTACAATGATATATATATATATATATATATATATATATATATATATATATATATATGTGTGTTTTTTTTCTCAACCTGTATTTTGAAAATCTGTTTTCCACAACAGAAGCTATGGATCGATTTCAAATCTACATTCATACAGTGCAAATATGATATAAAACACCTTTTTATGATTTATAATTCAACAGTGTGCTACTACACAGATTTAGGTCCAGCTCTGAGGACAATAGATAAAAGCAAAATGTTGAATTTTGCAAAAGAATGCCTCAGTCCAACAGGCTGTTGTCATCCAGATGCCTGTGTTTTTTTCCTCTTTTGTATCCTTTGGACTCACTAGAATATTAATTATTAGAATATACATTTGTTTTATTTACACAAATGCTGGTCACAAAACAGAATGTGTGGAATAGAAAAAAATATCAGATATAATGTATATTTTATATTTGTTCAAGTTATGTTTTTCGATGATGGAGGAGTTTTACAATATAGACTTTTTTCCCAGGTAGACTACTTGAGCACTAAACATCAAATAACAAATTGCATAATAATTACAGAAGTATTTAAAATGCATATGTTTTATTCATGTTACAAATTATTTATCTTTGCAGAAGAGTCAGTATCATGAAAGCTGATTTGAAATGTTGAAAAGAGACTCTTGCTGAGATAAGTAAAAAATTCAATTCATGAGAAAAAAGCTGAGAATGTCACTGTTAGTGAATCACCAGATAGGAATACAATGGAAGTCAAAGGCACTTTTTTACTCCTGAGAAAAGTATTGAACTTTTGACCCCTTTTTACCTGTAGTAAAAAAGTGTCATTGACTTTCATTGTCTCCCTGGTGATTCACTAGCAGTGAAATTCTCTGGCTTTTTTCTCATGAATTGAATTTTTTACTACCATGAACATTTTTTCCAACTCTTGGAATCAAGGTCTTTGTGTTTTAGTATAATCTCAATCTGTACATATACTATCTTATAGCAACAAATAGCTGCTTCATACTAGATGAGCAGGAGAATTAAGTTGTGTCCTAATTAGGTGACTAATCTCAGAATTTCGGTAGCTAGATATTAACCTTCAATGCATTCTTTCCCTGGACAGTTTTTTACTAGGAGTACCCAGCTGCTCAATAGGGCAGCAATAATGTGCCAATGGGACAACAGCTTCCTTTGATTTTGATGTTAATAAAAACGTATTGGTTCCACGACATGTTCAATTGACCCTGCCACTGTGTGCAGGGGCAGTGCATGGCACAAATTCTCTCTTACAGTAAATGTGAGCAAGAATGGCCAGCACTCCAAATTGCTTAAATACCCTGTATTATGTCCAGTAATACATACAATCCTTGTTTAAGAGGAGTCCATAAATGTCCATAAGTATCCGGCATTTCATATAGGGGATGGTGAAAACTTTATTATGCAAAAATACAATATTTTAAACCCAAATAGAGAGACACAGAGAAAATAAAAAACAGAGCACCACCCGGGTGGGGGGTATTGTAAAGAGATGATTGCTACAGAGGGAGCTGAGGTGGATATTCCAACTGGGGAGTCAGTCCCCATTGGGTTAAAAATAGACTGGTCTTTTGGTCCATTTTGTTGGCTAATTACCCCTAAGTCCATTTGTCTACAAGTTTTCTCAGTAACATCGGGGCAACTTTTTCCTGTGTTATCTCCTGACTGTCACGGACCGGGTGGAGCAGACTCGGGTGTGGATCCGCTTTAACTGTGGAACCGATGGCAGGTACCGTGTCAGGGGAGCGGAGTCTAAGGGGCCACCGGTATTCACCAGAGCCCACCGCAAGGCAGGTTGGTCTTGTGCGGCGAGTGACCCCCAGGTTGCTACCCCCCAACAGCGGCCCAGTCCCACAGTCAGCCGAGGTTCAGCGAGGTACACAAGTGGCAGGCAAAAGGCATAGTAAGTACAGGCAGAGATCGGGGCTGGCAGCACAGGTTCGCGGTAAAGGTGAGTAGCCGAGGTCGGGGCAGGCAGCAAAGGTTCAGAGTCGGGGACAGGCAGAGGTCGGTACACGGGTGAGCAATCCAAGAATGTCTGACTTTCAACAAGCATGGAGAGACCAAGATCCGGCACTGAAGGAAGGAAGTGCCTCTTTATATAGGAGAAGTGGATGCAGGCTTGGATGACCAAGCACCAATCAGTGCTGTACAGGCCCTTTAAATCTCAGGAATCCAGTGCGCTCGCCCTCTAGTGGACGGAGACGTGCGCGCACCTGAGCATGCGAGAAGGAAGCATGGGGGGAAGGGAGATAGCTGGGAACAGCCATGAGGGAAGTGTTGCAAAATGGATGACGGCTGGATGCAGCCATGGAGGTAAGTGAAGTGCTGCTAGATGGGCGTGCAGCGCTCGGCCTAACACTGACCCCCTACACAGTGTGGTTTGGCTCCTCTCTTATGTTTAGGGGGGATTATTCTCCCCCTACTCATCATTTTTCACTATTGAATATACTGATGGTATTACACCATTGGTGTAAATTATAATTTTGTTCATCACTTATAGTTTTTCTATCATGTGTTTGGATACACAAGTTATTGATTGAGTGACTAGTGGCTTTTTTCTTTTCTTTTCTTTCTTTTTTTTTAAAGTGTTACACTGTATGGCGCCATTACCCTCTGCTTGGGAATAATGAGGATATGAGGATTTGACATTTACTTGTTGGTGACTATGCTCTAGAAGGCCCTTAGCAGGAACTTCCCCCCTCCTGGTTTTCCGATTGAAGTGTGGACTGGAAATTTTTCATTTGTCTAATGTATGGAGTGTAATCTTGCGGACACAATGCACAATGCCCTCATCTCCTCCAATAACTGATGTATTTGCCTGTAATTGGTCGATGCTTCTTTCAAAGTTATCTGTATCTGGTGTGGGCAATCATTAATCCATTCTTTCCTCATGTCAGTACATGTCCTCAAAAAGTTAGAATTATAAATATTATGTATTGTATTTTTTGTATATATTTGTTACCATTTTTATACATTTAGTGTATTTCGGAATTTTTCTTTCATCTAAGGAGTTAAATGCCTGTGTGAAGCCGAGAATCCTGCCTGATATCATAATTAGGTCACAGGGTCATATTAAATGCTGCTGGGTGGCCAAGCAAAGCAGCACACTGCTCCCTGCCCGCATGGGGAGAGAACATATCAGCCTGGGGTTGAAGTCTACCTGGCAGCAGGAGATGAGTGTCACTCGATCTTCCAATTGGCCGGTGGGTTTCTCTTAAGCCTGTTAATGCAGAGACTGGGCTGCGCCATCCTGGCTGAGATCCATAAGAAGCACAGGTGGAAATTTTGGTGGCTGTCTATTGCGGTCTGCTAAGCTGGGTATAAACCCCAGGAGCTGTTGAGCCCCATCCCCAATGTCCTCCCTGGACAGTCAATGATTGTGCTCCAAAGCTGAGGATATAGGATTGTAGGGACAGATCAAGAACAGGGGTTGGTATACAGACTCCTAAATTGGTAATACCGAAGCTTTAGTTTTGTATCAGCAGATAATGGGCCATGTGGGGGCGTAACTATGGTGGATGCAGAAGAAGCGACCACATCATGAGATCATAAGGCCCTCCTGTTGTTACTTCTCCTCTTTATATATTTTATTTGCGCTTATATGCCATCATGAAAAGGAATAACATGTAACAATTATATGGATTGATTTAGAGTTTAGTGTTCTAAGGGTAATCAAATTTAGTATACAATTTGGATCCTAGGTGCTGAATGTGATAGGAAAATTTGCGGGGCACTGTGTGTGACAGGAAAATGGTTACTTTATAAGCAATGCCAGGGCCACATTTAAAATATGCGCCAATGCCCGGTCATACTGTATTATGTCTCTCGAAGAAGGCTTGGGAATGCTCCCCCTCCCCACATGCATGCTGAGGTAATAGCATTTAGTGGCATGATATGGGCTTGTGGTTTTTGGTGGTGACTACACTGTGCCTGGGTACAGAAAGAGATGGGGGGGCAGAGATTAGATGGGGGAGTTAGAAACAGTAGCCCTGCAGACCCCAAAGGAGTGCCGTCCACTTTGAATTGTCCTTGGTCTCCAATAGCAGGTTTGCTCCAGTGCCCCACACATATAGTGAATGAATGGAGCACAGTGAGGATCGAGTTTGATTCACAGGTGAAGGCTGTAAACTTTAGCCATACTCACCCTTCACCTCTTCAAATGTCCTGCCCGCTCTTCAAATCTTGTGGGATTTGCTCCGAGTGTTATTGCAGCCTATGCGCAATATTGGAGGGACCGCACAGAGCATGACGGGACAACAAGATGGAGTTGCTGACGGTGACGGCATTGGACCAAGGGATGTCGGAGCGCGATACAGGGGAGATTAACAAGCCAGGTTTGGGGAGTTTTTATTAACTTCCCAATACCTGTAGTGGTCCTCTTTAAATGCTCTCATGCTTTGATGAAAAAGTTCAGAGGAGTTCAGAGATTATTTTCTTAATTCCTATTTTAACTATATGATAAAAAATATTGAATTTTTATTCTTTATTGTAACATGCTTGTATATCATTTAACATGTTGTTTTCTAATTCTTACGTGCCAATGGTTATTATATAATTTCAGCTTCTTGTATTTATTTATTTCATATCACTGTACAACATTTTATACCATGAAGTCGAATGGCTGTGCTGCAGTCTGTGATCAGTAAATTGAACTTGTGTTGCTATGGGCTTAAGCCAGAATCCCCGAACGTGAAGGATGGTAGAAAGAATTTAACTTTTTTTGCTCCTTTTGATTTGTTTCCCATCCAATCAAGAAAAGCAATGCTGTCCATGACAGTAAAGTGGCCTCCAGCCCCTTAGATGTTCTCTACTTACATCGGGGTTAAACATCTATGTGTAGATGTGACAGTACACCTTATAAAAGATATTATTGAGTAATATAGACTTTCTGTAATAACCAAACAGTAAAGAATATCGCTTTTTTAAAGGTCTTCCCATGGCGGATCTCATGACTCAAAGATGAGACTTGTGCTGCAAGCTAAGTAATAAAATGTAGTAGATACTCTAGGCTAGCTTGTGACAAATCATATCAAGGTATTATTAAAGAAGGAACTGGAGACCCAGGACTATTATTGATTCTTGACAGAATTCCGTATAAATAACGAATTGCAATCAGTTCCAGGACTTTTGAAGGTCCAGGTAGAATTGTACTTACTATAGAGAAGAGGAAAAAAATATTAACATCGTATTATATGAAAGGTGAGCACAGAGGAGAAGCTACATTTTCAGTGTCACGCAGGTCAATGTGAACAATCAACAAGTAAAGATATGAAGAAGAAGAGGGCACGGCAACAGCTTACTATTCAAAATGGACAAAAGTGCTTCCTGGCTTCAAGCTATTTGCGCTGTGAACATGTTAGAAGGAATAATCTGTGACCCTTACTGAGTACTAAGGACACACCTCCATTAGTGTCCTTATTTCTGCTCTGAAATGGCTGGTACAGGCAAGTCAAATGACAGCATGATAAATATAAAACCACTATCATCACCAAGGCTTGAATGTAAAAGCACTTAGTTTTATCCTAAGTAACTCACAGAAAGGTTTCAAGAACCAACGCATCATCCATCAGTACTTTACTTTCTGTTGACAAAGTAATTGTATGATATTTAAAATGGAGGCTCAATATGAACTGACATTTTTGAAAGGCGGAATTGTACGGTGTACTTACTCATTAAATGTGTTTATCATCCTGGATGCTTCCCATTTTTTCTTTCCATTTTTATATTGCACATATGAAAAAGGCTTTTTGGTGTTGCCTTGACATATTGACTCTGAGCAGAATATCACCTGTATTCATTAATATGGAAAATGTATCATTTTGCACTTGAAAACTTCTCCACCACAGTTTATGTTCCTTTGGAAATTACATACAGATCAAACAAGGGTAAAAGGTTTAGTCAAATAAAGGATAGTTGGAAATACTTGGATATTACAGATAATTATGGTTTTACTGTGCAGCGGAGGAACTTTAGCAGGTTTTTGAAACAGTTCACTTTTACTTTTCTTTTTAGAACAGTGTTTCCTTATGGACCCAGGACTTGAGTGTAAAGTAAAATATATTACCCCCTCTGGGCTTCTCTGCTCCATCAAAAACTCAAAACTTGTCCATTCTCCCAAAGTGTTGTAACCGATCACCATTAGAGATGAGCAAACTTCTCAAAAATTCGTTTCGGGCGATTCGTCGAATTACTCAAAGAAATTCGGGTTCGTCCGAATCGAACTTTTGCGAATCGCTCATCTCTGGTGGGAGCGGGGAGGCCGGCTGCGCTGTCAGCGGGCGGCGGAGGGCGGCCGGCCTCCCCGCTCCCACTATACAGCAAACACTTACCGGCATGGTGGGAGCGCAGCCGGCCTCCCCGCTCCCACTATACAGCAAACACTTACAGGCATGGTCAGCTGTCATCAGAGGACGCGTCATCAGAGGAAGCCTCCCCGCTCCCACCATGCCGGTAAGTGTTTGCTGAAAAAAAAAATGCCGGCATGGTGGGAGAGGGGAGGCCGGCTGCGCTGTCAGCGGGCGGCGGAGACCGGCTTCCGCCGCCCGCTGACAGTGCAGCCGGCCTCCCCGCTCCCACCATGCCGGCATTTTTTTTTTTTAATTTCAGGGAAAATTCGGTCAGCACGAACCACTAAAAATTCGGGTTTGTGCTGAATCGAATTTTCCCTGAAATTCGGAGCGAATTCAGGTTTGTTAGAACCGATTCGCTCATCCCTAATCACCATAACCACTGATATAGGGTCCATGTATCTAGGACTACTGAAATGGAATACAGGCAGACTCACGGTAAACTAGCTCATGCGCCCTGGCTGCTGACAGATAACATGGCCAGCACTCTACTGTGAGAGTGTGAAGGGGCATGCAGCCAAGCTACAGAAACATGTCTTACTGTTGGGCATACTAATTAGAGGAAGCACAGTACATGGTTAAAGGTTAAGATAGGTGTCAAAAAAGAAATGTTCAACAGCTAGTTAAGGCCTAGCACCAGGTAACGCTACCTAGCGGCGCTTAGCATCAGGTGAGTGCTGGGCGCTGTATGTGAAACCACATTTAAGAAAGGGAATCTGGTGAGCGCCTCTAACAGCACCATGTAGCGTCACATGTATTACTAGAGGTGGCTCAGCCTATAGCGCCGGTGCTTTAGGTTCAGGACCCCCGCGTATAACCATTTGCTCAGCTATGCCACACATTTTAATGCGGTTTTATTTGGTTGTTTTTAATAGCGTGCCGGGCAATTTAAATGTACATTTTTTTGCTCAAACCTCTCCTGGCTGCAAACAAACACTTTTATACATTTTTTTTTTATTTTTATGCAGAATTGCATGTACAGGTCTGCCACTAAAGTGTCATTGTCACAGTGTTAAAACAATTTCATTCCATATGTTTTCGCTTTGTTACTGCTGTATATGTGTTCAAAAATAGACTTTGATCACACAGCGTTTGGCGCTCTATGCTAGAGCACCCCGCTTTAGAGCGTCGACTTTGTGTCGTTTTTTGTTAAATATGGTGTGGAGCGCCAAGTGCCGGACGCACTGAGCTGGCGCTACCTCACGCTCGCTGCAGCGTTGTCCTCTTGTTATATGTGGTGTCATTTTGGGTGCTTTGACCTTAATACACCACTTAGCGTTCTTCATTGGCTCTGCAGTGAATCAGGAACAGCGCTTCTACAGCGCCACACAACACATCAAATTCATCAATGCTGGCCAGGATACTACAGCGACGCTAGGTTACAGCGCCCAACACCCGCTTACAGCGTCTACTAGCAGTCGCTCCAAGCTATACAGACGCTCACATGGCAATATGTGGCGCTAGTAATAAATCAGCCTCCACAATCAATTTAAGGTAAACAAGGGACCAGGGTGGATTGCAAAGGCTGAGAAAAAAGCTAGGAGGACAAACTAAGAAAGCATAACTTACATTAGTTGAGGACATTTCACTAATCATCAGACTTCTTAAGCCAGAATGACTTGTACAGAAATCTTCAGCTATAAAATAGTGCTGGTTGTAGCTTCTATCTACAGTATATCCTCTGTTTATCAATAGCAGCCTGTTCGGTACATTCAATAATGAGTAAAATGATGAAATATATTGAGTTCCAGCTATACATATTCTGTACAATAACCTGGCTGAATGAGAATATTCCAGGCATGCATATGTAAATAATTGTTTCAAGCTGGTTCTGTAAGCAATTTAAACAGAGATATACTTTTCTGATTTTGTGGTTATTTTGACAACCGGAAACAATGTAAATCATGTTAATGTTTCATAAAGCTCAGATGAAATTGACAGGTGTTCAGTGAAACGTTTCTGCCAGAAGAGTGATCTTATGAACCTGTGATATAAAAATATGCTTAGACATTTCATCTATAATTGCTAGAATTTGTAAAATTGGAGTTTTAATATTTGTATAATAACTGTATTTTTTTAATATGAATATTTGGTCTGCGGTGCTATTGTTAACCCTGGATGGATTGAGGTACACAGATATTATTTTCCCTAAACCCCAAATAATAGAGTACTTTAACTAAGGAAAAAGGCACACCGTACCAGGCCCTCCCAGCATATAAGAGCTGATTGGGCACTGCTAGAATTTTTCCCGGTGCAGAATCAGCCCTATAGTTAGATTTAACAGACAAAAGATGTGGAGTTTTTGGGGGGATATTGAATGAGAATATTTACAGACAGAAGAACATGTTTCAGATTATAATGATTTGAGGTCATTTCTGATTTTTTTTTGGTTTTGTTTCATCACCTCTTTTTAACTGTTCAACTCTATGAACGCCCACTTTGTTTTTGAGATGTTACCTAATACTTAGCAAAGCAGATATATTGTATCTGAGGCAGAAGGAAAGCCCCCCCCCCCCTTTTTTTGAGGGCATCTGAGATGCTAGAGTAACTAATACTTAGAAAAAGCACATGTATATTATCTGGGGCTGAAAACAATGAACAACCAGGGAAATACAAATGCCCTTATTCATCAAGCGATAGCGCCAGGTAGTGTCTGACGAGCGCCAGGTAGCGGCAGCTAACGGCGACTACCGACTCAAGTACGCCCGCGGCGGTCACAATGACGCATTTATCAAGCAAAATGAGGCTAGCGCCGGCGAGAGCGACGGCTAGCGCGGCATTCATCATGAAGCCGCCTGGACCGAACAGCGCCGCTGCAAATTCCCTCACAGCGCCAGGTATGAGCTGTCGCTCCCAGGCGATGTCCAATGCATTTCAATGGAGCAAGCTATAATTATTCATAATTAATTGGTATTATTTTTTTAATTTTTTTTTTAATGTCAAAACATCGGAGAACACTTCTGCAATGTTAGGAATTATTTTTAAGTAAAAAAAAAAAAAAAAAAATTATGTGCAGAATTGATCTAACAGGTCTGAGATTAATGTATTCATATAACAAAATGATTCTAAAAACATGTATAATGTTACATTCAAAAAATATGGTTGTTTAGGGGTTAAAAACTAGTTAATACACATCGCCGCCAGCGCTCTGGGGTTTAAACAAGGAATGGACAGCGACAGCACATTCGGAGCGTGATTTGTTGATGAATATGAAGCTAGCCGTTCGCTCTGGCCATTCGTTGTCAGGCGCTCACATACAACGCTGGACCTGTGAAACAGCGACCCCCCAGCCCGTATTCAACATTACCGCACACCGACTGAGTCGCTGTCATCAAGCTAACGCCGGCCAAGCACAGCGAATACTGGCTGGCGCTGAAAAAATCACGCTACAGTCGCTCATCTGTCGCTACCTGGCGCTATTGATGAATCGGCCTCAAAGTATAAGGCCTCTGATCAGGAGAAGTGGTTAACAGGAAGTCAATACAAGGCAGGAGTGGAAGTCCAGGCATTCAGAACCAAAATTAAAGTGCACGTCAAGGCAAATGAAAATGACTATACTTACCTAACCTTGTTTAGGCGCATCTATAACAGTCTTGAAACATGCTGAATGTTATTACAGAAAGAAATATAACAAAGCAAGGACATTTTGAGGCAGTATATTACAAATAATCAGATGGGAAACTATGAGAGTGTATAACTCCAACACAACAAGTTTGTGACCTGCATTGTTATCAACATGGCATTATTTTTATTTATTTCACTTCATTTTTTAATTTAAAACTCCCAAAACCATCCATGGCACATACAGTTTCTATTTTATTTTTCCTACCCTGCATACGAAAGCCTCTGGGGTGATATAAATTAATTAAAACCAAAATCCCTTTGTGAGTTGGGTTGGATGTTATGATTTTATTTGAGTTATCCTGGCAATATTTCAAGTGCAGTCACTACTGGGGAATGTAGTGTAACAGGAAAAGTGAAAAGCCTGTATATACCTATATACAGAAACAGAAGGCACTGCTACTTTAGAATTATTAAAATATATTTGCTTTCCAGATCAAATGGTTATTATGCTTATTTTCTATTGAAAGACAAGAGGCAATTTTAAGCTGCTACTGTTTCTGTATAAAAGAATAAAATAAAAATTGTAATAAGCAAAAAAACAACTGTTTATATGACGTGCATATTGTTCTATTGCTCCCTTGTGTTGTTGGCCACGTCTATAAAGTTTGGATGCCATTTGGCCAAATATTCTGAAATTTTTAGTTTCTGCAGGCACCCAAATCCAACCACAGCAGCCCAATGCTCCCAAATTCTATTGGAAGTTCGCTAAACTTTTGGTAAATTAAATTAAGGTGAAAGAATAATCACCTTTTAAATCTAGTAAAACATATATATTGTCAGAGATTGGGGTGAACGGCAGTGACTCAGATGACAGTTCTCCTTCAAATCAAATGTGGTTTATTGAAAATAAACCTCAACAGCAAAAGCATCTCTTAACATCAGAGATGGTTGCAGTACAAAATGAAGTATATCAAGCAGTAACTTTACCGGCTCTTAGTAAAGTCCAAGATAGGAAAATACAGCAAGCTGAAAAATCCTTGTTGTATAAGGTCCGCTTCCAGGGCATACAAGCCCAGGCTGTTAGTCCCCACAAGTCCAAGTTTAGAGTGACACAAGCAGAGTCCTTCAGCTTTAATCCAGTTCTCTCATTCAACATTGAGCAGTACGGCCTGGGCTCCTTGCTGCAGGCTGGTCAACAGCAAACTGACAGGCTCAGCGGCTCCTTTTATTTAGGCTTCCCCTGCAATTAGCCTCGTCACCTGTGCAAGGCCTGAGATCAGGGAACAAACCTGTAGAGGACTGGGGAATGTGAACTGAGTCCTGAAAACCCGGCATAGATTGTGCCTGATACAGCCTAGCAGGGGAAAAATACACACCATTTATTACTTTCCCATACACCTTACCACAATATGCAATTCTAGAGTTCCCCATTAGTAGAAGGCAGACGCTCAAAAACAAGGTTGAAGGGTTTCTGTACCCTCACCCTATCCCTAGCTGATCTCAGCAATTAACTTTTGCCTGTTGTCACAGTGCTGGGCTTTAGCTTGTAAACATAGCTGTAGCTTAGTTACAGGCAACAGTTTCCTGTGGACCCAGAGCCTCGCCTCAAATCGCATCCCCCAATCAGCATGGCAAAGTGGGCCGGAATGTCTGATTTCCCGTCCTAATGTCCCGCCCCTTCCTCCTCCTTCTTTAGAGTGGGCCTGTCTTCCCCCTCCTCCGACCAATACCGGGACAGAGCAGGGGCGTCTGCCTCCCTTCCTCTGCTCTCCTCCAGGCTGATGCTGGGGAAGAAGCTACGCCACCTGCCCCCTCTTTCTCCACTTTCCCCCGGGCTAATGACAGGAGAGAATATGTGCTGCCTGTTTCCCTCTTTCTTCTCTCTTCCCCAAGCTGATTCAGGGAGAGAAGCTGCTCCACCTGCCACTCCTTCCTTTGCTCTTCCCCAGGCTAATGCCAGGAGAGAAGGCACCACCTGCTGCCCCTTGTTCTGCTCTCCCCTGGGCTGATGCTATGAAAGAAGCTGCTCCCCTACCCCTCCTTCCTCCACTCTCACATAGACTGATGCCAGAAGAGACACTGCACCACCAGCCACCCCTTCCTCTGCTTTTCCCAGGGATAATGCCAGGAGAGAGGCTGTGCTGCCTGCCATCCCTTCCTCCACTATCCCCTGGGCTGATGTTCACTGCCCCACCTACCTACCTAACCGTCTACCCACCTACCTACCCACACAGCCACCTACCCACCCACCTAGATTACCGTGTTTGGTGCACACATGCATTTTGAAAGTGCATGCATGGATGTTTTGGAATGTGAGCATGAATGTGTGGGAGTGCACGCAAGCAGGTTTGGAAGTTCACGCATTCAATTTGGGATTGGGAGTGCGAGCATGTGCAGCCACATGTGTCTGGGAGTGCTGGTCTAAGCTCCAATGTCGCCTAGCAACAGGGGGAGAGGGGAGAAGCACAGCCAAGGTGTCTGAAGCAAGTTCTGGGAATCTTACAGACCCCACCCATTATGCTGATTATTATGCAGAATTATAAAGCCACTTGCTTCAGAAGATAAATCATATGGTAGAACTCTAAACCATGATATCTTGGCAATTTCTTCTTTAATTTAAAAAAGGAAAATGGTTTAGGACAGTGCTAAATGTAGCCTGATACAATGATGTAACACTTGCCTTGGATTACCCAATCCAGTCTGAACGTCGGACTAGCAGTGATCGCCTGTAGGAGATGGTGAGTATAGACTTTTTTGTTTTTTTTTGCCTGTAAAGTGTCCTAAATGCCACAAGAGGAAATAATTCTCGGGGGTCACTATTTAGCTAAGACACAATTGTATTGTAATGATCTCTAAATTATGTTTATTGACCAAATAGCAAATATAATCTACAAAATAAAGTAACAACATATGCCAGGCAAGCCATAAACACTATTTCACTGCATGCATTGCATTGACCATCGTTAATTTCGGCCCCTGGGGTACCCAGCACACAGCGTGTGCACAGTGCTTGATAGGGGATAGAAGAACCCTCTAACTGTGTTTCCCTAATTGGTAACACATAAGAATGGCTACATAATACATATATGCTGATGGGGAGAAATGCATGCATAGAAGCTGAAACATACATGTTACCCAATACACACATCCAATACCATGGAAGGTACAGATGTAGATGTGAGATGTAATGGCTTTGTGTGTAGTTGTATATCCACTTAATGTTGACAATGGCTGACCATAATTGACAACCAGCTCTGGCCCAGTGCTGATATGTATGCCCTATCCCCTAAGAGTATCCCAGGTGGCAGATGGGGTAGTGCAGTTTGTGTGTTAATTGGATGGCCCACAGATTTAACACAAAGCGATAGGGGAGGCAAACCTAAAAGGACAGTCGGGGGGTGATGTGTTCCAATTCTCACATGAAAGGCTGTGAGTTTGACTCCAGAATCTATCAACTTTGCAAAAACTATTGGCTAGTCCTGATTCCGCTGTGACAACGACATTGCAGATGACAGTGCAGTGCTACAAGCAGGAGCATGGACTGTTCTCACAACCACACCAACCAACCGTCATCCATGTGAGTTTAGTGCTGGTCCGAAATGTGAAACCTGATTGTGCTGTAAGCATGTTTTCCTTGAGCTGCTGATGATCCAGAAGATGGACCTTCTGGCCCCACAGACTGCTGTGACCAGGACGTAGTGAACCCAAGACCAAGCTCAGTTTCACCCGTGTAAATGACATAGCACAACATGACACAGACACGGACCAACACATGCATCTTGAGCCTACAGACACTAGTTTCACCCTTGTAAACACACATGGGAGGTGAGTTTTAGGGGTACATTGACGAGAGTTGGTTACATAACGATGTAACCAAAAAAGCAAGTAACTGCCTTATGGTGAGCCACAAAGCTACATGGCTAGCACCTCAGACTAAGTTACTAACAGGTGAGGTGTTGGGCTAAGGGATGCACCGAGGTAATGAGCCATAAACTGAAACTCGCCCTCTCCTGTGCTGTGTGTGAATGTGTCAGTGTTATGTGGGAATGGCTATTATCTGCTGACAAAACAAGAGAGGACGATTGTGTATTCTGGGGCTTGTGCTTGTAAATGAGTCACACAGCTCCTTAGGGTTTGAAAACGTATTTACAGTTTATTGAACAAGTGGGCCCAATGTGGGCCATTTGTGAGGGCAGAAAAGTAAAATGTGCCAACATGATACAACATTTGTAACTTTCTGCAAAGTAAAACCAGTCAAAACAACTTCAACAACATTTTAAGGGCAACTAGGCAACTTAAGGGCGCTTCAGACATAGCTTCTCAAGTCCTGTAGGAACATATGTAGGCCCAGAATCAGCTGGCGGGTTGATTGCTGCAACCGACTAGCTGCTTGGGGAGAACAGGCCTCTGCAAACAGTTAAAAAAAGTAAAAAAAAGAGGTTAGCTTGTAATGTGTTTGGTGTGCCAGATAGTGAAAACCCCCTGGCTACTCTTGTTTAGATTATTTAGAATGCACTTACCTGACTTTTTTGAGCCTTGATCTTGGGGAGCTATGTCCTGTTGTTGCCTTCTGGGGCCTGCCGAGCTCCCATCCTCGGGGTAATCTTCATCTGTTTGGGGAATAGGACAAAGATCTTGATTACTGTCATGCGGAAGGGCTTTTAGAGAGTCCCTTGTAAACAATCATTGTTTTTGTTCTTCTATATGCCAATGCTGGGTGGGCTAAGAATCCAATCAAATTGGGGATCCTGGCTCCTGTCTAGCACTTTCACTCCTTGCTCGTCTTCTCCCGCTGCTTGGCTTGGTGTGTCTGGGAGCAGTGTTGCTGTGGAACAAAATGAGTGTGGAAGAGTAGAGGATGTGAGCAAGCATCAGGAGCGAGCCCCTCAGCATGCCAGATGTAGTATCCACGGAGATGTGTGGAGAAGTAATAGGACAATCAATCTGAGAAGAGAGAACAAACTCTCCTGTGGCAAATGTGTCCAATGCTGAATAAAGTTCAAAGCAGCTCAGGAGCATTTGATACATTGCTTAACTTAGGACTTCAGTGTGGCAGAAGAAACATACGAGCCAGTGGCAAAATACTCACACTCACTCGCCTGCTAAAGGAGGCTTGTTTTCCGCTTGATTTGGAGTGAGACATCAAATATTCCGCACATGGTAAGAAGACTCGCATTACATTCTCGCACATGCTTGCACAAGTGAGATTCACACACATGCGTTCTCTGAATTGCACGAGTTAGCAAGTTTTTAGGCACGCAAAATGTGCCAGCTGTTTGCTAGACTAGCCAAGACTGACACTGGTGAAGGGAAGTATTGCTTTGCTATAAATAAGATTGTTTTAGCAAGTTTTAGAGCTTTTGTGAGTTCTGGTTGAATTTTCAAGAGAGGTTGTGTTATAAGTGAGGGGACTTTTCATATTTGGCGACTTTAAGTGTTTATTGCCAAAGTGTTATAAAGCTAAAAAAAAGAAGTTAAAAGCCAAGATGCTGCAAATGTAAACACTAAAATTGTGTTTTTACTGCTGTTTTTGTAACTGGGATAATGGCATTGGAGGTCTACTTCACTGCACAATTTGTCATAAGTATACACTTCAAGAGCAACAGTTCCAGGGTGAATACCACTGTATTAAATGTGAGCATATTGCAACCTTGGTAGCTCAGGTTAGAGATCTGGAGGCTCAAAATGCAACACTTAGGGATATTGACAATATGGAAAAAGGCATCCTGCTCACTCAGCAAACATTAAGTGGGGTAGAAGCAGATGGTGGAGTAATGGGTCATGAGGAGCAGATAAGTAGCTGGGCAAATGTAGATAGAGAGAGTAGAAAGGGTGCACAGAAAAGGAAGGCCATACCTGTGTCTGTGCACCCTAGCAAAATTGCCAAGTTGGGTAATGATGCATGAGTGTCAGTCTCAGAAATAGCAGACCTTGCGGACACTGTTCTCCCTAACACCTGGGAGGACAACCCAGGTAGTGAGTGGGTGGTTGGGACTGTGGATAGGACTAGACAGTTAGTGGTAATAGGGGATTCTATTATCAGGAGGACTGATAAAATAATTTGCCCCCAAGACCGCCTCAACCGAATGGTTTGCTGTCTCCCTGGTACCAGGATTCGGCATGTGGTGGAAAAGGTGGATAAATTACAGGAAGACGCTGGGGATGACCGAGCTATTGTGATCCATGTGGGATCCAATGACAGAATTAATGGGGGATGGAGGATCCTTAAGAATACATTTAAGGAATTAGGCACCAAGTAAAAGAAAAGAACCTCCATGGTTGTATTCTCTGGAATACTGCCTGTGCAATACACTACACATGAATGACAGTGGGAGCTTAGAGAATTAAACTCATGGCTCAAGTCCTGGTGCAGGGCAGAAGGATTTGGGTTCCTAGATCACTGGGCTGACTTTCATTGAGGTACAAACTGTATTCTGCAGATAATTTGCACCTGATTGGAAGGGGTCTGCTGTGCTGGGTAAGAGGATACTAGAAGGGGTGGATGGGGTATTTAAACTAGAGATGACAGGGAGGGCAAGAAAGAAAACAAAGGGTAAGACAGTTACTTAGGGGACAGCATATGATGATGGGTGGAGAATCAGAAGGGGGGGAGGACTGCTATGTTGGATAAGGAGATCAATGTGTTGCAAACCAGCAGTGAAAAATTAGGCAGATGCATTACTTCAGAAGCTAATACTAAAGCTCAATGTGTCAAACTAGATGAACTTAAAGTATATGTTCACAAATGCCAGAAGTATGGCTAGTAAAGTGGGGGAGCTTACGGCTCTGGTACTGGAAAAAAATTATTGATGTTATTAGTGTGGCTGAGACATGGCTGGATTCCACACATGACTGCACTGTCAATTTTTCACATTTTGCTCTCTTCTGGACAGAGCAAATAGGAAAGGGGGGGGGGGCATGTGTCCCTATGAAAAGCAAGAATTCAAAGCATCTATTAATTAGGGGATACTAGCAGAAGGACGTAGAAGTGTAACCAATGTTAAAATACATTATTATTATATATTATACAAATACTAATTGAAGTAATCTATAGAACCCCAAACATAAAAGAGGAAATAGAGGGTCAGCTGCATAAACAGATATGGCTTGATGCAGAGCCTCCCTGTTCAGCTATCCCGTGCGTTTTCCCGTTGGTTTTGGGCTTTGATCTGGTCAGAAAAGGGTGCTACATTGATTTTAGTGTGCGTTTATGCGCTCAGGTGTGCGCGCAGCCGCCTTTCCGATTGTCGGCTCGCACGAGGCTTTTTTCCGGCAAAACGGACGCCTCGTTCATTGGCCCGTTTTTTTCAGTGATGCAGAGCCTTGATTTCCGATTGGAATCAGCCTAATAAAACGGGGCCGCCGAGCCTTCACTTACGGGCAGTCTGACCAGCCCTATTGGAGCTCCGTGCTTTTTGGGAATGCATTCCTCTGTGGGCCAACATCAAAGGTGCCAGCTACGCCGTCTGGTAGTTCTGAGTATTGTAGAAACCAGGCTGCAGCGCACGCCTTTGGACATCGATGGCATGAGTGACGTTGACCTATTCGAGCTCACCCGCCTTAACCGTGTTTCTCTCCATGCCTTGTATAGCGAGCTGCGCCCATGGTTAGCCCCCACCACCAGAAAGGGGCATGCAATTGCAGGTATGACCAAATTGGTAGGCTGCCTGCAATTTTTGGCGAACGGCTCGTTCCAGAGACTGGGTGCCTTCTCCCTGGGGATGTCCCAGTCTACGCTGAGCCGCAGCCTAACCAAGTTTTTGGATGGCATGGCTACCCTGGCACAGAATTACATTTTTTTCCCTCAAACAGGGGAAGCCTGGAATGCGGTTAAGTTGGGCTTTTATAACATAGCCGACATGCCCAACGTCCTTGGTGCAATCGATTGCACACATGTCTCGCTCATCCCCCCTGCGGACCAGGAATATCTGTTCAGGTATGTGGTTTGGTTCTGCTTTTTTTCTGGTTAACAAACATTTTTGAAGGCTCACACTAATTCCACTGTTGTTTTGCTTGGTGCAGGAACAGGAAGATGGGCCATTCCATCAATGTTCAGGCAGTGGCGGGCCCTGATCTTCAATTTTTCAGTCTGTTTGCTGGATTTCCTGGTTCCACGCATGATGTGCACATTTTGAGGAACTCCAGCCTCTATCAACGTTTCAATCTGGAGATATTTCTGGAGGATGGTTACTGGGTATGTGTAATAAAGTTGTATTTGTTGGCCCCCAGGTTTGAATGTGGATTTGCCACTACCCCACTAATCTGTGAGACCTTTCCTTGAAACTTGAAAAAATTTGTTTTTTTGGTTTAAGAATTAATGGGTGAAAGTATTCACCACTATTGGGTTATGTTCTGGCCCTCTTATCTAAGTAGCATTACACAGACATTTTTAATGAGTGTACAGGTTGCATGTGTTTGTAGGCTCATTAAAAATGTCAATTCCTCCCACCATACCTAGCTCACCTATTTGTCCCTGTGTACTAATGTTTCTATGCACACCTAAACCTTTTTTTAGCCATCCACCTTATGTTTGTCTTTTGTTTTTTTGCAGGTGACTCAGGCTATCCCTTGTTACCATGGCTGCTCACACCCATCCTGCACCCATCTTCCCAGGCACAGGAGGGCTACAACACAGCCCATAGGAGGTCTCGCTCTGTGGTGGAACATGCCTTTGGGTTGTGGAAGATGCGTTTCCGATGTCTGGATCAGAGTGGGGGTTCTCTTCGGTATCAGTCTGGCAAGGCTATCCAAATAATTATTGCTTGTGGGGTCCTGCACAACCTTGCCATTAGAAGCAGGATTGCTCGATATACTGACCTGGGTGCAGAACCTTTACCTATTTCTGACGAGCAGACCCCTCCTTACACTGGTACACAAAGTGGGCCAGCACACACAATCCGTGCCGACCTTGTGGCCAATGTATTTTCTTGAAACCACCCCCTGTCTGCAGGCTGGGGAAGATTAAATCACACCTAATAAGTGTTACATGCTGGTCAAAAAGCGACTCTAAATACATTTGGGCTTTACCTCTGCTGCCGGCGCATGTCCATTTTTGGACAACTATATGATTTCAGGTCCACAACTGTCCGCTTGATTTGTTCAGTATCTCGACGGACAGAACCCCATAATGTACCCAAACAGCGTTGGCAACAGCCATGCTTTGTGCTTAGCAAAAACGGGCTGTTAGGGACCCACGGCGTGGTTAGCGCCCACATGGGTGTGTGTTGTCCCCTGCATCACTTGAAATAGATGGTTGGCTATCTGGGGAGTCGTGTGTGGTTTTTGGGCTTAGGGGGGAGGTTGAGGGTGTGTATGTACTGCTCTGGGTTAATGTCTGGGTTCCTGGTGAGCTATCAGATGTTGAGCTGCATGTGTTATCTGAGGTACTGGAATTGTGAGTACCAGAGGGTTGAGGTGGAGGGGTGGGTGACCTTGGTGGGGTGTTTGTTTTGGCAATACGCTTACCCTTGCTGATGTGTTTGGTTTTGTGGGTATGCTTGGTGTGTTGAGGTTGAGTATGCTGCAGGGTCTTACTAGATTTAGCACCCTGGTGTGTTTTTTTATTTTTTTCTGGCGGGGGTGAATGGGTTAATGTCTCCTTGCTCCTGCGTTTTTGGGAATGTGCCTGTGTCTGTGGAGTACCCACCGTTTTAGTTGGTGCATGTTCTGCATGTGTGTTGTGCCTGCTCTTCTGTTTTATTTAGAATGAGGCATGTGTGCGGCTGCTATGTGCCTTTGGCCTTGCTTGGCTATTTTTGCTCACTTTAGGTCTGCCCATATTGATATGGTATCCCACACCGAGCGGAGTGGCTTGTTCTTTAAATATGTTTCCCGTGTGGGCGTGCCCAACAGCGAGTGCGCGCCTGCGCGCACGCACGCACGTCACCGCGGGGGAACGTCAGAGCTATACCTTGGTAAAGAAGACTAGATGTCGCCCGCCATCTTTACCCCGGAGCAGGACGACATCATCATGGATGTGAGTATGCGAGCGTGCGTTTATGTGCGCGCACACATTCCTTGTAATAAAAAAAAACAAAACAAAGCGCAAGAATAGTCTGAAACAACTTAGTTTCATACCAGCCCACCTTAGTTTAACACATGTACGCAGCAACAAACTAGCCTACATGCAGATAGCAGAACTAGGGCAATGTGAGGCAGCAAGAGGTTAATAAAGTGACTTGAGTTAGGCCCGGAAACTTGTTAATGTATTTGGTGGATTAATGGTGTGTCCTTGTATTTTTTAATAACAGATGATGCTGAGGAATCGCTACGACTTCCTGCCGTCAGATTATGACAAACGGACGTTGGCCCTGGAGGTGGTGGATGCAATAGAACGCCGATCCCAAACCACCTATACCTTCACCCAGATCGCCCAACACTGGTCTGATTTAAAAAGAAGGCATAAGCCCCGGGTGAGGCGGTACTTCGCAAAACATTTCCCATGTAAGTGTTTAAAATGTAAATGCACCTATAACCCTGGCATCGCCTGGGCGTGGTTTAATGATTGTGTTTGTATTTCAGCCCATGAATGGAATATACGGTTCCGCCCCACCCGGACCAGGACACGCAGCCCAGTGTTGGGCGAAACACGTGAAGGTGTAGGTGGGCCACCGCCAGGGTCAACGGCCACCCCCTCCTCTGTAAGTGACTCGGAGGAGCCGCTGGACCTCAGCATGCAGGGGAGGGGGGGATCTGACGGCAGGGAGTCTAGCAGAACAGAGCCTCAACCGGACTCCGGTAAGGGAAATATAGTTAGATATGTGGCAATACATGCATTAAATACAGATACTCATGTGCACCATTGTTGTAGATTCAGACGTCGCTGGAACATCCCAAGGGATGAGTGAGGAAGGGGGCGAGGAGGAAGAGGTTGCTGGGGAAGGTGAGTAGATTGATACC
The DNA here is from genome assembly GCA_027917425.1 of Gastrophryne carolinensis. Classification (NCBI taxonomy): domain Eukaryota; kingdom Metazoa; phylum Chordata; class Amphibia; order Anura; family Microhylidae; genus Gastrophryne; species Gastrophryne carolinensis. The sequence continues at coordinate 474,365,115 of CM051235.1, read as the reverse complement.
TAGAAGCCTAACTTAATATTATATTCATGAAAGAACAACAGTCTCTAATATCAGTGTGTTTGTCATCCATACAGATTCACAACAGCAACAGAGGGAGGCTGAAGGGAGACTCCGCCCCCGACGCAATGTGCGGCCAAAACCTTGTAAGTGGTGTTTATTTAAACTAAAGAAAATGAGCAAACAATTCCATTTGAAAACTAAAATTCAGAAACATTTCCAAAATAAATTATAAAAAAAAGCCCTTAAAGCGGACCTTAACTCTGAATAAGAGTCTATCTTAGATATTTCCCACACCCTGTACATACAGATTGTCCACCTTACAAATCATCTTACCAACCTTTTCCAGAGCACAGCTCTGCTCTGTGTGAGCAAAGCACAGCTATAACCCACCCCCTGTACCTAATCCCACTCTCCTCTCCTCAGTAAGTGTGATGCTTCTGAGTCAAGATGGCGGTGCACGTATCCTAAATTCCTGAACTGAGTTGCAGCCCAGTGGGGGAAATAATAATAATTGATTGACTAAAAACTTACTATATATTAGTTTAAGATGCTGCGGAATCTTTTTAAAAGAGTTTGGGCTTTTCATTAAATCACGCAGAAGGTCCGGTTTGAAAAGGGCCCCAAAAAAACAACGCACAACCAAACCAAAAAAAAAATGCTAAACGAATGTTGTTTTTCATTCACAGATCAAAGATTACCACACCCTCAAGACCCCGAGGCCTATTTTTTTTTTTTTTATTTAACAAATGTTAAAATTTTTATTTTTCATTTTTATCCAAAAAAAAACCTTAAACAAAAAAAAAAAAAAAAAAATTAATAAAAAAAAAAAAAAAATTTGAGAGTTGTCTTTCCTGCAAAAGTACAATCACACTACATCAGCACACATTTACATGACACAAAAGGTTTAGATATGGGACAATAAATCAGAAAAACTCACAAACAATTAAGGTAAGTATTAATGGCAAGGAAGAAGGAACAAACAAGGAGATTAAGGTATGCATTAAAGCCAAGGAAGAAGGAACAAACAAGGAGATTAAGGTATGCATTAAAGCCAAGGAAGAAGGAACAACAAAAAATGTATTTAAATATATATATATATATGTGTGAAATTGGCAGTTGTTGCCATATGTATATTCCAATGGAGGTTGAGGGATGTGCGCTTGCGTGTAGCCAGATTGACAACTGAAGAGCCATGGAGATGTAAGTATACTTGAAAAAAACACCAAAATGGAAGGTCAAATACGACGGAAGGCAAGCAGGTACGTTCAAAAAGCAAGGAAAAAGCTGGGAAAAACGGGCCGCCCGTGTGAACGGGAACGGAAGCCCCGAACAAATTGAAGGCACCCGAGAGAGCAAAAAACACTTCCCGAGTGAAGTCAAATTGACGGATCAGTTAGGGAGCCATTCCGACGGAGGCTCTGCATCACATTTGAGCCATGATTCAAACGGGAGCCCCAGACAATCGGAAGGTTTTAAGGTCAGTTCAGGGGAGGCTCTGCATCAGGTCCATAGAGCGGGCATCACAGGCTGGTACAGTGGTGGTGATGGGGGACTTCTTCTACTATCAGTTTGTGGAGGCACGTTCTAGAGCTGATGCTCTTTTGGATCTGTTAATATAAAATAATGATGACCTGATAGGAACGGTAACAGTCCGTGTAAATCTTGGTAACAGTGATCACAATACAGTTGTATTGACTGGGACCATCTGATGAGGAATATGGATACAGATGCTGAATGGGAGTGCTTTAAATCAGTTGTGAGTACCAGCATTGCCATTACCAGTGGCTAAATTTAAACCCCTCATGGCTGATACCTGCAGTTAAAAGGCAATAAAGAACAAAAAAATGGTATTTTAGAATTACAAGGCTGAGCTCTCAGCTGTAACCCCTATATATTCTAGTAAATAAAGAGTGTGAGAAAGAAATAAGGTTGGCAAAAGCACAAAATGAAGGAGATGTGGCTAAAGAAAGCAAAAAAATCCCTAAACATTTTTTAACCCTTTAACTGTCACCCTTTGTTGCCAGACCATTTTGCACTACACAAGTTCAACTGTAATTTATGAAGGGATTCTCAGGGAAAAATATATTTTGTTTTAACCTGAAATGTCTTGTTTGTCATTTTTTAAGTGAATTTTCAATGTTTTTGGGCAAAATGTGTGAAAAATAAAAAATCTGTTTTTTACAGTTTGTACTGCTTTTTTGTAATAAAAAATTAGCATTTTGCAATGAAATCATATTGCATGTAAAAGCCCTATTTCTCCTGGTCACAACGGTACCACATATGTATTGTTAGACACCCTTTCCTGCCCAGGAGACTCCCCCAAACAGCGCTTTAGATTTTTAGATAAAATACAACCATGCTATGTGCACCTTGCAGTTTTTCAAAAAAAACAACCATTTACCATTAGAAATACCCCCACAAACTATATATTCTCTGGAAGTACACACCTCAATGTTTCTAGGTGTACTAGGATTATTGACGTGGCCACAGTTTTTAGAAAGTAATCCCTCAATTAATTTTTTGGTTCCACAGGGTTTCCCTAAAAAAAGAATAAAAAAGCTAATTTAAAGACACATTTTCCTTAAAAAACAATATGTAAACATGAAAAAACAAGTTAAATCTGAAAAAGCAACATCCCCAAACAGAACAATACCCAACATGCATAATTACTGTGTAGGGAAGAGTTGCCAAACACCCCAATGTAAAGCATGTGAGTAATTTTACTTGAAAATTTCAGCTCTGCGCACCTTGCACTTTTTCAACCAAAAAACCCTTTACATTTGGAATACCCCCATAAACCATATATTCCCTGAAATTACACATATTAAGCTTCCTAGGCGTACCCAGCTTATTGTAGTCACTTCATCTTTCTGGAAGTGATCCCTCGAAGAATTCTTTTGTTGCACAGGGTTTACCTAAAAAAATGAAAAAATAAAAAAGCAGAATAAACACATTTTCCTAAAATATCAATATGCAAACAAGGAAAAACAAGCTAAATCTGAAAGCGCAAGGTCCTCCGAGCAGAACAATACCCAACATGCATAGGTACTTTTAACCCTTTTAACTGCCAGCCTACTTGAGTTTTCGTTGCCCTCTGTTGACAGGTTATTTTTTACCATTTTGATTGATAGCAAAAACAAAAATTTATATATCTATTTTTTTAAATTGTCTCATTTATTTTAAATAAAACATTTATTTTATTAAAGAAAACTATATTGCGTGTGAAAGCCCAATTTCTCCTGATTACAAATATGTATCGGTAGTCCCCCGTTCCTGCCCAGTAGACCCCCCCAAACTGAAACAAGTACTTTATAACATTTACAAATAAAATACAACTACAATCCACACTATAAAGGGTTAAATTTAAAAAAATGACGTAGGGTCCTCCTTCCCAGGGGTGTGTGGTCCCCCTCACCCAGCATAACCAGCCCGGGACCAGCTATGCAGGGCATGTAGAACAGAGCACAGGGGCTTTGGTGGCCCCTGGCCCTGCAGGCTACAAGCCGGCATAGCCTATGGCCACATTCTTTTCTGCCCCCCCCCGGGCTTTGGGGAGGCAGGTAATGGGGGAGCTCAGGGTTAATTGAAAGTCACCCCCTATCCGCAGGTGACTTGCCAGCCCTTGAGCCTGTAAACTGGTATAGGGGTCTCATGGACCTTTTACCAGTTTACAAAGGGTTAACAGCAAACACACAGACACAGTCAAAATGACGTTATCCGATGACAGATGACAAGGGATCAGGTGAGTGGCCTTTATTTTTTACTTTGGCCACTAGCAGGGGGGAAAGTCAGGCACGTAGAACAGTTGGGGGGGCAGCCACGTAAATTTTACGTGGCTGGCAATAGAAGGGTTAAATATATACATTTCAGGAAAACTAAATCAGAAAAGGTAGGTGCCCTAATTAATGATAATGGGGACATGGTCACTGGGGATGAATAGAAGGCAGAGCTGTTAAATGGAATGTTTAGCTCTGTGTACACAAAAGAGGAGCAAGGAGCCAACACAGGAGATGCCACTGATAGCAATAGTCCAAGTATAATTCTTAACAAGCTAAACATGGATATCATCCAAGAAAAACAAAATAATTTAAATGTGAATAAGACTGCAGGACCAGATGGACTTCACCCAAGAGTTCTTAAAGAACTCTGCTCAGTTATCTCATCACCCCTGTTCTTGATCTTTAAAGACTCACTAACAACTGGTATAGTGCCAAGAGATTGGTGCATAGCAAATGTGGTGCCCATTTAAAAAAAAATGGCTCTAGGTCTTCTGCAGGCAATTACAGACCTGTAAGTTTAGCATCTATTGGTTGAGGGGGTATCAAGTGGCTACATACACGAATATGTAACTATGCATAATTTTATTAAGGGACAATCAGCACGGTTTAACTAAGGGCAGAAGCTGCCAGACTAACCTGATTGGCTCTATGAGGCGGTGAGTAGAAACCTGGCGAGAGGGGCGGCTGTGGATATAGTTTTTCTGGATTTTGCAAATGCATTTGACACTGTCCCCATAGACGCTTATTGGAAAATTGAAGTCTTCACAATTAGAAAATACAGTTTGTGACTGGTTTGAAAACTGGCTGAAGGATCGTGTGCAGAGAGTTGTGGTTAATGATACCTACTCTGAATGGTTGCCAGTTGTAAGCAGTGTACCCAAGGGTTCAGTGTTGGGCCCACTATTATTCAACTTTTTTATAAACAACATTAAAGGCACTATCTCTGTTTTTGCAGATTACTTAAAGATATGTAGCACAGTGCAGTCTTTTGAAGATGTTCACAAGTTTCAAGCTGCTTGGACACTTTGACTGTCTGGGGATCCACTTGCCAATTGAAGTTCAGGGTGGAAAAATATAAAGTAATGCACTTGGGGGTCTAATACCCTGGAGGCCACATATGTTCTCGGAGGAGTGAAACTAGGAGAAACACTTGCTGAGAAGGATCTAGGGGTACTGATAGATCACAGGCTAAATAACAGCATGCAATGTCAATCTGCTGCTTCCATGGCCATCAAGATATTATCATGCATTAAAAGAGGCATGGAATCATGGGATAGGGATGTAATCTTGCCTCTTTTCAAGGCACTGGTGCATCCTTCCCTGGAATATGCCGTCCAGTTCTAGGTGCCCATTCAAAGAATGGACACTCTGACTATGGAAAGGGTGCATAGGAGAGCCACCAAACTAATAAGAGGAATGAAGGATCTTAGTTATGAGGAAAGGTTACGAGAAGACTGCCATTGACTTCGTCTAGCGAGTGTACATTTCCACTTAGCTCTGAACCAGCCCCAAGAATGAAGCGCAAGTCTTCTCACCTCATGTGAGATGAGACTTTTCATCCCAAATCACGCATAAAACAAGGGAGAAATATCCTTCAGCATGCAAATGAGTGCGAGTATTTTGTCACTGCCTCGCATGTGCCTCTGCCATGCTAAAGTCCTAAGTCAAGCAATGCATCAAATGCTCCTGAGCTACTGTGATCTTTCATCAGCATTGGGCCCATTTGCCACTGGAGAGTTAGCTCTCCTTTCTGGGATTGGTTATTCTGTGACTTCTCAAGTCCAGCTGTAGCATGTTGTTTTACGGTGTGTTTCCCTGTTCTTTCTGGCTGCATTTATTTCCCCCTTTTGCCCAATGTACAGTGGGTAACTAAATCAAAATCCCCCTGGCCCCGAATGTCTTCTGTGTGTTCACTATATATGATTTGTTATTGAGCCTTGTTGCGAATCGTACGTTGCAGACAACACAGGAGATGTCAAGCCAAATTGCAGTGCGCCTGTTACTCCAGTGACTTCAAATACTTCTGGGATCTGCACACGTTGAAGATGTACATACAAGATTGTGCCTGTGCTGTAAATTCCAGGGCAGAATCTCTGCATCATTCACCAGCAAGTATTTTGCTCCCAAGCCAGCCTCTGTCATCCATGCATTCTTTAACTGTTTTGTTGTGCTCCAGACCCTGTACGGAACCATGCTCCAAGGCAATGAGCTTGTGTGTTAAGCACCATTGGAGTAATGAGGCCTAGCGCAGAGGCTGTATCAATGTAGGGTCTCGCTGGGTAAAGTTTAATTGATCTACTGAGTGCTATTGTGTCCGCGTCCATGCACACATTCTTACATTTTACTGTAATTGCATGCACATGTGCTAGCATGTACCAAAATGCATTGCACATTCAGGCAGACACACACAAGCTAAACACTGACCAATTTTATATTGTTTCATAGATGATGATAATGACAAAATATGACTACCTGCCCAGCATATTCAGCAAGAGGATTTGGGCATTATGTGTGATGGAGCGAATCCATTAAAAAAAACAAGAAGTGGTATTCAGCTGGACAAATAAGGTAAGGCTTCCCGGCTACAACCAAGGAAAAGGTAGACTTCTGGCAAGAAGTGATGGCTGGGCAGAGCTCCAGATGTGGGTAAAGCATAAAAAAGAAGGTCAAATGAGACAGAACAGAGTTCAGGGGTTTAATAAAGACCGAAAACAGATACAATTCCTGAGTTAGTGGCATAATCATCTATAAACGATCTGTGTTCAGAGGCTGGAAATAAACGAAAAACAAATTCCAGGGCTGGCGACTGACAGACAAAGTCCATTAAGGAATCTGAGTTTTGAGGCTGGTGACAAATGAAATAAAGATTCCAGGGCTGGCGACTGACAGACAAAGTCCATTAAGCAATCTGTGTCTTGAGGCTGGTGACAAATGAAAAACAGATTCCAGGGCTGGCGACTGACAGACAAAGTTCATTAAGCAATCTGTGTTTTGAGGCTGGTGACAAATGAAATACGATTCAAGGGCTGGCGACTCACAGACAAAGTCCAATAACAATCCAAGATCATGGGCAGGCAGAAAACAAGCAAAGTCCTTTAAACAATCCGAAACTCAAACCGTGTGATCCATGCAAGGGTTTATCCAGTAGCTGATCGGGAAGCAGTCCAGGTCAATCCAGTATAACAGTCAGGAGTTGCAGGTAACAGGAATCACAGCTTCCAGGAACTGAGCTGATAACACAGCAATGAATACAGGCCAGGTGTCCATTTAAATAGGGCTGTCAATTGGAGCAGGGAGGGATGTGTCAGAGTCTGAGTGATATCACTTCCTGTCCATTCACAGCCAGGAAACCAGGAAGTAAAATACAAGCCCAAGAGCTTACGCTCTAGGCTTTCGCTCTCCATTTTCCCACATACTTTACTCCTCTCCACTCATCTTCTTCCGTGGCACCACTGCTCCCAGAAACCCCAACCCAAGCAGCAGGAGAAGATTAGCGGGGGTGAATGTATTGAGACTAATAGATATATTTGACCTATTCCCCAAATCGATGAAGAGGACGCCAAGAAAGGGACCTTGGCACGCTCCAGAAGCCACCAACAGGACATAGCTCCCCAAGATGTGTTGCCCTGTGATTGTCCATTCGAATGCAACACAAGTGCTGGTGATACAAACACTTGTTGAGGGAATCATGACTCCCAAAAGCCTTGTGGATGTGGATATTGGCTGGCTCATCTTAAGTGGTGAGCATGGTCAACAAAAACACAATCATTCCTCAAACCAATGCTAAGCGCTAAGACCTATAGCTGAAACGAACTAGCTGGAAAACATTTTTGAACAGATAATGAAGCCAATGCTGGCAACATACCCCCAAACACACAACAATCTGAGGTGCCTCCAACACCACAACCAGGCCAAGGAGACACACACATGACTCCAGCCACACAGGAACAGATGCTTGTCCTGGATATTTATCCTGTGGAGGAAAATGCAACCCAGGAGTAGCCAATGCAAACAGCAGCTGGCACTTCAACACAACCCACCAGCAAAACTTGAACACATGCACTGCACCGAATGGAACAGCCACGAAGGTCCACCATGACTCATGAGGAGGAACATGAGGCCTTCAGGGCACAGAGTCTATGTTTCCATTATGCTCAAGTGGTATATCACCAACAACTAAGGAGTCAGATAATCCTGAACCTCAGGGACCTTGCATTGGGACTTCAAGAGGCCAGGCGGCACAATGTGCAAGCTGAGGTGAAGCAAAGGCGCTACAATTTATGGTTGGAGGAGATCTTTGGTGAACTAGTGGGACAACAGGTGCGTAACCAACACCAGAGTGAATGTGACACAAAAAATATTGCGCAAGTGCTGTCTAAGGACAGATGCCCCTTCCATGCCCACATTGCACAACAGTGATCTAGGATAGTGTTTGCATTGTTGATTGTGATATTTTGGTGTTGATGGTGGGTGGGGATTATGGGTCACTTAGCCAGGTGTGTGCGGAGGGATGTATTGACAGGCAGCATTGCATTTAAGTGATGTGTAGGGCACTTGATCCATCTTTTGAGTTAATATTGTGTATACAAGAAATTAACACAGCTGTTTGATGGCATTGACGCATGTGTCCGTGAATAATGATTGTGTTGTATTTAAACAGGGATTGGCATGACCACTTGACCACTTTGTTGGGCGAGTACTGCCACTCCCACCAGTGTGATCCAAATAACAGAAGTGCACCTTCATTCTGGGGCCACAGGAATAGGGTAATAGGAATAGGGTAATGAGCCAGGGCAAGCAGGGGTACCCTGAGTCACCTGTAAAGACAGGCGCAATTGTAAATGCATGTCCTCCAACAGACATTTCCACATAGTCCTACAAAACATATGTCCAAGCATGTCTCAACAGTGGTGTGTAATGGTGGGCAAATAGAAACATGCATCTGGTTGAGCTTATTGCCTTTCACACACATGAAACAACTATATCAAATGTGTTAACCACTGTTTTCCCCAAGATAGTTGGCACTACGATGAGGCATGGTTTTAGATTATGTACATAATTTGGACACCCATGTCTGCTTCTCTCACCATCCGTCTTCCTTTCTTTCTTTCTTTCTTTCCTCCTTTCTTTCTTTCTTTCTTTCTTTCTTTCTTTCTTTCTTTCTTTCTCTTCCTTTCACATGCTTTTCTCTTTCTTTCTTTCTCTATCTCCCTCTTTTCTGTGTTTCCTCTGTTACTCACCCTTCATTGTGTGTGTGTAAGTGTGTGTGTGGTTCTCTAGCGGCCACCATCCTGAAATCTTGCACAGGGCAACACCTAGCCTATATCCGGCCCTAGGGCATTTTTAAAGATGAGGTACATCATTTTTCCAGTAATGTAAAGAAAGAAAGAAAGAAAGAAAGAAATGAATAAGGCTGATCACTTGCTATTGCTATTATTTATATACAATGTCATGCATAATGTCCAGCATTTTTTATTTTCATTGCGCATAGAAATAGCACTCTACTAGTAAGGCAACTACAAAATCTGGACTGGACTGTTTTGTACAAGCGTATTTACATTTTTAAACAAACCAGAAAGGAGACAATTTCCTGTGTAATAACTGTCAATCAGCTCATTTCATTTTAAACCAGTTAAACTTTATGACTAACAAAAACAATATTTATGCACTCTAAAGGGAACTCAGAGGATTTAGGCCATCGGGGGATTAGGAGTTACACCTGTGAGCTCTTTGTTGTCACTCTTTGATAATAAAACAGAGCGCTACCCTGGGGACAACTGGCACAAATTACAAAAAAAGTGGGCAAGCAGAGAATCCAATCCACTTTTCTGCTGCCAAAATTATTGTCTATCTTTCTAATAAAGACAAAAAGATATTGAAGATATGTAATTGTATACAGCAATATCCGATAGAGGATGATGTACAATGACTGAAATATCCTGTGTAATTTTGCAGCTGACTGAAAGTTACTATTGGTCTAATGCTCTGTTGCTTTAATGGCCTAGAATAGCCATAGATGTTAACTTGTTAAATGTAATCTTTGTATATTGATAGATATAGATAATATAGATGCATAATATATTATAACTATATATAATTACAATTAAGTATATTATAATTAGTATTTCTTATTAATTTGTTCATAATAGATGGATATGACTCACACCTTTTAGGAATGTTAGGGATATTCTGTGGCCAAACTGTTACAAAACTGCCATCGCTGTTCAGTGTCTTCTTTGGTTACCTTTTGTCTTATGGTATCTCTGTTTATCTGTTTGTCTTCTTTTTGTAAAAGGCAATTGATCTCTGCCCTTAATATATCCACCTTGCTATAAACGAACAAGTCTAACCATGTTGATTTCTTTTTCTGGTGTGTTTTCATGGTGTAGGTGCCCTCTACAAGCTATTCCTGTGCTGTGGTACATCCTTCCCTGGTTTTGCTTGTCTGAGAGTTCTGTGTTTATGCCTCTGAGATTTGTTCCCTGTACCTCAAAGCCAATGATACAGTAACCATCTTCCATTATGGGATCAGGTTTTTAAATAGTCAAATTGTGGTTGGTGGATTGGGAGCTTGATTTTCACAATGTAATGTCTCAAAATGGACCAAAACCGGACGTAGTGTCCATTAGATGATAGGTCTATTTAGACATCCACCCCCTGGGACAATCTGATGTGGGACGCCCCGCTATGTAAACCTGATAGTCGCCCAGTAGTCTTACCTCACCAATGAGCCCATGATGCAAAGCGCATCTCTTGCAACTTTCTCAGTCTGCAGGCACCGGTGCCCGCCATAACTGAATGGCTGGTGTGTCTACACACAGCCACAAAGGGAGGCACACTATGACTGTGGCTAAGCTCCCATTCAGCTTCTTAAGCTGCACATTAATATGCATCCCCATATTGGAGGAAAATGATCGTGGGAACGCCGGTGAGGTATGCATATCGACTGACCAGTGGGGTGTCGCACAACGGGTTATCCCAAACTGAGATGATGCAGGAGAAGGGACCAAAACCCACGATAGTGAAAATCGTGGGTTTTGGTCCACTTTAAACAGTTGGTCAATAGGAAACCTGGGATTTCTGAGTAACCATCAGTACCCACGATCAGAGGTAAGATATTGAAAGAATGGGTGTAATAGGTCCTTGATAATTTACTCAGTAAAATGTGATTTTACAGGCAGTGCTTAGTTCTGAATGATGTTTTTGTCCAATCTTTGATCCAGGGAAATCAAGACATTTGGTTTTCTGCCCTCACATTACCTCTTCTTCACAAATGAAAGGGTAGTGAAGAGGTGTCTTAAAGTCTCCCACTATTTCAAATGTCTTGGTGGGTCTCAGTAACGAGATATCTATGCACCAATAGTTAAAACTATCAGACCCTTTCTGTTAATATTGTTCCTTCATAAAATGTATTTCTAAGGCATAATCTACCATTTAAGGACATTTAACGATTTAGCCAGGGGCATAACTATAGGGGAGCAACTGCACTGGGGCCCAGGAAGTCAGAGGGGCCCCACCATTGTTGCTCCTTCACCTTATTTTTCATAATATTGCTCACCCCGTATCATTTAGAAAAAGGAAGGAGAATTTGTCTCTGCTTTTTTGGTGTTTAGTTGTCTAGCTGTATCCAACTGAGTTCAAAGACAGTAAAATGTTTACTAAAGGAGCTGAGATGGGACCTCATTTAAATGTTCGCACCAGGGCCCGTCACATTTAGTTACAACACTGGATTTAGTTTGAAGAAACTAAATTGTTAAAAGTCAGTGTTGTACAATGTCATAGCATTGTACAGAGAACACTTTAAAACAGTAATTTATACATACATATGTCAGGGTGCAATAGCTCACAGTGGCACTGCTCAAGTCCAAGAAATGAGCATGCACACCAATTCTTCTAAAATATGTTTTATCACATTCACAAAAAGATCCAAAGAATGTATGCATATAACAAAGCCAGCATTTTGGGGACCCTTCTTCATGCCAACATGCATATGTAAATGAATAAAAGCCACCTAAACCATGCGGATTTCCCCTGTGATATCACCATTGACATCACACATATTGTAAATACCATACTTTTATTGGGCTGAATAAATAATACCCACATGTAGGCTAGTAATATCTTAAGATAAAATTATTATATTATATCACCGGAGCCACCAACCCTGCCTTGCAAGCTCTGGCAGGTAAGTAGGTGATTGTAAAAGACAGAACTATGGTCCGTGTGTGTGTGTGTGTGTGGGGGGGGGGGGGGTGTAATAAAGTAAAAAAGAATAAAGAGCAGAGGAGGAATTGCATGGACTCACAATATTGGAATATTACAGAGCCAGGGAAACTCCCAGAGGTTTCATGACTAAAAACCAGCGTCCAATTGACACAAGTGGGAATTCACGCCATCAACGGTGTGATGTCTCAAAGCAAAATGAATTTAATCATATGCTATTGATTTTATTGGATGTAGAAGTTCTGATTTGTCAACTTAATAAAAAGACGATTGCCCTAGAACGCTCTATACAGGAAACAGCCTCACTTAAAGTTGACCAACACGCAGGATTTTCACTATCCTGGGTGTTGGTCCACTTCAGCGGGGCATCCGAGATCAGGATGCCCCGCTGTGTGAAACCCCCCCAAAAGCCCAAAAAAACGTAACTTCCGCGCGTCCCTCTTACATGCACTGCTAGAGGGTCGCGCGGGAGGTGGCGGCGGCTGATCCGACGCCGATAAGGTAAGGTTTTTTTGGGGCTTTTGAGGGGGTTTCACCCCGCGGGACATCCCGATCTCGGATGCCCCGCGGTGAGGGAGGTGATCGGCCCGGGAATCTATAAGACACCTGGGTGTTGGTCCACTTTAAAACCAAGGCCCTGTACTGGACTGGAGCCCTGAGGAATGGTCGTCCAGAGATAACCACGTTCAAACTGAAAACCAAGTGCACCACTGGGGGCCACATTGGCTCTATTATACAATTATAAAATTGACATAAGTGCTATAAGAACATGATTCCAGAGGTGGTTAAAGCCTTGATAGGTCTAAAAGGTAAACATTTCATATTTAAATCTGCAGATAAATAGTATTGGAGTGTTGGGCTACAAAGGCTATGGTATTAAGCACATGATACCACCAGTTACCAGAAAAAAACATGCAGACCAAATGAGGACTGAAAGAACTATACAGCAATTATTTTAAATGAAGAGTGTTACTACCAGCAATCCTTTGCACATTTTTGGGGGGGTATTTACAGGAAAAATATGCTTATCCCTTCCAGTCATCTAAAGTTAATGAAATTATGTGGAAATGATACATAGATGATGTGCTATTGTCCCGGAGAGGCTAAGTCCACTGATCAGAATATATTATTGAGGTATGAAAGTGCGCACCCTGGCCACTTGAATGAGACCTTACCTATCTTACTGTTTATAAGGGTCCTCTGGATTTGTTCAGGTTTCAAAAGAAAAAATATACAACTCAATGGATTTATCAAAAATTCCAAGAGAGGATCTCGGGCAGAGACCCTCAAAAAGGCAAGAGAAAAAAAAACACTCCGAAAGTGACACAAAAGAGGAGTGGATTCCATTTGTGCTGACATTAAGATGTGCCATGGTATATATTGGTCTGTCCAGATGGTCTTAGTGATTGGAGATCTAGAATCCCACCTACAAAGCCTCTGTTCCAGTTGATAGATACTGTCTTGATTATTGCCAGCCCCTTTCTTGGATACCTCAGGGGGTAAAAACACACATTTGATATGCCACATAAAAAGACATTTCTGAATGGAGCGAACGCCACCATCCACATCACTCCCCCTGCCTCCAGCTGCTGCCAAGCCCCTGCCGGTCATTCAGAAAGGCCTGGCATGGGTGTATGCCCAGCTAGAGGTATGTATGAGGAATGTGGCCACGGTGCAGAGATGCGCATCAGTGTCAGGACTGTATCAAACACCCGTCTGTCTTAAGCTGGTATCCCCCAATCTCCGCCGCCACTTCTGCCTATAGACAAGCCCCCGCTTGTAGGAGACGCGGGTAATGCCTTTCCCAGTCGGTTGCCCCCAGGACTTATAAGGTGCAAAGGATACCGGCTTAAGGTGCAGAAAGATGTTTGGCAGGGAATCCCGAATGAGGATGCCGGATGGCAGAAGTCCGAATTACAGGCCGAGGTCAAACCAGGAGGTCACGGGGCGTGGTATCCGAAGGAGGTAACGAAGGGGTGGTCGAGGCTAGCCGAGGTCAAATCCAGGAGGTCACGGAGCGAGGTATCAGAAGGGTCAGGCAAAGGCGTGGTCAGGCAAAGCAAAAGGTCAGGGCAGGCAGCAAGCAAGGGTAGTCAAAGTCCAATATCCAAATGATCACAAAAAACACTGCAACGCACATCCAGAACCCAGAGGCTATAACGGGCACTGGGATGAAGGAGCAGAAAAACTTTATAGGGAATGCTGGCCAATAGGGAAGGGCGCAATTGGGGGGAAGATCAATGATTGGTGCATACAAACTAAAATGGGATCGGTCCCAGGAGCTGGACGGCCCAGGCCAGACAGGCCGACCAGTCCCTGGGTCCGATCCCAGGATCCAGCTGCCGATAGGTCACTTTAACACTCGCCCCCGGCGGGCGCGCTGGAGGAAGCGCCGCCGGGAGGCATAAGAGAGACGTGCTCGCGCGCGCGCGCGGGCACGACGTGAGACAGGCGCGCCCCAGCCCGGAGGAGGCAGCGTCACGCCACCCGGAAGCCCAGCAGGCCGGCGCCGCCGCCGCCGCGCGGAGCGGGCTGCGACGCGGCCATCAGCCGCGTCCTGTGCCGACAGCCCCCAGACCCCACAGGGGCGCCGAGGGGACGGACGACTCGGGGACCGCCGAGCAGAGGCCCGCTGGGGCCCACGCAACAGTGCGGCGCGGGACCCGGAACGGCGAGCAGGTAAGAGTCTAACATTACCCCCCCCCCTGAGGAGGGGCCACTGGACCCTCCAAGCTGGGTTTCAATGGATTCTCCCTATGAAATCTCTTCACCAGATTCTGCGCATGAACCTCTCTGGCTGGAACCCAAGATCTTTCTTCCGGGCCGTACCCCTTCCAGTCAATTAAATACTGAAGAGAGTTCCTAAAAAGGCGGGAGTCAAGAATTCGGGCGACTTCAAATTCCTGATGACCATCGACTAACTCAGGACCGGGGAGCTTATCGGGTTCATGGTTTCTAGCAGATTTAAGAAGAGAAACATGAAAAGACCTACAAATCTTCATGGACGAAGGGAGGGCCAACTGAAACGTGACCTGATTAATTTTCCGTACTATGGGGAAGGGACCAATAAATTTAGGTCCTAACTTAGCGGAGGGCTGGCGTAGTGCCAAGTTCTTAGTTGAAAGCCAAACCCAGTCTCCCACCTTATAACTAGGGTTAGAGGAACGTTTGCGATCTGAAAATTTTTTCTGCTGAAGAGCGGCCTTAGTTAGATGTTGTTGGATCTTATTCCATTCCTCCGGCCATTTGGAAACCCATTCATCCACGGAGGGAACTCTAGAGGGTTGGTCCGGAAGGGCAGAAAACTTCAGGTCCTTGCCATAAACACAATGGAAGGGAGAAACCCCCGTGGAAGAATGTGCAGCGTTGTTAAATGCAAACTCCGCAAATGGTAAGAAGAAGGCCCAGTCAGTTTGGGTATCAGCCGTAAAACAACGCAAATACTGTTCCAAGGACTGATTCGTTCTCTCGGTTTGTCCATTCGACTGCGGATGGAAAGCCGAGGAAAGGGAGACAGTGAAACCCAACTTAGCACAGAAAGCCCTCCAAAACCGGGAGACAAACTGGACCCCCCTATCCGAAACAACATCTATGGGAATACCATGGATTCTAAAAATGTGAGTGATGAAGAGTTGAGCTAATGTTTGGGCTGAGGGGAGTTTCTTTAAAGGAACGAAATGAGCCATCTTGCTAAAGCGGTCCACAATTACCCAAATAACAGTATATCCCTGGGAAGGGGGAAGGTCAGTAACAAAATCCATGGCCAGATGGGTCCACGGAGAGGCGGGAATGGATAATGGAAGGAGTGGGCCTTCAGGAGAATGCCTTAAAGATTTACTTCGGCCACAGACTTTACAAGTGGAGACAAATTTTTGAACGTCCCTCCTGAGAGAGGGCCACCAAACTTGGCGTGTTAATAAAGCAATGGTTTTCTTGACCCCTGGATGACCCGCTGTTTTGGTATCATGAAAATGGGACAAAAAGTCAGTCCGGTAAGTAGAAGGCACAAACTGGGTTGAGTCAGGTTTCCCAGGAGGAGCTTGGGCCTGGAACTGAGTAAGATCAGGAAGTTGGGGTTGGATAGCGGCTACCACTAGGGAGTGGGGTAAAATGGGAGAAACCAACCTTTCAGGTAAGTCGGGAGCGGAGAAACTCCGAGACAGGGCATCTGCTTTAATGTTTTTGGATCCGGGCTTATAGGTTATAGAAAAGTTAAATCGAGAAAAGAATAAGGACCAGCGAGCCTGTCTAGGAGTTAATCTCTTAGCAGATTGAATGTATTCTAGATTTTTATGATCCGTAAAGACCGTGACTGGATACTGAGCCCCCTCCAGCCAGTGTCTCCATTCCTGAAAGGCTAACTTGATGGCCAATAATTCCCTGTTGCCGATATCGTAATTTCTTTCGGCCGCTGAGAATTTCTTGGAAAAGAAGGCACATGGATGGAGGCGTTCAGGTGACCCGTAATACTGTGACAAGACTGCCCCAACTGCGACTTCAGAAGCATCTACCTCCACAAGGAAGGGTCGTTGCTCATCAGGGTGGACTAGGACGGGAGCGGCACTAAACACCCTTTTAAGATTCTCGAAGGCCTGGACAGCTTGAACAGGCCATACTGAGGGGTACCCGCTTTTCTTGGTCAGATTGGTTAGTGGTGTAACAAGGGCAGAAAAATTTTTAATGAACCTCCTATAGAAATTAGCAAAGCCCAGAAACCTTTGCAGGCCCTTCAAATCCCTGGGCTGCTCCCATTCTAAGACTGCCTTCACCTTAGATTGATCCATGGATAAACCAGATTTAGAGATAATGTAACCGAGAAACGGAACCTCTGACACTTCAAATTGACATTTCTTTAACTTAGCATATAAACAGTTTTCCCTAAGTTTTTGCAAGACCAAACACACGTGTTTGCGATGTTCATCAAGGGACGAAGAAAAAATTAAAATGTCGTCTAAATAAACAACCACAAAGCGGCCAAGATAGTCCCTAAAAATTTCATTAACGAAACTTTGAAAGACTGCGGGGGCATTGCACAGGCCGAAAGGCATTACTAGATACTCATAATGCCCTTCAAGGGTATTGAAGGCCGTCTTCCACTCGTCCCCCTGCCTAATTCTAATGAGGTTATAGGCCCCCCGGAGATCGAGTTTAGAAAAGACCTGCGCCCCAACCACCTGTGTAAATAGTCCCTCAATAAGTGGTAGGAGGTACTTATTCTTTACCGTGATGTTATTTAAACCCCGATAATCAATACAGGGGCGGAGTCCCCCATCTTTCTTCTCCACGAAAAAAAACCCTGCCCCTGCTGGGGAAGATGAAGGCCGGATAAACCCCTTCTCTAAGTTCTCGGCAATATATTCCCGCATGGCGAGGGTTTCAGTCCGGGTCAAATTAAATATTCTCCCTCTGGGAGGCATGGTACCGGGGAGAAGTTCAATAGGGCAATCCCATGGTCTATGGGGAGGAAGTTTGTCTGCCGCCCTTTCAGAAAAGACGTCAGCAAACTCTAAGTATGGAGTGGGGACCCCAACCGGCGCTAGATGCGCGACCCTGAGTGGAAATTCTAAGCAGCTCTGAAAACACTGGCGTCCCCACTTAGTGATTTGCCCTGAGACCCAATCAATTTGGGGATTGTGCTCCTGCAGCCATGGCAATCCCAAGATTAAAGGGGTACTAGGCATACTCAATACCAAAAAACTGATAACTTCAGAATGATTGGCTCCCACTTTGATTTGTATAGGAGGGGTTCGGAACCGAACTAAACCTCCGGCCACTGGGGTGCCATCAATGGCTGAAACCCGGATGGGAGTCGGCAAGGGCTGGATCATAATTCCTAAAGTCTGTGCTAGTTCGGAGTCTAGGAAGTTCCCAGCTGCTCCCGAATCTAGGAGAGCCTTTAGATTCAAACACTTGAAATTAATCTTAAACTGAACTGGAATAAGAACTGGAGACGATACTTGAGGAGATACCTTACAGCCTAGGAGGGCCCCCTCGAAACCCCCTAGGCTCTGGAGTTTCCCGACGGTTTCTTTGGGCAAAGTCTGACCATGTGGCCGGTTCCACCACAATACAGACAAAGCCCCTCGGATAAACGTCGTCGCCTCTCGCCTTCAGTGAGCCTTGTGGCACCTAGTTGCATGGGCTCTTCCGAAGGTTGTACGACTGGGGCCTCAGGCCTTGAAGCAGACTCGGCATGCGACCCTTTTTCTAGGCGCCTCTCCCGAAGCCGACGATCAATGCGGATGGCAAGGTGCATTAATTCGTCTAGGGTCTGAGGTTCCGGGTAGTTCACCAAGGTGTCCTTGATGGTATCAGCCAATCCTAGCCGGAATTGGCCACAGAGGGCAGGATTGTTCCAACGGGAATCTACCGCCCAGCGACGGAATTCTGAGCAGTAGTCTTCGGCTGGACGGCGTCCCTGGCGAAGAGTACGTAACTTGGCATCAGCTGTGGCCCCTTTGTCGGGATCATCATAGAGAACCTCCATCGCAGAAAAAAAGCTATCCACAGAGAGACGGATTGGGTCCTGAGCGGATAAGCTGAAGGCCCAGGACTGAGGATCTCCTTGAAGAAGGGAAACAATCAAGCCGACCCTTTGCTCTTGTGACCCTGAGGAGACAGGACGGAGCTGGAAGTACAATTTACAAGAGTCCCGGAAGTTGGCAAATTTTGCCCTGTCGCCGTGGAATTTTTCAGGAAGTGGGATCTTAGGTTCCACAAACATTGCGGCCGGATTCCCCTGAGGACTGGGGACGTTAGGAGCAGGACGGTTCTCCTGGGCCGCAACCCGATGAGCCAGGTGCTCCACCGCCGCTGTTAAGGCTTGCACCTGTTCCAGGATTTGGTCCATTCTTCTGGCCCGTTATAATGTCAGGACTGTACCAAACACCCGTCTGTCTTGAGCTGGTATCCCCCAATCTCCGCCGTCACTTCTGCCTATAGACAAGCCCCCGCTTGTAGGAGACGCGGGTAATGCCTCTCCCAGTCGGTTGCCCCCAAGACTTATAAGGCGCAAAGGATACCGGCTTAAGGTGCAGAAAGATGTTTGGCAGGGAATCCCGAATGAGGATGCCGGATGGCAGAAGTCCGAATTACAGGCCGAGGTCAAACCAGGAGGTCACGGGGCGTGGTATCCGAAGGAGGTAACAAAGGGGTGGTCGAGGCTAGCCGAGGTCAAATCCAGGAGGTCACGGAGCGAGGTATCAGAAGGGTCAGGCAAAGGCGTGGTCAGGCAAAGCAAAAGGTCAGGGCAGGCAGCAAGCAAGGGTAGTCAAAGTCCAATATCCAAATGATCACAAAAAACACTGCAACGCACATCCAGAACCCAGAGGCTATAACGGGCACTGGGATGAAGGAGCAGAAAAACTTTATAGGGAATGCTGGCCAATAGGGAAGGGCGCAATTGGGGGGAAGATCAATGATTGGTGCATACAAACTAAAATGGGATCGGTCCCAGGAGCTGGACGGCCCAGGCCAGACAGGCCGACCAGTCCCTGGGTCCGATCCCAGGATCCAGCTGCCGATAGGTCACTTTAACACTCGCCCCCGGCGGGCGCGCTGGAGGAAGCGCCGCCGGGAGGCATAAGAGAGACGTGCTCGCGCGCGCGCGTGAGCACGACGTGAGACAGGCGCGCCCCCGCCCGGAGGAGGCAGCGTCACGCCACACGGAAGCCCAGCAGGCCGGCGCCGCCGCGCGGAGCGGGCTGCGACGCGGCCATCAGCCGCGTCCTGTGCCGACAGCCCCCGGACCCCACAGGGACGCCGAGGGGACGGACGACTCGGGGACCGCCGAGCAGAGGCCCGCTGGGGCCCACGCAACAGTGCGCCGCGGGACCCGGAACGGCGAGCAGGTAAGAGTCTAACAATCAGGTTGCATTCAGCCAAACCAAATGGGTAAATTCCAAGTGAAAACAGAAAAATATTCCTAGTTTACTAGCTTAGGTGAAATTGAGAACCTACCAAGAAATACCAAAAGACAGGAAATAGATGGTCTCAACTGGAAATGGGGAGGCTTACACGTGTCTCTACTGGGAGAGACCTTTTGACCACTGATCCTGCCATCTTAAATGACATGGAACAATTCCCAAATCCTTTTCCTAAAGCTTAAGTTTGTCTTGAAAATTTAAGCCAGTGATGATTAAAGCCAGTACTTTATTACTATGAGGATTGTTCTCTGGTGTTCCAGAGGAAAGCTAAATGGAAATATTACAAATTCCTTTCTTTCAGTCAGCCTTGAGAAACACTGTATCTCACAAAATTTTGGTTCAACCATGATCTGAATGCAAACAGCAACCCATAGCCTTAGCTATGGCAAGTGAGACAGCTTATCACCCTGTGTCTTCTGACAAAACCATTGTAATCTTCCTGTGATACAGCTTGTACAGTGTGTGTTTTGTTGTACCCTACTCATTGCTGGCAACAATTCTCAGAAGGGTTAAAAATGGATCTTTAAATCTAAAATAAGATGACCAACTCAACCTTAACACCAACATGTTTGATCTTTTTTAATCCACTGGGTTCAACCTAATTCTTGCGCTGTCAGCTCTGGAGCTCAAAGTATACTTCCTGACCACCAGCAACCCTGCTTCAAATCAAAGGGAAAAGGCTTCTTCATTAAATGGCAGAGGGGTTGATTATGTGACTTTCGATGGCTAATATGCTTATCAGCATTAGACTTCCAAAAGCACATCACGAGTACCCTGTTGGCATTGCAACTGAAGCACAAGAACAATACCGATTCAGCCTGCAGGACTCTGCAAGTTCTAAAGTAAATAGAGACTTGTTGCTTAAATATTATATGCCATGACCTGGTTGAATGAGCACCTTCACAGACATATATACAGATGTTTTGCTATAGCTAAGAGCAATCTACTTAAAAGCTGACTAATAACCATTTAAAAAAATGGTGCTGGCTGATGTTATAATCATCATAGGAGGGCATTTCTCTTGCCCGGACATGCTACCATAAGCCTCATTTCTTCTACCTGCATTGCCCCACAATTGTCCACTGGTGGTCAGGTGGTCTGGATTTCTTTTTTATGATACTGGCCACCGAAATCTCACATGAGCATCAGTGGCCAATCGTGGGGCCAGAATTAACTGGGGAAGCACGGTGCAGGTAAAAGACACAGGGATTGGGGGGTAAATGCGAAGGGATACCCTAGCAATTGGAATGACCCCTGCACTTCAACCAACACACATTTTGTCAAAACTGGTTGTTGGTACACTTTAATTTTAAAAGTGCATTATTTGATCAAAGGGGGGCTCTATCATTTATTTTATACAGATGTTTTGCCAAAGCTAAAGGGGATTGCTCTAAAATTATTTTCAAAAGATTATTAGTCTAAAGGGCATCTCAGACATTAGACATTCTCACAATACAATTTGTGAGCAATTGGCTGCTTTGGTTGCTTTTCAGAGACCCACAACTAAATCTCCCCCATATCCTTAAATATTGCCAAACCCAAATATTTTTAAAAATGCAGGTAAATTGCATCTGAACATAACCTAGGCATATTTGAGCAACACTAATTATGATATAATAATATTTTTCCAATCTTTGCAAAATTGTTGAACTGTAAACTTTCTATATACAAGCACGTGAATCTAGATAACACACACCCACACACAAGCTGACATAGATAAGTATGTATATCTCCAAAGCACAAGCTGTGCGGTATATTTAAAAAATATACAATATATCCTATAGGCCTTCCAATAATACACATCATATAGCTATGGGTTAAAATAATTATAGCACAATATATTAGGATTTCACATAACGTATAAATTAAAAGTCTTGGAAAACCTTAAAACTATATTTTAAACCAAATAGAATACTAGAAACTAAGCCTGATTTTTTGGTATTACAAACATTAAAGTGGATAAAACAATACGTTCATTTTTGGAACCAATTTCCCATGAATGCTATTATAGGACAATAGCAGCAGAGGAGGTCAGCATTATTTTAATCAGATTGTGGTATGCATGGTCATGTGGTTAACAGTACATCTGCCATGATTAACTGTTCCTGTTTGTTACAAGCTCCCATTAACATTAACGCTCTCTGTGTTGGCTGCAGAGACACACCACGGACCGGTGGAAGATTAATGAATGCAGGTCCGCATGCTGATTAGAATGTGGCAGTTTAATAAACTCGTCGGCTATTAAATTATTTAATGCATTCATACTCATGCAGACTTTCTGTGGTCAGCTTGACCACCTATGTGTTAATATTGGGAATTGGAATGCACAGACGGGCAGACATTTCGCTATATAAGAGCTAATTAGCTTTTGTGTCTGATAAATGTGGCAATGCCTATGTGTATACATGTTTGAGGACATCACCACCGTTGTCTTCATTAACCAGAATTTTCTAATAAATTAAAAAAAAGGAGATTTTATTGTATTCTCTGCTTTACGCATCAAGCTGCGGATACTGCTGGTTAAACATCCTGAAAATTTAAAGTTAACTATAAAAATAATATGTGTTGTTTAAGATGGCAATGAAATGAAAATTATTCATGGGGCTGAAAAAAGATTGTGAATTTGGACACATCCTAATAACAAACATTCCAATCTCTAAGGCACACAAATTAGGGGGAAGGGGAAAAAGTTTGCATGGTGGCAAACCACAAATTATATATATATATATATATATATATATATATATATATATATATATATATATGTGTGTGTGTGTGTGTGTGTGTGTGTGTGTGTGTGTGTGTGTGTGTGTGTGTATACATTGATTTTACAATGGTTTGCATTTATTTTATGGTGATTTATCTTGCTTTATACCTTATGAAAGGTGACTTAATAACAACGCAAGAGTGAAATAAGGAGAGCTGGGAGATATAAGCACCAGTGAAGATCCTTAAATTTGCACAACTAGATGTTTAAATAATTGATTATTAATATGAGACCCAATGCAGCAATAGAATCTTGGTTCTAATTTTACATCAGACATAAACTGGAACCATAAACATCCCTACTGAGCTTTACCCCAGAAGTGCTCTGGGCCAGTCAACCAGTGCACTCCATAGTTGAGGTTATAGAAGGGATACATATGGTCAATCTAAAATAGGATCAAACCCAGACCTCTTAAAGAAGGACAACCACTCCTCTATATGGGGCATCCCACATTGGAATGTTCCATTTTGTGAAACTCCGGGGGTCACCCAATCTGCTTCCCTTTTTCCAAGCCCATGCTGCATCTCAGTGCTCAGTGCCATGGCAGCATCCTCCCTAAACCTTTAGCTAGGGTGCGTACCCGTGGCAGACATTTCTGCATGCCTACGGCTAGAGGTGAGTGAAGATGCGGTAAGTGGCGTGTGTTCTATTTAGATCTGCTTGCTGCTCTGAGCACAAAGCAACAAATAAAATCTAAATCAAATGTGCAGTGCCGATTGGCCGAGTGGCCGGTGCATGCTTTGTGGGAGTGAGGAAAAGGAAAATTTATGGGTGATCCTCTTTAAGGCTCTAGGCCTAGCTAAAGCTCTTTCTTAGAGGGCAGTGTAGTGTGACACCGCTCGGCCCATTTTTCGCCAAGTCCTAGGATTCTGCGGTGGACATATGCATCTACAGTATCTTCGCTCCATGCACAACTGTCAGCAGATCATCAGGTTTGGTCTTACAAAGCAGTAATGTCACTGCACAATAGAACTCTTACACATGATTGCCATGAGATCCTGGAACTTTATACAACACGGACCAAGGGGTTTCACACTGATGGGCATAACAAATAGGTATGACCCCTAGGAAAGGATTTAGCTGGATATTATGTATTTTAGATTCTAGATCCATTTCTTTTTTAAATGATGTTACCAAATCTTGTAGTATGGATGGTTGGTTATTGCCCCCACAGACGTGAAGCCGAGACGACAGCATCACAAGGGAAAAAAACATGGGCTGATGTGTCTTGACCTGGATATAATGGACAACGTGTAAGGGGATGAGGGAAGGCAAAGAGCCGTATTCATTAATATTTTTTGCGGGCACAAGATAAACATCTCTTGCGAGATACTGGGGACAGCCAGCCCTCTGCAATCGCACGCTCTTGGACGGGCGCTGTGTGCCACGCAAGGCTTGTAAAAGCTAATGCGCTAGCGACCCCTAGCGACAGCTGGGAATGCTGGAAAACAAAAAGATTCAAGTTGAAAATACATAGCGCTAGCAATTCTTAAATAAACCCCTAAACAGCCACGGAGCTAATGGTCAAGTGAATCCCCATACAGGCTCTGTGTTAGGTGGCATGTGTGCCACAGTCAGTGCAGTGGCAGCTCTCGGCACACACCCTCCATTAAATGAAGTAGACATGCTCGAGTCCCATTTACTGATGCAAGGTGATGGCTGTCCTAGAGAGGCAGCTCTTTGTCTTGAGCTTGCTGGTGAATAGAGAATGGGCCTGCATGGAAATCGGCACCTGGCAAGTTTTATTACAATATTACATTGAGCAGGAAAGAGCCGTTACGAAGGACTGAAAGGGAGTGTTGATTTTTTAATATTTTATCTGGACACACCCTTTAAAGAAATGTACCAGCAAATCAAACTGGCCTCCTTAAAGTCTCACAAAATGTAATACATACTCAACCTCTACCCCACAAGCTAAACATTTAATAGTAGTTATAATATGGTTACAGACCTCACAAACATGATAAAGTGTCTCTAACCCCTGCCCACTTGAACTTGAGCTAAAAATGCCAGTGTATCTTTCACCAAAATCACAGATTTCTACCAGATTGTGTCAATAAATGTGCCCATACATCAGCAGATTTAGGCTTAAATGAATGGTTGGTTCACTCATTCATTGCAATAGAGGGACGGACCTGGCTGTGTGAGGCAACAGGAGCGCAGTTCTTTGAAACCAGTTTCCCAGTGCCCATTTTAGGACATAGGGGCTGGTATACTGTCTGCCATGGCCAAAGATATGAGGACTCCCCATTATTTCTTTTTTAACAAAAAACAAACAAAAAGAATTGCTCAAGCTTAACCCAGTTATGCCATTTGGTTGTGCTTGAACTAAATTGGCAAAATTCAGCCTGAATTTACTTTGATCTTCATCTGAGCATCAATACGATTAGTAGCTTGATGAGAAACAATACTATAAGTAGTTGCTGTTCTGCATCTGATCTTGCCTAGCTATATTCCTGCTACACGTCGATGCTGTACTCCTGCTCCTGCCTAGTTATCATCCTGATCCAAGTCTCTGGCATGCACGTGTTTCTGTTTGGCTCTCTTCCTAATCCAAGGGGGTCAGGCTAATTATTTGGTGAAGCCAGTGTCACGCTTTGGATTGCAACCTGTATCTTGGTGAGCTTTTTAGCATTTAGACAAAAAAAGTGCCCCAAAAATATTTTTCACCTTTTTTCCCCCAAAATGACATGTACCTGTGATGGGGCATTTTTACGGGTACATCACTTTTCCATAGAGGTAAGGATATTTGTTTGTTTGGAAACAACAGAACCCTATGGGTTATGCAGAAAAAATGGTGAAACATTTAGCATAGTCTATAGGGTGCTGTTATTTCCAAACTTTATTAAATATTTCTTTACATCACTGGAAAAATAAAATACCTAAACTGTAAAAATTATTTTTGGGAGGAAAATGCAGGGCAAATATTCTTTTTGTTTTACTATTTTGAGTGTTATTACCAAAAAGCTCACCTCCAATGCACACAGAAGTATCACTGGCTTCACCAAATATTTAGCTCACCCCCCAAGTCTACGCTCCTGTCTTACCATCATCCTGGTACAGGTCTCTGCTGTGCACCTAATCCTATCTAGCTGTCATCCCGGTTCAGATGTATGCTGTGCACCTAATCCTATCTAGCTGTTATGCCGGTTAAGATGTATGCTGTGCACCTGTTCCTGTTTAGCCATCATCCTGCTTCCAGGTTCTAATGTGAACCTTTAATTGACTGACTGGCATCCTGCTACAAATCTCTAGTCTGATCCTCTGCAAGTCCATCATACCAAGAGAATTTCATTGCATTTAATCCAGCTTGTGCTAAGCTTTGCCAGCACATAGAAGGTGGGATTTGCATCTTTTTTTTTTTACTCCATGCTTGGCTGACCCCTAAAACACA
Organism: Gastrophryne carolinensis; assembly: GCA_027917425.1. Taxonomy (NCBI): domain Eukaryota; kingdom Metazoa; phylum Chordata; class Amphibia; order Anura; family Microhylidae; genus Gastrophryne; species Gastrophryne carolinensis. The sequence goes on along the minus strand of CM051235.1, from coordinate 474,339,027 downwards.
CCTCACGAGTAAGAAAAATAGGTTTGCAGTAAAAAAAAGCGTTGAAACACGCAAAATATGACCTCATGAACTTTGCACCAGGCATTGCTTAGAGACAGATTTTAAAGATCACCACTATATTCATCAGTTGAATTTTGCCGGCAGATGACTTGGCAGTGTGTAACTATTTAAACTTCAGATTTTGCTACTGAACAAAAATGATAGAATATGGCTGACATTACTTTACAATTCCCTAAGTTCAGATTCTTAAAAAGAAAAAGGAAACAAACTTTTAATAAAATTCCAGCATGTTACAAATTTATAAAATATAACATAGAGACATTATTTTCATGGCTTTCAATTTCTTTTTGGTGACAGAAGATATAAATATATATATATATATATATTCTACTGGTATCCTTCTTGGATTTTAAGATAACAAAATACCTCCATATTTGCATTTCATATATAAAGTGCCTCCCGAGTGATTGTGAGAAATAGACAAAATGATACATAAATGCACCTAAATACATCTCTCTGATTCATAACACTGATTAATACTTTTTGGCGTCTTAGGTTTTGACATGTCACTGAAAATTCTATGACCAATAACTTCACCCTCCTGAATTTCTGCCTCCAACAGTAATTATACAGCAATGAAAAGTGCTAAACTTGAGATAGCAAGGCTCTGCAGATCAATCTTTTTCAATTGAATCTGAGCTTGTTTACATAAACCATAATTCAAGTTTTTAAAAATGTCACAGGGCAGAAACTGATTTATTCTCGTCATCGCCTTTAAAAAGTCTTTACAAAATGTGGGTTTAAATAGTGTCTTAATACATAAGGACTGCATGTCGTATCACAGGAGTAGAAGAAAATTAGCGTATTGAATCATATTTTTTTTCCTTTTTAAATCAAATTCAAATGGTATGCAATTAAACCTTTATCCTATTTAAATATAGCTGATGTATTCGCTGTGTTATGGCAGTTTAAATTCTAAAAATGAAATTATAATTTACCTGCAGATGCCATCTGCAATGCATTATGTAAAATATCCTGTTTAATTCCGAGATTCGTTGTTACACTTTAAGAATAATGGACTTATTTTTTAGACTGACTACAAACTATAATTCACTTTTGTTTTTAAAAAAAAATAATAATGAATGTATTTGGTATTTGGTAACACATGATCACTGCGTCAGCACATCTATCAGTATGTGCTTGAACCTGATTTACAAAGTTTAGCACACTTTGCCACATTTCAATGATGTAATGTTTGCCATTTATTATCATAATAAATTCTGTGGTCAACACTACGTTGTGCCAAAATAGTTGACCTAAAATGAATACTATTAAGGCAAATGGTTTAGCCTGGTTTACACAAAACACACACCTGAAACAATGTATTGAAAAAGTCAGTATTTTCATCCTATTTCGGTTCAACAAAATGTACTGGGTCTCCAGTAACATGGCATCCATGATCACCCACGACTTTCAGGACTTACAGCCATACCTGTTCTGTCAGTAACAAGGGCTGACCACACCCACCCCATTCATTGCAGTGTGAGGGGCGTGACCAGCTTCCTGAAGAAAGATGGAAGCATTGTGGGGGACAAAAGTTGAGCATGGATTTTTAAAGGTTTTGAAAAAAAAGTTCATACCCTTTGAAATGTTCCCGATTATTTAGTTGTAACTTTCTGCAGCATATGACTATTTAATACCGTTGAAAATCTTTAAGTTAAATGGGTGCCAATCAATGCTAAGAAACACAACCTAATAATATCTGTAGTAATAATAATTATTGTTGTAAATAAAATCCTTAGCTGGGGAATACAACTTCATAAACAACATTTGTATGTGTGCCCGTACTGGAGCCACATGCAATATTCCTATACAAATAACCATGTTGAATATTACTTTTCCACAACAGATGGAATTGGGAAGGGTTTGATATTTATGAAAATGATTTATTAATTAAATCATTTATTAATATGCTTGTGGGTAGTTTATGAATCAAGATGAGATGCTGAAGCTGTTCAAATGGTGCAGATGCAACTGTTCATTTTAAGCACAGTATTGTGCCATCTGCCACACCAGTGTGTATCCCTAAAGTCAGCAAAGAAGTCTTGTAAGTGTGGCCAATCAAATAATTAACTAGCTCCATACAGTTATTTCGCAACTGGCTCTTTTTTAATTGAGCCAAGAAAAACTTGGGCCCAGAATAACACGTCAGGGTAAATAACTTTATTCATTCTTATGAATGGCTGACTTTCAATACGCTTTTATTAACATTTTACAATAAACATAAGCATAACCAAACTCATTATATTATATGACAAATATGAACATATTACCATGCACAAAGTTTCTCATTAGCATGAAAAAGTTACAAGAGCTTTCTATCAATTAACATAAATGTTACATACAGTATTTTCACAGTTTACTAGAAAGGATTTATAACATTGTATTATATATAACTAAACAGTATTAGAAAGCTCGCAATCACAGTTTCAAGTTGTAAATGCTGCCTAAGTGCACAATTTAAACAGTTAAATGAATAAAAACTTGAATTTAGAAGTGGGATAGGGATAGGGAAGAAAGAATTAGTAAGAAATGACCTATATTCTATTTCTACACAACTACACAACTACTTCTAGATTAGCAGGAATATAGATCCGATTACTGACTTGAACTCACAATTTTTTTTAGCTTTATGGCATTGCCACAAAGTATAAAGAAATGAACTTCAGCCTCCACAACTTCTGAAACATTTTGATGAGTCAGAGCCATAATGAGCCATTTTACTGGTGTGAGATACCATCTAAATAATATTTTATAATTCATTTCCAGGGCAAAACATTTATAAAGCTTCCAGCTATAGATGATATAATTTCTAACCACTCCTCCCATTTACTTTCATATTGTAACTTGCCTGAAGTTCAGGAATGTATCAAAGATTTAGATAATGAAGACATCAATCATGACAGGGGACTCCAACCATCTATGCTCCAAATCAGTCAGAGACATTATGTCTGGAAAATCTTGTACTACAGAGCTCACATAATGTTTCAACTGCAAAAAATGAAAAAACTCCCTGGGAGGGAACTGTCTTCCTTCCTAAGTATTTTGAAAAGTCCTAATACCATTAAGTGTAATGAACTGCTGACTTTATATTTGAGATATCTAGGCCGCAACATACAAATTATATTTTATTGATTTAAGGTATTTTGTATAAGGAAGGATCAAGCATTTATTTGAATTCCATAAAAAGGCCCCTAGCACAACATTCATTGCATATTAATACACAGTGGTGGGCCTTAAGTGTAGCCCCAGTGTAATGCTAGGGTGTTCAAGATTTTCTGTATAATTAATTTTTTTAAAGCATGACCCATCCCTCCCCCTAGGGATACAAGCTCAAAATATAGACATAGGGGGTGGCAGCCCATGCTTTAGAAGCTGAGTAATCAACATCTTGATAGTACGCCTGACCCATGCTAATGGGTACAAGGCTCTTCCATAGCCCCTTGGCTGGTATTGGATAAGGGGATGAAGGCAAGTCACCTGCTGCCACAACTTCAGGGGCATATTTATAGGGGTGAACCAAATAGGGCAAATGTCCAAATCATTGGACCATATTTCTCTTCCAAATACTTTGTAACTGGATACCGCTTGTTTTCTTATTATTATATTAATGCCATATAATGTTGCAACAAGATTCCCACTACCATCCTTCTCAGTATTGAGCACCTCCATCTGTTAAAGAGACATTCCAGGCAATATAAATAATAAGGCAGCGAGCAGCTTATCTGCTATTTGTCTCATGTGCCTCTCCCCCATTTCCTGCAACGCTGTGTATAAGCCCTAACTAACTGCCTCTTCTTTCCATTTCATTTCACCACAACTACACTCCAAAGTGGTCACACAGCCAATCCTACCAGCGCAAAGGAGCATGGCAAGCTGCAGCCATCTCAAATTTGGATCCGACCACAGCAGTGTAATGCTCAATTGGACATCAGCCTTCAGTCAGCTTGCAACTCCCCCCCATCTCCATTGCTGCTTCTGCCTTTAGACAAGCCCCTGCTCACCAGTATACCAGAAACAGCTTATTGAACACAGTTGTCCCCTTGACTTAATTAACACAGAGATGTAATCTGATGGCATAAAGACAGGTGAACCAGCAAAGTTCTAGGGCACTGACTTGTCGGGACTGCACAGCTGGTCCAGTAGGGAGCTGATGACTAAAGCTGGAACCAGAACCTGGCGGCTGATCTAGAAAGGAGCTTGTGACTGCAGCTGAAAGCAAAACTGGAGTACTGATCAGCAAGAAGAATCAAGTCAAGGGATGAGATGGAAGCAGAGGTGAATGATAAAGTTGAGATCAAAACTGGAAATGGACAAAGGCAAAACTGAGAAGTAACTCTGGACAAGCGCACTCTAGATACTAGGTTCAGATGCAAGGTCAGAGGCCAGGTAATCCTATAAAGTTTACCTTCAACATTCTAACATTAAAGGGACATTCCAGGCAAAGAGTTAAACTAGCTGCCATGCCACTCTTTCACCTCATGTGACTTCCTGCACACTAAATGGTGTGGGGCATCTGAAAACAGGATGCAGACAGACAGCTTTCAGGTTTGACCATGCAATTGTGCAGTAGAATTGACACTTGTGGGTAATGTAGATTCCGTGCCTGTGGTATATCCTGCACATCATGGTGTGGTATTCTAAAAGCTTTAGGATGCCTTCTTACTCCTAGGACTGGCCAATCAGCGTGGAAAGCTAGGCACAGAACATATAGTACTCACCTCATCAACAGTCAGATTTTGACTGGCTGTACTGCATTTTGCTTGTTTTACATTTCAAGATGCAGCCAAAATCATGTGCAAAAGCAAAGGCATAGCCCTGTGCTAAAATAGAATGTCGCAATGTGTGACCAATAGTGTTGGGTTTTGGATTATGTTCAAGGTTAAATTCGACCAGAGAAAATTTAGTTCATTTTGTTCAAAAGAGAATAATGGCAAATTTTGGGTCCAATTCAAGCAGCTGTTTTTTTTGGAAAATAATACAATATTGTGTCTATTGATAATAGAATAAGTCACCATTAGACAACTAATAAATTTGAAATTGGAAGTAGACGGAAGAAACCTCTAATAATTATAATAAGTATCGCAATTAATGTTAGAGAATAGAATAATGTATTTTCGCAGTGGCAGAACAAAAGCTGTACTCACCTTTTCCCCCACAGAGACCATCACTCCTAGTCTGGGGCTGCAGCGCTCACCTGAAAGGCTGGATACAGGTCCCTTACCACCTGGCACCATGTGCAGTGCCGCTCTATCATCATGAGTCTCTTTCTGACTCCCTCTGATGTGTGGAGACTCCCCCGCCATCAGCCATGGTGAGCTGCAATGCCCAAAATCCTGAATCCCCCCCCCCCCCAAAGATCCCATAGATCCAGAATATTGCAAATTCTTCATCAAAACTGCATCAGAACAGAATAGAGGCAGATTTATTCATCACTAGTGAGAATGTCACACACAAAATACTGTGCAGTACATGTGTGAAACATTGCCATTAAAAACAATAAGCAGAAGTTTCTGTGTGACTTTGACTATGGCACAAATGAGAAAGAGCATGGAGGAAAGGGTGAGCTGGAGAATACTAAATTAAAGGTTCTAATTTAAGAAGTGCGCCATTTAGCATAATTTTGCTGGCATAGTGCCCGTCTTTTGAACACAGGCATCTCTTTCTTTTTTGGCGCTGCTAGAAGTCACAGTGCCCAATGCTAACTTATTCGCTTTGATTGTTGCACTACGTATATGCTGGCCGGTGTCAGCGCCTGTTGGACCTGAATACTAATTATAACAGTGTCAGTGCACGCCACTTTTTATCACCATCTTTTAGGCACTGCTCACCACACCATTTTTTGCATGCTGAAAAAAACGGTGTATTTTATGAGCGCAGGTCAGTGTTTCTTCGGCTGTGTTTTAGTTGTTGTCCAAATGACACATTGGTAAGCAGAAGAAAGCATGAAAAATAATTTTACAAGGAAAAAATAAAATGACATTTGGTGCCCTGCATTTACATTATAGACATGTCATGACAAGCAGGGCTGGATTAAGTGTGGTGGAGGCTCCTGGGCACAATATCTGGTGGAGGCCCCAGATACAGTATTTTTCCCCTAAAATAATAGTCCAGCTAAGTAGCTGATTGGTGGTTGTCTGGCACCTGCTTACTTATTGGAACATCAGATCGAGTCCCTTGTGCCACCCTTGTGCGGGTGCGTGCTGCTTGGGAACTCCTGCTTTGCCATTCTGGGTGGGAGGGTGGTGTAGTCGCCCAGCTGATCCAGCAGAAAACAGTTCCCTGCATCGAGCTGCCAATGGCTGTGTTTGGTGGCTTATGTGCAGTGAGTGGCCACCGACTGACAGCTCTGCACCCACTCATCACTGTAGCGTTGCTGGTGGCGACTTTGCTGCTCTAGACTCTTCATCCTGCCCTGTGGTGGCTTTGGCTGCAGGTTTGCAAAAGCCAAAAAAAGGCTTGTGCAGGTGCGCGGGGGCCCCCACTACCGCCAATTACTTTTATGCCGGTCCCGCTGCCCTTCAGACTGAAAAGCCTCCTGGACTCGACCATTAACCAAAGGTTGTGAAGACCCCCTTTACAGGACAAGTGGTGGAGGCCCCGGGACACGAGCCCCTCGGGCCCTCCTCATAATCTTGCCCTGACGACAAGTCACAATGCAAGTTCTGTCATCAGAAGCATAAAACACTTCAATACAGTTTTGTCAATTGTGCTCTATGAGATCTTAACCTACAGCACCAAAAAACAGGCATAGCTTAAACAAGATTCTGGGAGTCGCATTGGCACTACCTGTTTTTTTTTAGGATTGCTGGATGCTGATTTGTGAAACACAATATAGGATAACACAATCAGTCACATATTCAGGAATCATAAATCCAGTTTAATTAGACAGGTTGTAATTAAGTGAGTCTTGGCACTGAAAAACCTAATATTTATTAGTTATGCAGATCGTGTTTATTTACTATGCTGTGTGTAACCTGGGTGTTAGTAGTATTTAAGTATGAAGGCAAATATAAAGGAAAGTGTTCTCTTTACTGAGTTATAAAGGTAAAGAAAAAAATGCCGAAGATTTCAAAACTATTTATGTCATCACACTCCAAGACAAAACCTAAGTAGTTCTGAAAGCTTGCAATTCCCTCCAAGTGTTCAAATGTAATTTCAATTATATGTTGCTCTAATAAAAGGTATCATACAATCTTTTCTATTTCCCCGCACTTTCATTTAACTCACATCAATAAATGTGCCAGCCTTACTCCATTTTTGTTATTTTTTTCCCCCCGCAAAAGTATTTTCTTGCTGTGTTTGCTAAAACTATAACTTTCTGCTTATTTCTCTAAAAGCCCTTATAGAGGTCCAGCAATAAGTTTACTTCTCCTGTTTTAGCCTTAGCACAAATCCAGAAAATGTGTGAGATTCCAACCCTTACCGCAACTAAGAGAACAACGTTTGTCTGAGTTATGAGCTTAAAGGATCAGTTTTCTTTTATTTTATTGTTTAAAAATTATAGTACATTATCCTATGCCCTAGTTTAAACTCAGTGCTGTTCTTTGAGGCAGCGGATTGCTTGTTTTTGCATGTATGTATTGTATACATATGTATATGTTTAACCGGCTATGCACCTTCAAACAGCCCTAAAAATGCATAATGCAGCTCTATACCATTATACGCAAAGGTTCATTTCTAACTTGTGTTCTGACAAGGTTCATTTTCAGGAGCTCAAATATGCCTAGGTTCATTAGGATGTTATGCAGATTTTTTCCAGAAAATCAGTATTTGGAAGGATGTCCATGGGGTCTATGGGGTAAAAATTCTGGTTGGTGTTTCCCTAGCTGTGAAAAGTAACTAAAGAAGCCAAATTGCACAGAGAGACTACAAAACATCTTAAGAACATTGGCCACCTTGAGCCAAATGATATATCTTAGAGAGAAAAATACGTAACACTGGTATATCAATTGCATTTTCTGAAAGAGTTTAACATGCATTTTGAACGTGTAGTTTATTGTGTTTTTTATGGTGCTTTTTCTAACATGAGTTAACATGCATTTTGTGGTTATATGGTGAAGAAGTCCTTCACAAATGAGTAAGAAATAACCTTATACTAGCCACATTAAGACAAGAGTCTATGGGGAGGATGACAGGAAGTAGAAGGCAGATGGAGAAAATCTCTAACTCTTCCCTTTTTTTTCAATCTTTTTTTTTTAAGTGCCTGTCTAGGCACACACTTACTTTCTTCCCCCTTATACCCCTTGAGAGCAGCATAAAATTAGCCATTTCAAAACACCTGGGAATCTATGTATGTTAATACTGTATGTATTCTAGGCAAAATTGATTTTTTTGTTTCAATTTGTGGGTGGTTGCTAAACTGGGTCATGGTGCATGTCATGGTGCAGTTTTATGAGTCTTGGCCATGCCGTGTCATGGTCAGAGACAGCTGTAGGCCACTGTGGCTTGCCAGACTCACTCACACTGAGAGCACCTGTAGTAGGCAAAAACCACACTCACACAAAAAATTCCTAAAATGGGAAGATACAAAGGAGATAGGAGGGGTAGGATGTAGGAAGGATAGTTAGGATGGATAAGACGTCAGCAGAGTGGGGTTAAAGAGGTCCACCAGAGTCTTCTCTCCTGAGTTTAAGAAGGGATGAGGGATTCAAGTGCCTGTTACGGGAAAGAAAGGGGACTGGGAAACTAGATGTAATACCCCCCCAAGGGCATCCCCAACATTCTTCACATTTAAATGTCCATTTACCAGGTGGATGTGAGAAGGTTTCCCTGGACCCACATGGAAAAAGCTGTAAGCCCCACGAGTTTTCCTGGCAATGATAATAATCTGGTGCCAATGGTGCCATGCACCATTCCTGGGTGTTCCAGATGAACTCTGAAGGATCTAGTTCCACGGCTATGAATGGAATGGGAAAGTTAGGTAAAGAGGGCACTGTGGGTTCCCTAGGCCTAGAGAAGGGGTATCGAGAGTATATGTCCTTGTTTCAGGAGCTCGGTTCCCAGGTCAGTAGCCCCATGGGGTTGCAAGATTGCCACCGGGATCACAGGGACCACAGGGGTCAGCTTCTTCTGGATCTGGGGAGCTGAGATACCCCAGCACTCAGAGTTTGGAATGTAGTTCTCCATTCAGGAGGGCCAAACTAAGGGCAGCCACAGGTATGAGCATAGAAGTGGTAAGAGGGGGCTGCCTGGTCTTGAGACTGCAAGAAAGAGGATGTGCAGTAAGACAGGTTTCCAGCCATTCTCAAGTTTTAGAAGAAGGTTATTTATGCATACTATATTGATACAGTAGTGACACCTAATGTGTGTTTAATTATGTCCGGTTATCATCATTCAATCTAGCCATACAGTTTTTCTTTCCCCCTAGGCCATATAATGCCTCTTTTTTAACCAGGTGCCTCAGGTGCATAGTGTTGATGACAGGATAAAGGGCCTGAAAATTGGGTGAAATCCTGCACATAGGAATGGGGAGTTCCCCCACATAATATGGAGAGTTCTGCAAGATGAGGGCACAGCTCATCAGTGATCTTCATACTTCAAAAGATAACCCTTTAAATCTGTCATTAGACTTCAGAGTTTTAATTGAAATGTGTATGAATTATTTAATGATAGGCTTATGATGATATGGTATGTACATTGTGCACAAAGGTAAACATAAGTTAATTACATATTGGTATTTGGAACAGATGGTTCTATTTTTCTATCTGTCTCAGACAGGCGGCCGGCTGTGTATTTCCAGCCCCGGCTTTCACAGTAGATTCCTGTTTGTCAGCATTTCAAACATTATTAGTTAACTTTGAGAATCATGTGTTAACTTAGATTTTATAAACACTAGCAGGTGGTTCATAGAAAGGTCAGCTAGGCTCCCTAAATTTCATACCTCTTCTATTGATTCTAAAGTGGGCAACATAGTACATTATTGCAATTTATTTTTTATGACAGGCACACAATATTAGGTGGTTTCTTCAGATTTACTTTTTTGGAAAAAAGCACAGTGAGGTATTCTTTTATAGAAGCGTGATAGTAAACTGGAGGCTTCTGACACATCATTCTCGTTATCCGTAACAAACAGTAAAAATAGCTTTTTGTGCTTCTTCAAAGTGCACTGCAGTGCATCTTAAGCACATATTAGTGCTAAAATATAACCTCTACTCTGGCATGTCCATCCAGCTGTGTATGACAGCTGCACAAACAGCCCACAAGTTTGCTGGTGGCCAATAACTACTGTTGGCTGCTTATACTTATGTGGTCTACTGTAATGGTGCAGGTGCAGGTTGGCAGCGGAGGCGCTGTTGCTGGTAGTAGCAGCATTGGCAGAGGCTACAGCTATTTCAGAAAGATTAGGCCATAGAGCAGGAAACTTTTGGTGGTTGTGTATGCCTGGCAGTAGCAGGTAATCCCTCAAAAAAATGCCCCATTTGTAATGGAGGGTAGCAGCGGGATTGGCACCCTTTTAGCCAAAGAAGAAGCAATGACTTATTTTATAAATTTTCAAGCGCTGAAATTTTAGGCATCACAGGGTTGACTAACAAACGTTTTTTCACACTTTTGGCGGACAACCTTGTCTGCTCAGCGACGGCAACACCACCTGTCACCCTTTCCGACATTACTCTTGAGGGTGGGAAAAAGAGGATCCCCATGGCAAACTGTGCTAACTCTAGCCAATGGTCCAATCTGCTCGCCCAGAAGTTCAGTGGGTCTGAGCTCAGTGTATCTCCTGAAGAAATGGCACAATTGAGGTAGGAGTGCACCTCGCTGTTCAGGTAGTGGTGGTGTTGCTGGTGATGAACATCCCTTCCATGACGATGTGTGTCAGGTGGGCTTATGGGATGTAAAAACTTGTACATCATATTCTCAAGAGTGAGTTGCATGCTGTTGCTGCTCCCGCTGCCTGCTGGAGGGGTAGCGCATTGACTCAGCAGGGAGCGGAGTGGACACCTGGTCAGACATGCTTGTGGCAGGTGTGGCAGGTGTCTGCCATTTGAAAGCCATGGCTAACTGGCTGCATGACTTCTCTTGGTAATAAGCCATTTTTGCCTTCCTCTCAGAAGGTATAAAAAATTCTGGCTTTATACCGAGGGTCCAAAAGTGTAGTGATCCAGTACTTGTCTTTTTGCTTCATGCTAACAAGCCGTCAGCGTGCAAGCAACCGAGCATACAGCTCAGCATCCTCGCCAGCATTTTCGAGGGCCCGGTTGGTTCTAGCTCTGCTCCATATAGCCATTTTTGTTCATCATCTTCATCACCACCACCATCATGATGGCCATCATCACCATCGTTCGCCTCCTCCCCTATCCCTTCCTGTGCTAAGTTGGTTGTTTCCATTCACCTCCTGGGGTCTGACTTCCTCCTTCTTACTATCCTCCACCTCTTCTTGTAGATCCAAAGAGCCAGGAGACAGATGGGATTCTTCCTTAATCCCTTGCTGAATCATGGCCATGAGCGGATCAGCACAAATGCGGAGGTGTTACTAATGCCTGACCTTGTTGCATCGGAGCATCATGCTGTACAAGATTGACCCAGTGGGCCGCAACATATATATATTGCCCTTGGCCATAGCTACTGTTGTATGTACTGCGCTGCACACTGACAGTTGCATAGACAGCCCCACTTTCTCTTCCACATAACTGTGCAAGGCAGGGATGGCCTTATTGGAAAGGAAATGGCAACTGGGACCATGCCACCTGGGCTGGGCACACCCCATTTTTTACCTAAAGGCAGAGGACCCAACCAGGTGCTATGGCAGCGACTGCACCAACAACAACTTGGCAAGGTGCGAGTTCAGCTGCATGACAACTGGATGACTGGGCGCATATTGTTATCTGGTGGATATAGATTCTATTATGGATAACTGATGGGATGAAGAAGGAACACTAGATGACGATGACAATACAGACTGTACTGCCTGTGGATAAGGCCTAGCTACTATACAGATGACAGGTTATAGGAGCCACGCCATCAGTAGCAGCAGCGGCAGAATCAGCAAGAGCAATACGTTTTGCTGGGGCATTTGCAAGGCAGTTTGGTCCCAGACAGCCTTGTGATGTCGCTCCAAGTGCTTACGTAGAACCGTAGTTCCTACATTTGTGCCCTGGCCACGGCTAACTTTCAGCATGCAAATCCGGCACTGTGCCAGGTTTTGTTCCTCTGGGAAAGTACAAAAGAATTGCCACACGGCAATTACAGAGCTAGCCTTTCCAACACCACCACCATCACCAGACTTTGCTCTTCCTCTCTGCAGGCTTTTTCTGGAGTGTGCAAAAGCAGCATAGCTAACTATGCCAGCAGACCTAGTCCTGTGCCATTTTGCAGATGATCTAGCCCTACCTTGGCCAGTGCCAGAAGTACCATCCTGCTCTGATAATGTCCCTTCCTTGTTTTCTAGTCCCAGATCCTGTCCAAAACTACATTATCATTCTCCTCCTGATCCCCGAAACTTCCCTGTTCTGGTCTACTTGCCTCCCCACACCACAACTACCTTCATAACTACCTGTATGTCCATGTCTACCACTACCCCCACTGCCAGAGCTATGCATTTCGGACACCGCATCCACCGCCACCACCTCTGCAACACACTCCAAAGGCTGACTGTCATCAAACAAATTCTTCTCATCATTATCCATAGCAACAGGACTGCTGAGAAAAGTTGGCACCCCACTAGCGGAGGGGAGTAAAGAGACAGATGATGGAAAAGAAAGGCTTATGTTACTGTGACATGTAGCTGTAGTGGAAAAATAATCCACTGAAACCTGGTATATATGTAGGAATAAATCAAGGCAGCTGGACTGGCTGTTTTTTATTCTTGAGGACATTTCACTAGTCATCTGACTCAGTCCTATATGAGAATGTCGTTCAGATGTCTAGTGAAATGTCTTCAAGAAGTCAAGTTGCCTTAATTTATTCTTACAGATATACAGAGAGTTTTTAGAGCTTTACGAACAAAACCAGGTGTGGCTGACCTTGGAGTCTGGAAACTTTGGAGGCTTTTGCGCATCTACAGAATACAATTAAAGCTATTGTACAGATATATTACAAATGTACTCCATTTATGTAGGGCTACGCAATGTTCTCCATTTTGCTCCTTTTTAAAAACTAAGCTATATTGCCAGAGTAATTATAATATAAAATTGTACACTGTGATGGGAGTGGCAGAGCAAGCACATTGTGTGCATTGCATTGGAGTGAGTTTGGCTTGCGTGACAGTGTGGAGGGCTCCATTCTAGCCTATCATCGATAGGTGGCTCAACCTGACATGAACCTCAGACATCGATTTGTGGGGGGAGGCACTGGAAGCAGGGGAAGAAGAGTAATAAATTCTCCTTCTTTTCAGTGACCATAGCAAAGAGACAGCATGGGACTGACCCTTTATCAGGTAAGCTGCCAGTCTTTTGATTTTAAATTGTGACAGGTTAACCTCTTTAAAGGAGCACTATCACGAAAAAATGGCCCAATAATAAAAATCAATATAAATATGCTGGATGGCCGGAGGACGGGTCACTTATACACCCAGTATCGAGAAATATCCAGCCAGGCTGTTTTTTTTATTTTAATGGAAGGAAAAGGACATCTCGGGTGGCTGGAGTTTTATTTAGTTGGGATGTATAAGTGACCCCTCCCCTTATTAGCTAAAGTGTTTATATGGATTTTTAATATTATACAATTTCGCGATAGTGCTCCTTTAACATTAGTCCTTCTGTAGAAATGCAGTAGACTAGAATCATAAAGGCTTTGGCCTAAGGGTAAATCTTTATCCATAAGTGTTCTCTGAGCCTCACTCAGTTTTGTTATGCTTATAGCGTCAAATCATATTTCTGCCAATTCCTCTCTAAAATTATGAAGTTCAGCATTCAATATTATTTTCGAGGCTACATACTTGACTTCAACAATGTTTTATCTACAGGCAACTAGCTAGGAAATGTTTAGGAGGGTGGCAGTGTGAGCAAATCCCTGGCACCCCCAACCTACATTTTAAGTCATGTAAGATTGTAAGCAATTATATTGCAGGTTAATCCAAATTCATGGTAGTGCAAAAGGTTTTCATGTGGTATCCCCCTTTTCTTTGGCAAGCATTTAAGTTCTTCAGCTATCTAAGTGAATAAAAAGCTACTCCAAAATAAAAGAAACCCAATTGCAGCGGAAGAATAATGCAGGCAATGGCTGCTAGGGACCTCACATCAGTACAAAAGATGATATATGTATTATCCCTCAACATCATCATAATATAATGTTGATATTGTTTTCCTAGTCTGTTCGTCTGCAGGCAGTATACAGCTGAAGTAAAACACTCCAAACTATTTTCAAGTTTAATTATGTAGCATTCAAAATGTATGATTTACTTGCCTTGCCGAGAATACAAAACTAATGTATCAAATGGAGATTTTGGATGATGTGACTGGAGTGTACTTAGTTGTATTTAGTTGCTATTCACCATTGCACTTTTCAAGTACTTATTATAATGCAGCTTCTTGAAAACAAAAAATGTAATTGGAACAGAGGTAAGGTTTATATGAATATTTCTTCTTAACAGTCAACAATGTTTCAATGATTACATAGCAATTATTCTTAAATACGCATTACATGTATTTCTTGTGCTGCAGAACACTCACTGCTGGAAGCATTGAAACTGTAAAGTAACATCTATACTTATTTTCCAATAATTCTCTCCGAAGTTCCAGAAAGCATATTGTAATGTCCAGAGTCACAAATAGTCCCCAGCTTTTGTTCACCTGTCATCCCATTTTAGCACATGTATGTCCCTGCCCCAGGTGGTGCTAAATGCATTCCTAAAACATGGATTCAAAGCATGACAGCTGACGTCTGAAACCAAAATAAAGAGCAGAGATTTTTATAACTAGCCTGTGAGGTGCATGTGGGCAGGGCAATTAGAATACAAAAATTTTGCACCTCCCAGTATAGTGTGCAAGCACATGTGGTGGGGGGTCTGAAGCTGTATGGGTGAGGCTTTCCACCCTCCCTCACCTGGTGCTGCACTCAAGGTTTTGGGGCAACCTCGGGTAAGCCTGCTCCTAAATCATCCATTACATGGATACATTACATGGATCCCGATAGGGCCGATGGGCGTATGGGATATCCTCTGGCCCATCTGGTCCAGAGTCCAGAGCCCTCCACGCTGCCCTCCGCCACCCACAGGACGAGGGGGAGGGGGGTCCAACGAGCCAGGAAAGGGGGAAGGGCCAGAAAGGGAGGGGAAGGGAAAAGGGAGAGGGGGGGGGGGAAGAAAGAAAAAAAAAAAGGAGGGGTAAGAGCCATTCCTCACCGCAGCAGGGTGTTCTACATGCCTGGGAACGCGTATTCCACCCATGGGCTCCAGATTTTCATACATTTTTCATGGAAATCTTTTTTTTTTTAATCATACTTATGTTTATTAATTTTCATACAAGAAAAACTGAAACATACATATGTGCTCGTGTCAAGCGAGCCAAGAGGGATATCACAGTACAATATGAAACTGGACATAAATGCAGAATATGACACTCAACAACTGGTAGCAAATAGCAACCTATTACCTCCTGGCCCGTCTGGGGAGAGGGGGGCTTCGGGGACCTCTAAGACAACCACCAACCCCCCCTAGAGCGTTCCAAGCGGTCCCAAACAGACCTGCTGGGAAGGCCGTACTGCCCCAGGAACACACCGGCAGCACCCAGTTAGTATCCTAGGACCATCGGCTCCTGATCTGCCATCCAGTCGCTCTTCTGGCCTCCACCTAGGGCTCGCACAATGGGGAGATCGGCCGGCGGTGATGCACCAGTCTCTCTGTTGGACCCCTCCCCCCCCCTCCCGTCTCAGTTTAAAGAGACACACATAACCTACATCATGGAAATCTTTTAGGAAACTAGTCAGCTTTTCATTGACGAAGATCCCACTCAGCCTCTCTTTCATCGCCTGGAATGGGACGTTAGTCTTCCTTCAGGAACTCGCAATTGTTAACTTTGCGACTAACAAATACACTTTTTAAATTAAGCATAACATTTCAGTGTTGGTGTATATCCTTCCAAATGTATTCGGTCACTAATCGTAAAACTTTTAAATTATCCTAAAGTCAAATACTTAAATCCCTCCCCTAGCCCCCTCCTGAGGACAAGTCACTATAGGCAAATCACTTGGTCTTAGAAGTAAGCTTGTTTCGGCGATGCTCTCATTGGCTGCAGCTGCAAAGTTGCACTGACTCTGCAACCCCACTCCCCCTTCTATATGTGGCTTTGCCAGCAGGCATTCACTTTGCCAGATGTGGAGGGCAAAAGGCTAACAGGTGGTTTTAATGTTGAACCTGAAAATACCACTTATTGGCTAATGCAATAGCCTGAAAAAAACAATATTTTATGTTTCTTATTCAGGAATACATGCCAATTAAAACTTTAAAACACATATCTAGGCATTGATTCAAGAGGGAAAAACACTTTAGGTGAAAAAAACACTATATTTTACTGTTGCTGAGTCCCCAGCTAGGAAGACAATAAAAGTCAATAGCACTTTTTACTCCTAAGAATAGTAGTGAACTTTTATAACTTTTTACACTGTAGTAAAAAAGTGCCATTAACTTTCATTGTCTTCCTAGCTGTTGATTTAGCAATAGTGAAATTCTCATGCTTTTTACACCTAAAGTTAACTTTTTAGTGCCAAGAAAAATTTTCAAAACTACAAAGAGACACAAATATCATTCCACTGACAGACATAAAAATGGCAAAAGTCTTGGGAGACACAGTAAATGGGCTTGATTTATCAAGCACTTCTGCCAGATTGTGCCACATCAGTGCAAATTAGAAATGTGCAAAATCTAATTTCTGTGTTTTTGTGCAATGGCATAAGTTGCTGCACTGCAGGAAAGTCATTTGCAGTGACATGCTGAAAAAATATAAGTCTGGCATCATTGCTTGATAAATCGGGTCCACTGGATATGATAATGGTTTGCCGAAAAGGATTTAATTGTACCTGAAGGTGGGGGCGTGAGCCGCTACAATGATGAAAGCAAAAACTGATTCAGTAGTAAGCCGTGAATGTTAGTGGGACCAGAGATGTATCCCTGACTTAGAATTTCCGTACTTTATGCTATTAGCAGGCGGTGAGCAAATTGATTTGGCGTTCAGCTAATTTGATCTGAAATTTCTCAGATAGCACAAAAAGCAACACTTTGACCTATAATAGCCAATGTGTTTTCCCACACTCCAAATCTACTCCTACTACTTCTACTTTGAGGCTGAATCATTGCTAAAGCCAGGTATCGGCAGATGAGCATCTGTATAGTGGCGCTTAAAGCAACGCTAGTATACGCTGTGATTAGCTATTGGCCACTGTAAAAGAGACTCACACCGTACACCATCAAAAAAACACACACAGCGTAGACGCTCTGGATCTGGTCGCTATAGCATAGAGCGCCAGATGCTGTGTGATTAAAGTCTGTTTTTGAACACATACCCACCAGTAACAAAGAAAAAACACATGGAATGACATTGTAACTTTGTGACCTTAACACTTTAGTGCCAGACCTGTAATGACAATTCTACATAAAAAACAAAAAAATCAAAAAAGTTTTCAAAAATTACTTTTTCTAGGCCAGGAGAGGTCACACAATTATTTGAGAGAAAAAAAAAACATGTTTAAACAGAGGAAAAGGAACGTCCATTGAAATGTATGGGAGAGCGACAAGTAGCGACAGGTAGCTAGAGTGCCGGCGCTATACGCTGAGCCACCTGTAATGATGAATCGTATGCTACATGGTGCGGTTAGAGTCGCTCACCAGATTCGCTTTCATAAATGTGGTTTTGTGTACAGTGCCCAGAGTTCACCAGACGCTGCCTGCCGCTACGAGGCACTACCTGCCGCTATCCCTTGATGAACAATCCCCTTAGACTATTTTCCAATTCAAACACAACTTTTCAGGGCAATTGGTTTCAATTAAAATCTCACTATTGAATTATACAAACAACAGTCACCTTAGGGAGAGACCCATGTGAGGCTTAATTTAGTGTGCTGAAAAATGTGGTACAAGGTAAGGAGCACTTTCTTAAAACAGAAAGTATTTACATGACATACACAGGCCAATAACACCATACTATATACGTATTATCCCTAGTGAGTAGGTGGGGACATGCAAATTATCTCCTTTAATCTCTACAGTACCTAAGTACTCAGAAAGAAGCCCCTGAGCATGCAGAGCATTTTCTACTTGTGGACACGTGCTTTGGGCTTGTATGTATATATGTATGTGCCATGGAAGGCACTCTTTACCAAACTGGACATAAAACTAATCTGCAGTTTTGCTCATTGCTACAGATAACCTATTTTCTGCCCCAATAAGTGTTTGCTTTCATATAAATGTCCTGGTTCTTGGTTAAACAAGAAGTAGGTATTCTAATGTGTATGCAGACAGCAAAATAAGCTTTTACTCTTTCTGTATCAAAAACCAAGACATTAGCAAATCCAAAGCATTAAAGCCCAATGAGAATTTGAATTGCAGTGGGATTTATGCTAAGAGTTAGGCAGAAGCTTAAGAGACTTCAGCTTCTGTTTTTGACTCTTCATAAGGTTATGTTTGCCTTCATGATGTTTTAATGTTTGTTTCCCAAAGTTTGTCATATCTATAAATGGTCTCATACATGTGTGATTGTGTATCATTAGCACAATGTCAGAAGGGAGCATTTGAATGCATGCTTATTGCTATAAATGCTCTTTTCACATTGGAATTCCATTTCTTGTCAGATTTGACTATGTGTCACTGCGAAAGATGTAAGCTGTAATTTCAATAACTATGACTGTCTATCAACATCTTATTTTTGTTCTTGTAAATTCTTGCCATGGAAAAATAATCATACAGTCAGAAACAAAGGTTAAAGTGATTTAACTTAACATGCCAAGTGTACCTTATTTTAAATGCATATTATATTCCATATTTGTTCGTGGTATGCTTGTCATAGTTATAACTAATAAGTACCTTAATGACAAAACCTTTTAATTGGGTCTATGAAGCTAAGGCTGGAAAGAGGTATAAGCATATGAGTAAGGGCATGTCAATTAGGAAAGGTCTTCACTCACAGACCCTAGCTGCATTTTAAGGCCTTGAGAACCATTTATAAAGAAGATGATTTTGAATAAGGTTTTTTTCTAAATAATTGCGGTAATAGAAAGTGTGTAAAAGATTGCAGCGTCATAGGTTTAGTGAAAAATATGCAAGAAAAAAAACACAGTGGCCCTAATTTATTAAAGGGAGTTTAAATTAGCCACAGACATTTCACAAGGTCACCTACAGACCAACTAAACTTTATTCAGTGACTCAAGACTCAAGACCTTGCCGACATTATACAACCCCATGCAGTATTTTCATTCTAAAGCTAAGGGAGCATGTGCAATGTCTCTGCTCATTTTACATATATACATAACAAAAGAGGAGAGTGGTAGAGGAAGAACACAAGCCAGGAGGAATCCCTCTCCCCCTTCCCACATCTGCTTTACTCTTTTCCCTAACGCAACACATTGACATACATCACTTTAGTTCAGCTTTAAGTTAAAACATTTGTTTTATTTCAATTAGGGATGAGCAAATCGGTTCTAACGAACCTGAATTCGCACCGAATTTCAGGAAAAATTCGATTCAGCACGAACCCGAATTTTTGGTGGCTCGTGCTGACCGAAGCTCTCCAAGTCGGATGGACCTCCGGTGGGGAAGTAGCACTGTATCTTGGCAGCCTGATGATTTCAAGGGTCTGACAGCGCCGCCCGCTGACAGCGCAGCCGGCCTCCCCGCTCCCACCATGCCGGCATTTTTTTTTTTTTTATTTCAGGGCTTGGTGGGAGCGGGGAGGCCGGCTGCGCTGTCAACGGGCGGTGGTTCACTCTACATGCTTTAAGTCCTCGGCTTCAGATTATTGAAATTCCATAGGGAAATGTTGTCAATTAATCTTCAAATTATAAATTCATGATAGGAATCATGCACATAAGTATGCCATGAGTTAAATTCCACTTTTTTAATGTGATGTTATGTACAGAGATAATAGTGATTGAAACTAGCAATAGGACCACACATGAATTGTTTATCATTCAACATGTATGCACTTACAATTGCTTTCATTGCATTCAATAACACTGGATATCAATGATAGGTCTCTTTAAATCCAATTAGGAGAATGTCAGGCATGCACAAATTGCTTATCTATAAAGTGCAATGCAGTATTAAGTGCCTTAATTATATTTTCTTCCAGAAGACCTATTTGTCCTCAAGTTCCAATCAAGGTCTCTTACCTTCCAGCATTGGTGTATCTTACACATAAAAGGTCCAAATATAGTCCTATCTGGGAGTCCTATTCATGAACCCCTTTTCTTCTAGGCATCAGTTTCCTCCTCTCCTCCCTGAATTAGAATCTCGGGCGGCACTGGTTGTTGCCGTTGTCAGCACAACCTTGGGCTGTCCTTCCTCCATCCTTCCCAGCGCCTGCAATATGTGACCACAGGTGTGTTGATGCATCTCTAGTTAGAGCGCATCCACTCCATGGCCTCCCACGCAGTGGGCGGTAGAGGGCGAGAGTAGTATCCAGCTTTTTTGGTTGCTCATTTACATAGTTAATATAGTTAATATGAATCTTTGTATTTCCTTTCATTTACACATTAATATAAAAAATTATCTGGGGTCCCCAATCCCAGGGCTACCAGGCAGACTCATTGAGCATACAGGATGATCTCACAGTGCAGTCTGGCCCTCTGATAGTATATTCTATTTCTAGCTTGGAGGCAGGATGGACAGTGGGGCCTAAGCTCCCCTGTTCTGTAAAAAGGCTAGAGGATGATGAACTTTAAGCAAGTCAAAAGACATTGTGAGATGCTTTAATAGAAGCAATAGTACATGCTTTAATAGTACATTAGAGACTAGGCTTTTTCATTATTGATTTAAGTGGTAAATAAGAGGAGGGGAAAAGTGCAGAGTGGCTCACAAAGCGCAGAGCTGTCTCCTGCATTCAGGATGCCTGCAAACCAAAACTAGGTTGTTTTTCTATCAATTTACACTGCATGGCACCCCAAACTGCTCCATGGGCACCATTAAAATTGAGGCCACTTTAACTGCACCACTTCCAGAACACCAGAAAGGCCTTTCCTTTCAAGGGTGCCTATTTCTGGTGGCTGGTATTAGAGTGGCCAGCGGCATACTGCTGTGGATTCTCATATTTAAAGGAGCACTATCACGAAATTGTGTCATATTAAAAATCCATATAAACCCTTTAGCTAATGAGGGGAAGGGTCACTTATACACCCGAACTGAATAAAACTCCCACCAAGCTTGTGGTTTTCTTCCCCTGGTAGGAATAAAATCCTGGGGTTAAAGGTGTAGTCTATGAGGGGTGACAGAGTCTGTCACCCGAGAGGTCCTCTTTCTTTGATTAAAATAAAAAAAACAAGCCTGGCTGGATATTTCTAAATGTTGTGTGTATAAGTGACCCCTCCTCCCTCCATCCAGCATATTTATATGGATTTTTATTCTTGGGCCATTTTTTCGTGATAGTGCTCCTTTAATTTCCTCATTTTATTGAATCAATACCAGTGTGTTTTTTTCTTGAATGCTTTGTTTATCCACAAAGATAAAAAGTGCTGCAGTCAACACATTTTTATACTTTAATACTAATGCAAAAATTTGTTTTAGAGCAAATGCAGCAAGCGGATTCCACACAATAGGTTATAGGAAAAGAAAGATAAATCTAAGGTGTACTGTAAAAGTAAATGCATGTAGGCAATTTATAGAGCACCTTAATGAGATATCATATTAAAGAATGGCAGGGATCATTTGTACGAGGTGCAATTATTTGTGTAATTAATTTTGATGTGCAAAATGTGAATGCACAAAATTTTATTAGCAACAATACTACAGTGTGTCTTGTCAGAACTAAGCTTGTGCACAAAATAAATAAAAAGAAGCCCAAGGGAAATCGGGGAACATTTAATCTGGGGGAAAACACTATCCATATATATATATATATATATATATATATATATATATATATATATATATAAGCTTTAGCCCTATACATTTTCACTCACCAGGATTTTTTGCATGGCAAAGAATGCTGATTGGAGGACAGGCTAGGCATGCACCATAGGTTTACTGGCAAAGGGAAAGCTGCAGGGTTTCACACATTGAGGCATCCCAATATCAGGATACCCTGGAGTCATGGACTAAAACCCAGGATAGTTAAACTGGTTTTGGCTTCTTTGAGCACTAAAATAATGGTTTGTCTTATTTAAGATGAACAGTGAAAAGACAACATTTGTTCTGAGACTTGGTGGCTATTCATTAAAATATTGTTATATCTCTGTGGGGAATAGGGCAAATATAAATAGATAAATATATATAATATATTTTATTCCTGATGTCTGTCCCTTCTCATCCAAAGACCCCTTCTAGCAAATGTCTCCCTATCCACTCCCTTCCCTTAGCAATTCTCACCCAAGTCCTGTTTTCAGGATGCTTGCAGGCCTCGCACCCTGGGGGGGGGGGGGGCGCCCGAGAAAATCTGTTTGGCATATCACACCACTGACCTTAGATACATCCGCAAGATCTGACCCATAATTTCCACATTCAGAGAGTGGCCTCTTTTCCCACATGCCCTCCTCAGACAGTCAGTGCAAGGACAGAACCTCAAATGACTGGACTGCTATGCGTCCTAGCCCCAAGCCAGATACAGGATTGGAACTGGGCAACAAATCCATATGTGTGCAAACTTGCCCCATCCCCATACTTAATGTAGAACCAGAGATATGGAGATCTCCAATTCTGAACCATCCGAGATCCCCTTCTTTGGACTCTCCAAATGAGCAATGAGACAAGCCCTATAATCTACCACCAGCACCAGGACTATACAACCTTCTGGTCAGAAGTTATGCCCAAAATAGCATCTGTAAATTGTAAGCTAAATCCCAGGGTGGGGGGAGGCATTGGGAGCATACAGCTGTGGGATAAATACAGGCACCTATCCGGAGGAAAACTGTCCATCTTCTCAGGGGTCATCTGCATGTGTAAGTAGAAGGCCCAGGTTCCAACAGGCTGCCATATATCCTTGGAGCTTGCCCTGAACAACAACTCATCTGAATCTCAGACCTTTCTCAGACCTGTACATGTAATTACATAATACCTTAATTTTTGCCTTAACCTAAATTAGTGTGCCTGTGCCCCTTGGCTAAATCATACACCGCTGGGCTGATTAAATGGACTGGGATTTAGGAAAGTGCGTTGCATAATTCCGGAGGCTGTGTCATCAGCGAGGCTTATACCCATTTCCTCACAATCACTTTTTCTGAATACCCCATCAAGGCTTACTAGTTTTTTTTTAAAGACTCATTTTTTAAAAGATACAGATGCAGTTTTCTTTAACCTTCCATTTATTGCACTGGTGCATCATGCTATCTTGAAATCTTAATTGCCTTTCAATGGCCCCTTTGTGATATATCACAATGGGATGAGCTGGGATGTGATAGTTAACGATTGCTACATCTATAATTAATCAAAAATCTTCAACTTACTTGGTAATCTTCACCATCTCAAAACCCAGTAAGGTGCAAGGAATAAAAACTGCACTTTATTGCAAGCAGAGGGGCATTTAAATCTTTCTTTAGACTGGCTTGCTAATAAGGCAGAGGGGAATACATTCTGAAACATTTGATAGATCTTTTTAAGATCAGCCCTTTCAGGTACATTTAATTTATCATAAACATATGAGAAATAAAATGCCTTTTCCCTTAAAGATAATGTAAAAGAGACCAAGTTTAACTGTCATATTATGTTAAAATAATATACATTCCAGTGTGTTAGTTAAAAGCCTAGACCCATAAATGTCAAAGATGTGTTATCGTTCCGGTACTTTTTTAAACATCACACACACTTTTCTTCCGGCACTCCTATGACAGCTTATGGCATCAATAGGTTCAATTCATGGTTGCTGCTGAGACCAAAGGATTCCACATGCGCCTAGGTGCATGATTCATGGCTGCTTGTACACAAGGGCCGCAACTGTGAATCGTAATAAATGGTAATCGCATGGGATAAGCGCAAATTACCTTTTCATGCACCAATTTGCAATCTGCTGTTTTGAACCCCAAATGGCCCTTCACCATGCGCATTTGGCTGGCTAAGCGCTTAACTGCTCCTGATGGGCCCCCATGTTTCTCCCCTTTCCTTTACTGTTTCTCAATAGTGATTTGATCTCTCCAGCTTCCGTGTTTTCTGTGAAGCTCTATTCACCATTTTGGAGTGTTCTCTCTGGAGAACCTGTGTTCTCCATTTTTGGGGGGATATGCTGATTCCAGTTAACATATTTCTGCCCAATGTTTTGTCTCAGATGTTCTCTTTAACCCTCCATCCCTTGTTTGGTTTGCATATTAATGCTTAATAATTTAAATATCATTTTTTTGCTAAACTTTGGGGCCCAATATACATATTTTTGTTGTTTTCAGCCTAATTTTTGTGATTTTGGACAACTTTTAATTCTTTTTTTTCTAAACAATATCCTAAAAAGAACTTTTGACTGACAGTTTCATTGCGGACGCCTCAGGCAAGTATTTTCGGAATGAAATAAGCCTGTTACTCATGGGAGTCATCAGTTTCCTCCACCTATTTGCTGGAGGATATTCACTCTTCAAATTACCATATTTGCACATGCTTTTCTGCCCTCTAAACATACCATAAATCAGGCATCAGAGAAATCAAAAATGGAGCTAGTGGAAAATGTCAGAAGCAAATTGGCGCATTGACGAATGCTAGTGCGCAACTTGGCACAAAAACAAATGCACGTCCCATTTTGACGACCATGAATCATAAGGAATCTTAACTTGGCGCTCCAAAAATTGTGCACGAGCATGAATGGACCCTATTGTCAGCGTTGATTGGGAAACTTTGTTGTAATTGTAGATTGTTACATTTTAACTCTGTAAATGTAATCAATTGTCACTTAATTGCTTTGTTTTGCAAATTAATTTAGATATTAAAAATTATGTTTTCAACTAGATCTGTTATTCCAATTAAATATTAACTCAATGCTCTTGTTTTCTTCTTAACTAGAATTTCGTTCTTTTGAAGTGTTCCTATTAATCTTGATGATGCAGAGACACTTAAAATTCTATGAAAGTCCATTCTGCTCCCATTCCTATGCATCACTTACAGTAATTTATTTTCAGAACATAAATCTGTTTATAAATGAAAATCCTATTAAGAGAAGACAAGAAAAATTAGTCCAATGTTTTTCATTGGTGGAGTAGAAATAAAATGAGTGGCCTAACCTGAAGTGACATCTACAAATTACCTGTTAATTTAAACTGGTTTGAAGGATGACAGAGTTTAGCTGGGTTGACAAGAACTACCCATGGAATGACAGCCAGGCCTGTGCTGGTCATAAAGCCCCTGCGGTTAACACATTTATCTATCTTCTGTTTCTGAAAGAAAAGGGAAAAAGGCATCATCTTTATTAAAGTATATATTTTCTATGTGGAGTTTGGCAAATCTAAAGAGACTATTGTTTATAGAGCTGTAAAGGACATCTGTATTTAAGGATGAAACTATTATTTATCCTCTAAAAATAAAAATTAATAGCATTTCATGTCTGTTCTATGGTGTGTCTGTAACAAAACACCTGCCAAGGGAGAAGATAAATTTGTAGCATGGGAATCTACAACGTAACGCACTGAAGACAGTGAGGAGGACCATGAAAATGCTATTATTTAGTTTCTGCAAATTTTACAAAATAAAAACTACTGTATGAGAATTAGCAAACTAGAGCAAACTGCTTGTGTGGTCTGATGCTGGATTAGTATAGGAAATTATAGGCCCGTGGTCGCAGGATTGACTACCACAATAAGAATAGCATCCTACTGAGCTGCTATTGGATGCAGGAGAGGATGTGGATAGAGATGAGTGAACTTTTGAAAAATTCGATTCGACTGATTTGCCAAATTTTCCGACAAAAATAGTTTCGACCCGAATTTATTCGCAACGAATCGCTATTAAAAACGGCAATTTATGAGCTTCCTAGAGCCTCAATAGGGTTGTAAACCATTCTGCCTTGCTGTAGCACGCATAGGATGCGTGCTGGGTTAGTAAATTAATACTGTAAATAATTATCACATGCAGATCAGAGGCATCGCTAATAGAATCGCAGAGCAGCACAATTGCAGAGAGTTGAGGTGGCATCACTATGAGGGGCCCATATAGTGCCTGAAAAACACACCCTGGAGCTGGCAGCCGCAGGAGCCCAAAAATTAGCTGAATCATACCCTGGAGTTGCAAGCAGCAGCAGCCGCCCAAACATTGGTTGAAAGAGACACTGGAGTTGGCAGCAGGAGCCCAAAAATTGGACGAATCACACCCTGGAGTGGCAAGCAGCAGCAGCAGGAGCCAAAACATTGCTTTAAAGAGACACTGGAGATGGCAGCAGGAGGCCAAAAATTGGATGAATCACACCCTGGAGTTGCAAGCAGCAGCAGGAGCCCAAACATTGCTTCAAAGAGACACTGGAGTTGGCTACAGGAGCCCAAAAATTGGATGAATCACACCCTGGAGTTGAAAGCAGCAGCAGGAGACCAAACATTGCTTTAAAGAGACCCTGGAGTTGGCTACAGCAGCCCAAAAATTGGATGAATCACACCCTGGAGTTGCAAGCAGCAGCAGCAGCAGGAGCCCAAACATAGCTTGAAGGAGACACTGGAGTTGGCTGCCGGAGCCCAAAAATTGGTTGAATCACACCCTGGAGTTGCAAGCAGGAGCAGCAGGAGCCCAAATATAGCTTGAAAGAGACACTGGAGTTGGCTGCAGGAGCCCAAAAATTGGATGAATCACACCCTGGAGTTGCAAGCAGCAGCAGGAGCCCAAACATTGCTTTACCAAACATAGCTTGAAAGAGACACTGGAGTTGGCTGCAGGAGCCCAAAAATTGGATGAATCCCACCCTGGAGTTGCAAGCAGCAGCAGGAGCCCAAACATTGCTTTAAAGAGACACTGCAGTTGGCTGCAGGAGCCCAGAAATTGGATGAATCACACCCTGGAGTTGCAAGCAGCAGCAGCAGCAGCAGGAGCCCAAACATAGCTTGAAAGAGACACTGGAGTTGACTGCAGGAGCCCAGAAAATGGCTGAATCACACCCTGGAGTTGCAAGCAGCAGCAGCAGCAGCAGGAGCCCAAACATAGCTTGAAAGAGACACTGGAGTTGGCTGCAGGAGCCCAAAAATTGGCTGAATCACACCCTGGAGTTGCAATCAGCAGCAGCAGGAGCCCAAACATAGCTTGAAAGAGACACTGGAGTTGGCTGCAGGATCCCAAAAATTAGTTGAATCACACCCTGGAGTTGCAAGCAGCAGCAGCAGGAGCCCGAACATAGCTTGAAAGAGACACTGGAGTTGGCTGCAGGAGCCCAATAATTGGCTGAATCACACCCTGGAGTTGCAAGCAGCAGCAGCAGGAGCCCAAACATAGCTTGAAAGACACACTGGAGTTGGCTGCAGGAGCCCAAAAATTGGATGAATCACACCCTGGAGTTGCAAGCAGCAGCAGCAGCAGGAGCCCAAACATAGCTTGAAAGACACACTGGAGTTTGCTGCAGGAGCCCAAAAATTAGATGAATCACACCCTGGAGTTGCAAGCAGCAGCAGCAGGAGCCCGAAAATAGCTTGAAAGAGACACTGGAGTTGGCTGCAGGAGCCCAATAATTGGCTGAATCACACCCTGGAGTTGCAAGCAGCAGCGGCGGCAGGAGCCCAAACATAGCTAGAAAGAGACACTGAAGTTGGCTGCAGGAGCCCAAAAATTGGATGAATCACACCCTGGAGCTGCAAGCAGCAGCAGCAGCAGCAGGGGCCCAAACATATCTTGAAAGAGACACTGGAGTTGGCTGCAGGAGCCCAAAAATTGGATGAATCACACCCTGGAGTTGCAAGCATCAGCAGCAGCAGAGGCCCAAATATAGCTTGAAAGAGACACTGGAGTTGGCTGCAGGGGCCCAAAAATTGGATGAATCACACCCTGGAGTTGCAAGCAGCAGCAGGAGCCCAAACATTGCTTTAAAGAGACACTGGAGTTGGCTTCAGGAGGCCAATAATTGGATGAATCACGCCCTGGAGTTGCAAGCAGCAGCAGCAGGAGCCCAAACATAGCTTGAAAGAGACACTGGAGTTGGCTGCAGGAGCTCAAAAATTGGTTGAATCACACCCTGGAGTTGCAAGCAGCAGCAGGAGCCCAAACATAGCTTGAAAGACACACTGGAGTTGGCTGCAGGAGCCCAAAAATTGGATGAATCACACCCTGGAGTTGCAAGCAGCAGCAGCAGCAGGAGCCCGAACATAGCTTGAAAGAGACACTGGAGCTGGCTGCAGGAGCCCAATAATTGGCTGAATCACACCCTGGAGTTGCAAGCAGCAGCAGCAGGAGCCCAAACATAGCTTGAAAGAGACACTGAAGTTTGCTGCAGGAGCCCCAAAATTGGATGAATCACACCCTGGAGCTGCAAGCAGCAGCAGCAGCAGGGGCCCAAACATAGCTTGAAAGAGACACTGGAGTTGGCTGCAGGAGCCCAAAAATTGGATGAATCACACCCTGGAGTTGCAAGCAGCAGCAGCAGGAGCCCAAACATAGCTTGAAAGAGACACTGGAGTTGGCTGCAGGAGGCCAAAAATTGGATGATTCACACCCTGGAGCTGCAAGCATCATCATCAGCAGCAGCAGCAGAGGCCCAAACATAGCTTGAAAGAGACACTGGAGTTGGCTGCAGGAGCCCAAAAATTGGATGAATCACACCCTGGAGTAGCAAGCAGCAGCAGGGGCCCAAACATAGCTTGAAAGAGACAATGGAGTTGGCTGCAGGAGCCCAAAAATTGGATAAATCACACCCTGGAGTTGCAAGCAGCAGCAGGATCCCAAACATAGCTTGAAAGAGACACTGGAGTTGGCTGCAGGAGGCCAAAAATTGGATGATTCACACCCTGGAGTTGCAAGCATCAGCAGCAGCAGCAGTGGCCCAAACATAGCTTGAAAGAGACACTGGAGTTGGCTGCAGGAGCCCAAAAATTGGATGAATCACACCCTGGAGTAGCAAGCAGCAGCAGGGGCCCAAACATAGCTTGAAAGAGACAATGGAGTTGGCTGCAGGAGCCCAAAAATTGGATAAATCACACCCTGGAGTTGCAAGCAGAAGCAGTAGGAGCCCAAGCATTGCTTTAAAGAGACACTGGAGTTGGCAGCAGGAGGCCAATAATTGGATGAATCACACCCTGGAGCTGCAAGCAGCAGCAGCCGCCCCCAAACATAGCTTGAAAGAGACACTGGAGTTGGCTGCAGGAGCCCAAAAATTGGATGAATCGCACCCTGGGGTTGCAAGCAGCAGCAGCAGGGCCCAAACATAGCTAGAAAGAGACACTGGAGTTGGCTGCAGGAGCCCAAAAATTGGATGATTCACACCCTGGAGTTTCAAGCATCAGCAGCAGCAGGGGCCCAAACATTGCTTGAAAGAGACACTGGAGTTGGCTGCAGGAGCCCAAAAATTCGATGAATCACACCCTGGAGTTGCAAGCAGCAGCAGGAGCCCAAACATTGCTTTAAAGAGACACTGGAGTTGGCAGCAGGAGGCCAATAATTGGATGAATCACACCCAGGAGTTGCAAGCAGCAGCAGCAGGATCCCAAACATAACTTGAAAGAGACACTGGAGTTGGCTGCAGGAGCCCAAAAATTGGATGAATCACACCCTGCAGTTGCAAGCAGCAGCAGCAGCAGGAGCCCAAACATAGCTTGAAAGAGACACTGGAGTTGGCTGCAGGAGCCCAAAAATTGGATGAATCACACCCTGGAGTTGCAAGCAGCAGCAGCAGCAGCAGCAGTAGGAGCCCAAACATAGCTTGAAAGAGACACTGGAGTTGGCTGCAGGAGGCCAAAAATTGGATGATTCGCACCCTGGAGTTGCAAGCATCAGCAGCAGCAGAGGCCCAAATATAGCTTGAAAGAGACACTGGAGTTGGCTGCAGGGGCCCAAAAATTGGATGAATGACACCCTGGAGTTGCAAGCAGCAGCAGGAGCCCAAACATTGCTTTAAAGAGACATTGGAGTTGGCTGCAGGAGCCCAAAAATTGGATGAATCACACCCTGGAGTTGCAAGCAGCAGCAGCAGCAGGAGCCCGAACATAGCTTGAAAGAGACACTGGAGCTGGCTGCAGGAGCCCAATAATTGGCTGAATCACACCCTGGAGTTGCAAGCAGCAGCAGCAGCAGCAGCAGCGGCAGGAGCCCAAACATAGCTTGAAAGAGACACTGAAGTTTGCTGCAGGAGCCCCAAAATTGGATGAATCACACCCTGGAGCTGCAAGCAGCAGCAGCAGCAGGGGCCCAAACATAGCTTGAAAGAGACACTGGAGTTGGCTGCAGGAGCCCAAAAATTGGATGAATCACACCCTGGAGTTGCAAGCAGCAGCAGGAGCCCAAACATATCTTGAAAGAGACACTGGAGTTGGCTGCAGGAGCCCAAAAATTGGATGAATCACACCCTGGAGTTGCAAGCAGCAGCAGCAGGAGCCCAAACATAGCTTGAAAGAGACACTGGAGTTGGCTGCAGGAGGCCAAAAATTGGATGATTCACACCCTGGAGCTGCAAGCATCATCAGCAGCAGCAGCAGCAGAGGCCCAAACATAGCTTGAAAGAGACACTGGAGTTGGCTGCAGGAGCCCAAAAATTGGATGAATCACACCCTGGAGTGGCAAGCAGCAGCAGGAGCCCAAACATTGCTTTAAAGAGACACTGGAGTTGGCTTCAGGAGGCCAATAATTGGATGAATCACGCCCTGAAGTTGCAAGCAGCAGCAGCAGGAGCCCAAACATAGCTTGAAAGAGACACTAGAGTTAGCTTCAGGAGCCCAAAAATTGGATGAATCACACCCTAGAGTTGCAAGCAGCAGCAGCAGGAGCCCAAACATAGCTTGAAAGAGACACTGGAGTTGGCTGCAGGAGCCCAAAAATTTGATGAATCACACCCTGGAGTAGCAAGCAGCAGCAGGGGCCCAAACATAGCTTGAAAGGCACACTGGAGTTGGCTGCAGGAGCCCAAAAATTGGATAAATCACACCCTGGAGTGGCAAGCAGCAGCAGGAGCCCAAACATAGCTTGAAAGAGACACTGGAGTTGGCTGCAGGAGGCCAAAAATTGGATGATTCACACCCTGGAGTTGCAAGCATCAGCAGCAGCAGCAGGGGCCCAAACATAGCTTGAAAGAGACACTGGAGTTGGCTGCAGGAGCTCAAAAATTGGTTGATTCACACCCTGGAGTTGCAAGCAGCAGCAGGAGCCCAAACATAGCTTGAAAGACACACTGGAGTTGGCTGCAGGAGCCCAAAAATTGGATGAATCACACCCTGGAGTTGCAAGCAGCAGCAGCAGCAGGAGCCCAAACATAGCTTGAAAGAGACACTGGAGTTGGCTGCAGGAGGCCAAAAATTGGATGATTCACACCCTGGAGCTGCAAGCATCATCATCATCAGCAGCAGCAGAGGCCCAAACATAGCTTGAAAGAGACACTGGAGTTGGCTGCAGGAGCCCAAAAATTGGATGAATCACACCCTGGAGTGGCAAGCAGCAGCAGGAGCCCAAACATTGCTTTAAAGAGACACTGGAGTTGGCTTCAGGAGGCCAATAATTGGATGAATCACGCCCTGGAGTTGCAAGCAGCAGCAGCAGGAGCCCAAACATAGCTTGAAAGAGACACTAGAGTTAGCTTCAGGAGCCCAAAAATTGGATGAATCACACCCTAGAGTTGCAAGCAGCAGCAGCAGGAGCCCAAACATAGCTTGAAAGAGACACTGGAGTTGGCTGCAGGAGCCCAAAAATTGGATGAATCACACCCTGGAGTAGCAAGCAGCAGCAGGGGCCCAAACATAGCTTGAAAGAGACACTGGAGTTGGCTGCAGGAGCCCAAAAATTGGATAAATCACACCCTGGAGTTGCAAGCAGCAGCAGGATCCCAAACATAGCTTGAAAGAGACACTGGAGTTGGCTGCAGGAGGCCAAAAATTGGATGATTCACACCCTGGAGTTGCAAGCATCAGCAGCAGCAGCAGTGGCCCAAACATAGCTTGAAAGAGACACTGGAGTTGGCTGCAGGAGCCCAGAAATTGGATGAATCACACCCTGGAGTTGCAAGCAGAAGCAGTAGGAGCCCAAGCATTGCTTTAAAGAGACACTGGAGTTGGCAGCAGGAGGCCAATAATTGGATGAATCACACCCTGGAGTTGCAAGCAGCAGCAGCCGCCCCCAAACATAGCTTGAAAGAGACACTGGAGTTGGCTGCAGGAGCCCAAAAATTGGATGAATCGCACCCTGGGGTTGCAAGCAGCAGCAGCAGGGCCCAAACATAGCTAGAAAGAGACACTGGAGTTGGCTGCAGGAGCCCAAAAATTGGATGAATCACACCCTGGAGTTTCAAGCATCAGCAGCAGCAGGGGCCCAAACATTGCTTGAAAGAGACACTGGAGTTGGCTGCAGGAGCCCAAAAATTGGATGAATCACACCCTGGAGTTGCAAGCAGCAGCAGGAGCGCAAACATTGCTTTAAAGAGACACTGGAGTTGGCTTCAGGAGCCCAGAAATTCGATGAATCACACCCTGGAGTTGCAAGCAGCAGCAGGAGCCCAAACATTGCTTTAAAGAGACACTGGAGTTGGCAGCAGGAGGCCAATAATTGGATGAATCACACCCAGGAGTTGCAAGCAGCAGCAGCAGGATCCCAAACATAACTTGAAAGAGACACTGGAGTTGGCTGCAGGAGCCCAAAAATTGGATGAATCACACCCTGCAGTTGCAAGCAGCAGCAGCAGCAGGAGCCCAAACATAGCTTGAAAGAGACACTGGAGTTGGCTGCAGGAGCCCAAAAATTGGATGAATCACACCCTGGAGTTGCAAGCAGCAGCAGCAGCAGCAGCAGTAGGAGCCCAAACATAGCTTGAAAGAGACACTGGAGTTGGCTGCAGGAGGCCAAAAATTGGATGATTCGCACCCTGGAGTTGCAAGCATCAGCAGCAGCAGAGGCCCAAATATAGCTTGAAAGAGACACTGGAGTTGGCTGCAGGGGCCCAAAAATTGGATGAATGACACCGTGGAGTTGCAAGCAGCAGCAGGAGCCCAAACATTGCTTTAAAGAGACATTGGAGTTGGCTGCAGGAGCCCAAAAATTGGATGAATCACACCCTGGAGTTGCAAGCAGCAGCAGCAGCAGGAGCCCGAACATAGCTTGAAAGAGACACTGGAGCTGGCTGCAGGAGCCCAATAATTGGCTGAATCACACCCTGGAGTTGCAAGCAGCAGCAGCAGCAGCAGCGGCAGGAGCCCAAACATAGCTTGAAAGAGACACTGAAGTTTGCTGCAGGAGCCCCAAAATTGGATGAATCACACCCTGGAGCTGCAAGCAGCAGCAGCAGCAGGGGCCCAAACATAGCTTGAAAGAGACACTGGAGTTGGCTGCAGGAGCCCAAAAATTGGATGAATCACACCCTGGAGTTGCAAGCAGCAGCAGGAGCCCAAACATATCTTGAAAGAGACACTGGAGTTGGCTGCAGGAGCCCAAAAATTGGATGAATCACACCCTGGAGTTGCAAGCAGCAGCAGCAGGAGCCCAAACATAGCTTGAAAGAGACACTGGAGTTGGCTGCAGGAGCCCAAAAATTGGATGAATCACACCCTGGAGTGGCAAGCAGCAGCAGGAGCCCAAACATTGCTTTAAAGAGACACTGGAGTTGGCTTCAGGAGGCCAATAATTGGATGAATCACGCCCTGAAGTTGCAAGCAGCAGCAGCAGGAGCCCAAACATAGCTTGAAAGAGACACTAGAGTTAGCTTCAGGAGCCCAAAAATTGGATGAATCACACCCTAGAGTTGCAAGCCGCAGCAGCAGGAGCCCAAACATAGCTTGAAAGAGACACTGGAGTTGGCTGCAGGAGCCCAAAAATTGGATGAATCACACCCTGGAGTAGCAAGCAGCAGCAGGGGCCCAAACATAGCTTGAAAGAGACACTGGAGTTGGCTGCAGGAGCCCAAAAATTGGATAAATCACACCCTGGAGTTGCAAGCAGCAGCAGGATCCCAAACATAGCTTGAAAGAGACACTGGAGTTGGCTGCAGGAGGCCAAAAATTGGATGATTCACACCCTGGAGTTGCAAGCATCAGCAGCAGCAGCAGTGGCCCAAACATAGCTTGAAAGAGACACTGGAGTTGGCTGCAGGAGCCCAGAAATTGGATGAATCACACCCTGGAGTTGCAAGCAGAAGCAGTAGGAGCCCAAGCATTGCTTTAAAGAGACACTGGAGTTGGCAGCAGGAGGCCAATAATTGGATGAATCACACCCTGGAGTTGCAAGCAGCAGCAGCCGCCCCCAAACATAGCTTGAAAGAGACACTGGAGTTGGCTGCAGGAGCCCAAAAATTGGATGAATCGCACCCTGGGGTTGCAAGCAGCAGCAGCAGGGCCCAAACATAGCTAGAAAGAGACACTGGAGTTGGCTGCAGGAGCCCAAAAATTGGATGATTCACACCCTGGAGTTTCAAGCATCAGCAGCAGCAGGGGCCCAAACATTGCTTGAAAGAGACACTGGAGTTGGCTGCAGGAGCCCAAAAATTGGATGAATCACACCCTGGAGTTGCAAGCAGCAGCAGGAGCGCAAACATTGCTTTAAAGAGACACTGGAGTTGGCTTCAGGAGCCCAGAAATTCGATGAATCACACCCTGGAGTTGCAAGCAGCAGCAGGAGCCCAAACATTGCTTTAAAGAGACACTGGAGTTGGCAGCAGGAGGCCAATAATTGGATGAATCACACCCAGGAGTTGCAAGCAGCAGCAGCAGGATCCCAAACATAACTTGAAAGAGACACTGGAGTTGGCTGCAGGAGCCCAAAAATTGGATGAATCACACCCTGCAGTTGCAAGCAGCAGCAGCAGCAGGAGCCCAAACATAGCTTGAAAGAGACACTGGAGTTGGCTGCAGGAGCCCAAAAATTGGATGAATCACACCCTGGAGTTGCAAGCAGCAGCAGCAGCAGCAGCAGTAGGAGCCCAAACATAGCTTGAAAGAGACACTGGAGTTGGCTGCAGGAGGCCAAAAATTGGATGATTCGCACCCTGGAGTTGCAAGCATCAGCAGCAGCAGAGGCCCAAATATAGCTTGAAAGAGACACTGGAGTTGGCTGCAGGGGCCCAAAAATTGGATGAATGACACCGTGGAGTTGCAAGCAGCAGCAGGAGCCCAAACATTGCTTTAAAGAGACATTGGAGTTGGCTGCAGGAGCCCAAAAATTGGATGAATCACACCCTGGAGTTGCAAGCAGCAGCAGCAGCAGGAGCCCGAACATAGCTTGAAAGAGACACTGGAGCTGGCTGCAGGAGCCCAATAATTGGCTGAATCACACCCTGGAGTTGCAAGCAGCAGCAGCAGCAGCAGCGGCAGGAGCCCAAACATAGCTTGAAAGAGACACTGAAGTTTGCTGCAGGAGCCCCAAAATTGGATGAATCACACCCTGGAGCTGCAAGCAGCAGCAGCAGCAGGGGCCCAAACATAGCTTGAAAGAGACACTGGAGTTGGCTGCAGGAGCCCAAAAATTGGATGAATCACACCCTGGAGTTGCAAGCAGCAGCAGGAGCCCAAACATATCTTGAAAGAGACACTGGAGTTGGCTGCAGGAGCCCAAAAATTGGATGAATCACACCCTGGAGTTGCAAGCAGCAGCAGCAGGAGCCCAAACATAGCTTGAAAGAGACACTGGAGTTGGCTGCAGGAGCCCAAAAATTGGATGAATCACACCCTGGAGTGGCAAGCAGCAGCAGGAGCCCAAACATTGCTTTAAAGAGACACTGGAGTTGGCTTCAGGAGGCCAATAATTGGATGAATCACGCCCTGAAGTTGCAAGCAGCAGCAGCAGGAGCCCAAACATAGCTTGAAAGAGACACTAGAGTTAGCTTCAGGAGCCCAAAAATTGGATGAATCACACCCTAGAGTTGCAAGCCGCAGCAGCAGGAGCCCAAACATAGCTTGAAAGAGACACTGGAGTTGGCTGCAGGAGCCCAAAAATTGGATGAATCACACCCTGGAGTAGCAAGCAGCAGCAGGGGCCCAAACATAGCTTGAAAGACACACTGGAGTTGGCTGCAGGAGCCCAAAAATTGGATAAATCACACCCTGGAGTTGCAAGCAGCAGCAGGAGCCCAAACATAGCTTGAAAGAGACACTGGAGTTGGCTGCAGGAGGCCAAAAATTGGATGAATCACACCCTGGAGTTGCAAGCAGCAGCAGGAGCCCAAACATAGCTTGAAAGAGACACTGGAGTTGGCTTCAGGAGGCCAATAATTGGATGAATCACGCCCTGGAGTTGCAAGCAGCAGCAGCAGGAGCCCAAACATAGCTTGAAAGAGACACTAGAGTTAGCTTCAGGAGCCCAAAAATTGGATGAATCACACCCTAGAGTTGCAAGCAGCAGCAGCAGGAGCCCAAACATAGGTTGAAAGAGACACTGGAGTTGGCTGCAGGAGCCCAAAAATTGGATGAATCACACCCTGGAGTAGCAAGCAGCAGCAGGGGCCCAAACATAGCTTGAAAGAGACACTGGAGTTGGCTGCAGGAGCCCAAAAATTGGATAAATCACACCCTGGAGTTGCAAGCAGCAGCAGGATCCCAAACATAGCTTGAAAGAGACACTGGAGTTGGCTGCAGGAGGCCAAAAATTGGATGATTCACACCCTGGAGTTGCAAGCATCAGCAGCAGCAGCAGTGGCCCAAACATAGCTTGAAAGAGACACTGGAGTTGGCTGCAGGAGCCCAGAAATTGGATGAATCACACCCTGGAGTTGCAAGCAGAAGCAGTAGGAGCCTAAGCATTGCTTTAAAGAGACACTGGAGTTGGCAGCAGGAGGCCAATAATTGGATGAATCACACCCTGGAGTTGCAAGCAGCAGCAGCCGCCCCCAAACATAGCTTGAAAGAGACACTGGAGTTGGCTGCAGGAGCCCAAAAATTGGATGAATCGCACCCTGGGGTTGCAAGCAGCAGCAGCAGGGCCCAAACATAGCTAGAAAGAGACACTGGAGTTGGCTGCAGGAGCCCAAAAATTGGATGATTCACACCCTGGAGTTTCAAGCATCAGCAGCAGCAGGGGCCCAAACATTGCTTGAAAGAGACACTGGAGTTGGCTGCAGGAGCCCAAAAATTGGATGAATCACACCCTGGAGTTGCAAGCAGCAGCAGGAGCGCAAACATTGCTTTAAAGAGACACTGGAGTTGGCTTCAGGAGCCCAGAAATTCGATGAATCACACCCTGGAGTTGCAAGCAGCAGCAGGAGCCCAAACATTGCTTTAAAGAGACACTGGAGTTGGCAGCAGGAGGCCAATAATTGGATGAATCACACCCAGGAGTTGCAAGCAGCAGCAGCAGGATCCCAAACATAACTTGAAAGAGACACTGGAGTTGGCTGCAGGAGCCCAAAAATTGGATGAATCACACCCTGCAGTTGCAAGCAGCAGCAGCAGCAGGAGCCCAAACATAGCTTGAAAGAGACACTGGAGTTGGCTGCAGGAGCCCAAAAATTGGATGAATCACACCCTGGAGTTGCAAGCAGCAGCAGCAGCAGTGGGAGCCCAAACATAGCTTGAAAGAGACACTGGAGTTGGCTGCAGGAGGCCAAAAATTGGATGATTCGCACCCTGGAGTTGCAAGCATCAGCAGCAGCAGAGGCCCAAATATAGCTTGAAAGAGACACTGGAGTTGGCTGCAGGGGCCCAAAAATTGGATGAATGACACCCTGGAGTTGCAAGCAGCAGCAGGAGCCCAAACATTGCTTTAAAGAGACATTGGAGTTGGCTGCAGGAGCCCAAAAATTGGATGAATCACACCCTGGAGTTGCAAGCAGCAGCAGCAGCAGGAGCCCGAACATAGCTTGAAAGAGACACTGGAGCTGGCTGCAGGAGCCCAATAATTGGCTGAATCACACCCTGGAGTTGCAAGCAGCAGCAGCAGCAGCAGCAGCGGCAGGAGCCCAAACATAGCTTGAAAGAGACACTGAAGTTTGCTGCAGGAGCCCCAAAATTGGATGAATCACACCCTGGAGCTGCAAGCAGCAGCAGCAGCAGGGGCCCAAACATAGCTTGAAAGAGACACTGGAGTTGGCTGCAGGAGCCCAAAAATTGGATGAATCACACCCTGGAGTTGCAAGCAGCAGCAGGAGCCCAAACATATCTTGAAAGAGACACTGGAGTTGGCTGCAGGAGCCCAAAAATTGGATGAATCACACCCTGGAGTGGCAAGCAGCAGCAGGAGCCCAAACATTGCTTTAAAGAGACACTGGAGTTGGCTTCAGGAGGCCAATAATTGGATGAATCACGCCCTGAAGTTGCAAGCAGCAGCAGCAGGAGCCCAAACATAGCTTGAAAGAGACACTAGAGTTAGCTTCAGGAGCCCAAAAATTGGATGAATCACACCCTAGAGTTGCAAGCAGCAGCAGCAGGAGCCCAAACATAGCTTGAAAGAGACACTGGAGTTGGCTGCAGGAGCCCAAAAATTGGATGAATCACACCCTGGAGTAGCAAGCAGCAGCAGGGGCCCAAACATAGCTTGAAAGACACACTGGAGTTGGCTGCAGGAGCCCAAAAATTGGATAAATCACACCCTGGAGTTGCAAGCAGCAGCAGGAGCCCAAACATAGCTTGAAAGAGACACTGGAGTTGGCTGCAGGAGGCCAAAAATTGGATGATTCACACCCTGGAGTTGCAAGCAGCAGCAGCAGGGGCCCAAACATAGCTTGAAAGAGACACTGGAGTTGGCTGCAGGAGCTCAAAAATTGGTTGATTCACACCCTGGAGTTGCAAGCAGCAGCAAGAGCCCAAACATAGCTTGAAAGACACACTGGAGTTGGCTGCAGGAGCCCAAAAATTGGATGAATCACACCCTGGAGTTGCAAGCAGCAGCAGCAGCAGGAGCCCGAACATTGCTTGAAAGAGACACTGGAGCTGGCTGCAGGAGCCCAATAATTGGCTGAATCCCACCCTGGAGTTGCAAGCAGCAGCAGCAGCAGCAGGAGCCCAAACATAGCTTGAAAGAGACACTGAAGTTTGCTTCAGGAGCCCCAAAATTGGATGAATCACACCCTGGAGCTGCAAGCAGCAGCAGCAGCAGGGGCCCAAACATAGCTTGAAAGAGACACTGGAGTTGGCTGCAGGAGCCCAAAAATTGGATGAATCACAACCTGGAGTTGCAAGCAGCAGCAGGATCCCAAACATATCTTGAAAGAGACACTGGAGTTGGCTGCAGGAGCCCAAAAATTGGATGAATCACACCCTGGAGTTGCAAGCAGCAGCAGCAGCAGGAGCCCAAACATAGCTTGAAAGAGACACTGGAGTTGGCTGCAGGAGGCCAAAAATTGGATGATTCACACCCTGGAGCTGCAAGCATCATCAGCAGCAGCAGCAGAGGCCCAAACATAGCTTGAAAGAGACACTGGAGTTGGCTGCAGGAGCCCAAAAATTGGATGAATCACACCCTGGAGTGGCAAGCAGCAGCAGGAGCCCAAACATTGCTTTAAAGAGACACTGGAGTTGGCTTCAGGAGGCCAATAATTGGATGAATCACGCCCTGGAGTTGCAAGCAGCAGCAGCAGGAGCCCAAACATAGCTTGAAAGAGACACTAGAGTTAGCTTCAGGAGCCCAAAAATTGGATGAATCACACCCTAGAGTTGCAAGCAGCAGCAGCAGGAGCCCAAACATAGGTTGAAAGAGACACTGGAGTTGGCTGCAGGAGCCCAAAAATTGGATGAATCACACCCTGGAGTAGCAAGCAGTAGCAGGGGCCCAAACATAGCTTGAAAGAGACACTGGAGTTGGCTGCAGGAGCCCAAAAATTGGATAAATCACACCCTGGAGTTGCAAGCAGCAGCAGGAGCCCAAACATAGCTTGAAAGAGACACTGGAGTTGGCTGCAGGAGGCCAAAAATTGGATGATTCACACCCTGGAGTTGCAAGCATCAGCAGCAGCAGCAGGGGCCCAAACATAGCTTGAAAGAGACACTGGAGTTGGCTGCAGGAGCCCAGAAATTGGATGAATCACACCCTGGAGTTGCAAGCAGAAGCAGTAGGAGCCCAAGCATTGCTTTAAAGAGACACTGGAGTTGGCAGCAGGAGGCCAATAATTGGATGAATCACACCCTGGAGTTGAAAGCAGCAGCAGCCGCCCAAACATAGCTTGAAAGAGACACTGGAGTTGGCTGCAGGAGCCCAGAAATTGGATGAATCACACCCTGGAGTTGCAAGCAGCAGCAGCAGCAGCAGGAGCCCAAACATAGCTTGAAAGAGACACTGGAGTTGGCTGCAGGAGCCCAAAAATTGGATGATTCACACCCTGGAGTTGCAAGCATCAGCAGCAGCAGGGGCCCAAACATTGCTTGAAAGAGACACTGGAGTTGGCTGCAGGAGCCCAAAAATTGGATGAATCACACCCTGGAGTTGCAAGCAGCAGCAGGAGCGCAAACATTGCTTTAAAGAGACACTGGAGTTGGCTTCAGGAGCCCAGAAATTCGATGAATCACACCCTGGAGTTGCAAGCAGCAGCAGGAGCCCAAACATTGCTTTAAAGAGACACTGGAGTTGGCAGCAGGAGGCCAATAATTGGATGAATCACACCCTGGAGTTGCAAGCAGCAGCAGCAGCAGGATCCCAGACATAACTTGAAAGAGACACTGGAGTTGGCTGCAGGAGCCCAAAAATTGGATGAATCACACCCTGGAGTTGCAAGCAGCAGCAGCAGCAGCAGGAGCCCAAACATAGCTTGAAAGAGACACTGGAGTTGGCTGCAGGAGCCCAAAAATTGTATGTATCACACCCTGGAGTTGCAAGCAGCAGCAGGAGCCCAAACATTGCTTTAAAGAGACACTGGAGTTGGCTTCAGGAGGCCAATAATTGGATGAATCACACCCTGGAGTTGCAAGCAGCAGCAGGAGCCCTAACATAGCTTGAAAGAGACACTGGAGTTGGCTGCAGGAGCCCAAAAATTGGATGAATCACATCCTAGAGTTGCAAGCAGCAGCAGCAGGAGCCCAAACATAGCTTGAAAGAGACACTGGAGTTGGCTGCAGGAGCCCAGAAATTGGATGAATCACACCCTGGAGTTGCAAGCAGAAGCAGTAGGAGCCTAAGCATTGCTTTAAAGAGACACTGGAGTTGGCAGCAGGAGGCCAATAATTGGATGAATCACACCCTGGAGTTGCAAGCAGCAGCAGCCGCCCCCAAACATAGCTTGAAAGAGACACTGGAGTTGGCTGCAGGAGCCCAAAAATTGGATGAATCGCACCCTGGGGTTGCAAGCAGCAGCAGCAGGGCCCAAACATAGCTAGAAAGAGACACTGGAGTTGGCTGCAGGAGCCCAAAAATTGGATGATTCACACCCTGGAGTTTCAAGCATCAGCAGCAGCAGGGGCCCAAACATTGCTTGAAAGAGACACTGGAGTTGGCTGCAGGAGCCCAAAAATTGGATGAATCACACCCTGGAGTTGCAAGCAGCAGCAGCAGCAGCAGCAGCGGCAGGAGCCCAAACATAGCTTGAAAGAGACACTGAAGTTTGCTGCAGGAGCCCCAAAATTGGATGAATCACACC
Organism: Gastrophryne carolinensis; assembly: GCA_027917425.1. Taxonomy (NCBI): domain Eukaryota; kingdom Metazoa; phylum Chordata; class Amphibia; order Anura; family Microhylidae; genus Gastrophryne; species Gastrophryne carolinensis. The sequence continues at coordinate 474,297,334 of CM051235.1, read as the reverse complement.
CTGGAGCTGCAAGCAGCAGCAGCAGCAGGGGCCCAAACATAGCTTGAAAGAGACACTGGAGTTGGCTGCAGGAGCCCAAAAATTGGATGAATCACACCCTGGAGTTGCAAGCAGCAGCAGGAGCCCAAACATATCTTGAAAGAGACACTGGAGTTGGCTGCAGGAGCCCAAAAATTGGATGAATCACACCCTGGAGTTGCAAGCAGCAGCAGCAGGAGCCCAAACATAGCTTGAAAGAGACACTGGAGTTGGCTGCAGGAGGCCAAAAATTGGATGATTCACACCCTGGAGCTGCAAGCATCATCAGCAGCAGCAGCAGCAGAGGCCCAAACATAGCTTGAAAGAGACACTGGAGTTGGCTGCAGGAGCCCAAAAATTGGATGAATCACACCCTGGAGTGGCAAGCAGCAGCAGGAGCCCAAACATTGCTTTAAAGAGACACTGGAGTTGGCTTCAGGAGGCCAATAATTGGATGAATCACGCCCTGAAGTTGCAAGCAGCAGCAGCAGGAGCCCAAACATAGCTTGAAAGAGACACTAGAGTTAGCTTCAGGAGCCCAAAAATTGGATGAATCACACCCTAGAGTTGCAAGCAGCAGCAGCAGGAGCCCAAACATAGCTTGAAAGAGACACTGGAGTTGGCTGCAGGAGCCCAAAAATTGGATGAATCACACCCTGGAGTAGCAAGCAGCAGCAGGGGCCCAAACATAGCTTGAAAGACACACTGGAGTTGGCTGCAGGAGCCCAAAAATTGGATAAATCACACCCTGGAGTTGCAAGCAGCAGCAGGAGCCCAAACATAGCTTGAAAGAGACACTGGAGTTGGCTGCAGGAGGCCAAAAATTGGATGATTCACACCCTGGAGTTGCAAGCATCAGCAGCAGCAGCAGGGGCCCAAACATAGCTTGAAAGAGACACTGGAGTTGGCTGCAGGAGCTCAAAAATTGGTTGATTCACACCCTGGAGTTGCAAGCAGCAGCAGGAGCCCAAACATAGCTTGAAAGACACACTGGAGTTGGCTGCAGGAGCCCAAAAATTGGATGAATCACACCCTGGAGTTGCAAGCAGCAGCAGCAGCAGGAGCCCGAACATTGCTTGAAAGAGACACTGGAGCTGGCTGCAGGAGCCCAATAATTGGCTGAATCCCACCCTGGAGTTGCAAGCAGCAGCAGCAGCAGCAGCAGCAGCAGCAGCAGCAGGAGCCCAAACATAGCTTGAAAGAGACACTGAAGTTTGCTGCAGGAGCCCCAAAATTGGATGAATCACACCCTGGAGCTGCAAGCAGCAGCAGCAGCAGGGGCCCAAACATAGCTTGAAAGAGACACTGGAGTTGGCTGCAGGAGCCCAAAAATTGGATGAATCACAACCTGGAGTTGCAAGCAGCAGCAGGATCCCAAACATATCTTGAAAGAGACACTGGAGTTGGCTGCAGGAGCCCAAAAATTGGATGAATCACACCCTGGAGTTGCAAGCAGCAGCAGCAGCAGGAGCCCAAACATAGCTTGAAAGAGACACTGGAGTTGGCTGCAGGAGGCCAAAAATTGGATGATTCACACCCTGGAGCTGCAAGCATCATCAGCAGCAGCAGCAGAGGCCCAAACATAGCTTGAAAGAGACACTGGAGTTGGCTGCAGGAGCCCAAAAATTGGATGAATCACACCCTGGAGTGGCAAGCAGCAGCAGGAGCCCAAACATTGCTTTAAAGAGACACTGGAGTTGGCTTCAGGAGGCCAATAATTGGATGAATCACGCCCTGGAGTTGCAAGCAGCAGCAGCAGGAGCCCAAACATAGCTTGAAAGAGACACTAGAGTTAGCTTCAGGAGCCCAAAAATTGGATGAATCACACCCTAGAGTTGCAAGCAGCAGCAGCAGGAGCCCAAACATAGGTTGAAAGAGACACTGGAGTTGGCTGCAGGAGCCCAAAAATTGGATGAATCACACCCTGGAGTAGCAAGCAGTAGCAGGGGCCCAAACATTGCTTGAAAGAGACACTGGAGTTGGCTGCAGGAGCCCAAAAATTGGATAAATCACACCCTGGAGTTGCAAGCAGCAGCAGGAGCCCAAACAAAGCTTGAAAGAGACACTGGAGTTGGCTTCAGGAGGCCAAAAATTGGATGATTCACACCCTGGAGTTGCAAGCATCAGCAGCAGCAGCAGGGGCCCAATCATAGCTTGAAAGAGACACTGGAGTTGGCTGCAGGAGCCCAGAAATTGGATGAATCACACCCTGGAGTTGCAAGCAGAAGCAGTAGGAGCCCAAGCATTGCTTTAAAGAGACACTGGAGTTGGCAGCAGGAAGCCAATAATTGGATGAATCACACCCTGGAGTTGCAAGCAGCAGCAGCCGCCCAAACATAGCTTGAAAGAGACACTGGAGTTGGCTGCAGGAGCCCAGAAATTGGATGAATCACACCCTGGAGTTGCAAGCAGCAGCAGCAGCAGCAGGAGCCCAAACATAGCTTGAAAGAGACACTGGAGTTGGCTGCAGGAGCCCAAAAATTGGATGATTCACACCCTGGAGTTGCAAGCATCAGCAGCAGCAGGGGCCCAAACATTGCTTGAAAGAGACACTGGAGTTGGCTGCAGGAGCCCAAAAATTGGATGAATCACACCCTGGAGTTGCAAGCAGCAGCAGGAGCGCAAACATTGCTTTAAAGAGACACTGGAGTTGGCTTCAGGAGCCCAGAAATTCGATGAATCACACCCTGGAGTTGCAAGCAGCAGCAGGAGCCCAAACATTGCTTTAAAGAGACACTGGAGTTGGCAGCAGGAGGCCAATAATTGGATGAATCACACCCTGGAGTTGCAAGCAGCAGCAGCAGCAGGATCCCAGACATAACTTGAAAGAGACACTGGAGTTGGCTGCAGGAGCCCAAAAATTGGATGAATCACACCCTGGAGTTGCAAGCAGCAGCAGCAGCAGCAGGAGCCCAAACATAGCTTGAAAGAGACACTGGAGTTGGCTGCAGGAGCCCAAAAATTGTATGTATCACACCCTGGAGTTGCAAGCAGCAGCAGGAGCCCAAACATTGCTTTAAAGAGACACTGGAGTTGGCTTCAGGAGGCCAATAATTGGATGAATCACACCCTGGAGTTGCAAGCAGCAGCAGGAGCCCTAACATAGCTTGAAAGAGACACTGGAGTTGGCTGCAGGAGCCCAAAAATTGGATGAATCACATCCTAGAGTTGCAAGCAGCAGCAGGAGCCCAAACATAGCTTGAAAGAGACACTGGACTTGGCTGCAGGAGCCCAAAATTGGATGAATCACACCCTGGATTGCAAGCAGCAGCAGCAGGAGCCCAAACATAGCTTGAAAGAGACACTGGAGTTGGCTGCAGGAGCCCAAAAATTGGATGAATCACAACCTGGAGTTGCAAGCAGCAGCAGGAGCCCAAACATATCTTGAAAGAGACACTGAAGTTGGCTGCAGGAGGCCAAAAATTGGATGATTCACACCCTGGAGTGGCAAGCATCAGCAGCAGCAGCAGGAGCCCAAACATAGCTTGAAAGAGACACTGGAGTTGGCTGCAGGAGCCCAGAAATTGGATGAATCACACCCTGGAGTTGCAAGCAGCAGCAGGAGCCCAAACAAAGCTTGAAAGAGACACTGGAGTTGGCTGCAGGAGGCCAAAAATTGGATGATTCACACCCTGGAGTTGCAAGCATCAGCAGCAGCAGCAGGGGCCCAATCATAGCTTGAAAGAGACACTGGAGTTGGCTGCAGGAGCCCAGAAATTGGATGAATCACACCCTGGAGTTGCAAGCAGAAGCAGTAGGAGCCCAAGCATTGCTTTAAAGAGACACTGGAGTTGGCAGCAGGAAGCCAATAATTGGATGAATCACACCCTGGAGTTGCAAGCAGCAGCAGCCGCCCAAACATAGCTTGAAAGAGACACTGGAGTTGGCTGCAGGAGCCCAGAAATTGGATGAATCACACCCTGGAGTTGCAAGCAGCAGCAGCAGCAGCAGGAGCCCAAACATAGCTTGAAAGAGACACTGGAGTTGGCTGCAGGAGCCCAAAAATTGGATGATTCACACCCTGGAGTTGCAAGCATCAGCAGCAGCAGGGGCCCAAACATTGCTTGAAAGAGACACTGGAGTTGGCTGCAGGAGCCCAAAAATTGGATGAATCACACCCTGGAGTTGCAAGCAGCAGCAGGAGCGCAAACATTGCTTTAAAGAGACACTGGAGTTGGCTTCAGGAGCCCAGAAATTCGATGAATCACACCCTGGAGTTGCAAGCAGCAGCAGGAGCCCAAACATTGCTTTAAAGAGACACTGGAGTTGGCAGCAGGAGGCCAATAATTGGATGAATCACACCCTGGAGTTGCAAGCAGCAGCAGCAGCAGGATCCCAGACATAACTTGAAAGAGACACTGGAGTTGGCTGCAGGAGCCCAAAAATTGGATGAATCACACCCTGGAGTTGCAAGCAGCAGCAGCAGCAGCAGGAGCCCAAACATAGCTTGAAAGAGACACTGGAGTTGGCTGCAGGAGCCCAAAAATTGTATGTATCACACCCTGGAGTTGCAAGCAGCAGCAGGAGCCCAAACATTGCTTTAAAGAGACACTGGAGTTGGCTTCAGGAGGCCAATAATTGGATGAATCACACCCTGGAGTTGCAAGCAGCAGCAGGAGCCCTAACATAGCTTGAAAGAGACACTGGAGTTGGCTGCAGGAGCCCAAAAATTGGATGAATCACATCCTAGAGTTGCAAGCAGCAGCAGGAGCCCAAACATAGCTTGAAAGAGACACTGGACTTGGCTGCAGGAGCCCAAAATTGGATGAATCACACCCTGGATTGCAAGCAGCAGCAGCAGGAGCCCAAACATAGCTTGAAAGAGACACTGGAGTTGGCTGCAGGAGCCCAAAAATTGGATGAATCACAACCTGGAGTTGCAAGCAGCAGCAGGAGCCCAAACATATCTTGAAAGAGACACTGAAGTTGGCTGCAGGAGGCCAAAAATTGGATGATTCACACCCTGGAGTGGCAAGCATCAGCAGCAGCAGCAGGAGCCCAAACATAGCTTGAAAGAGACACTGGAGTTGGCTGCAGGAGCCCAGAAATTGGATGAATCACACCCTGGAGTTGCAAGCAGCAGGAGCCCAAACATAGCTTGAAAGAGACACTGGAGTTGGCTGCAGGAGCCCAAAAATTGGATGAATCACACCCTAGAGTTTCAAGCAGCAGCAGGAGCCCAAACATTGCTTTAAAGAGACACTGGAGTTGGCAGCAGGAGGCCAATAATTGGATGAATCACAGCCTGGAGTTGCAATCAGCAGCAGCAGGAGCCCAAACATAGCTTGAAAGAGACACTGGAGTTGGCTGCAGGAGGCCAAAAATTGGATGATTCACAATCTGGAGTGGCAAGCATCAGCAGCAGCAGCATCAGGGGCCCAAACATAGCTTGAAAGAGACACTGGAGTTGGCTGTAGGAGCCCGGAAATTGGATGAATCACACCCTGGAGTTGCAAGCAGCAGCAGCAGGATCCCAAATATAGCTTGAAAGAGACACTGGAGTTGGCTGCAGGGGCCCAAAAATTGGATGAATCCTACCCTGGAGTTGCAAGCAGCAGCAGCAGGAGCCCAAGCATAGCTTGAAAGAGACACTGGAGTTGGCTACAGGAGGCCAGAAATTGGATGATTCACACCCTGGAGTTGCAAGTAGCAGCAGCAGCCGCAGGGGCCCAAACATAGCTTGAAAGAGACACTGGAGTTGGCTGCAGGAGCCCAAAAATTGGATGTATCACACCCTGGAGTTGCAAGCAGCAGCAGGAGCCCAAACATTGCTTTAAAGAGACACTGGAGTTGGCTTTAGGAGGCCAATAATTGGATGAATCACACCCTGGAGTTGCAAGCAGCAGCAGCAGGAGCCCAAACATAGCTTGAAAGAGACACTGGAGTTGGCTGCAGGAGCCCAGAAATTGGATGAATCACACCCTGGAGTTGCAAGCAGCAGCAGGAGCCCAAACATTGCTTGAAAGAGACACTGGAGTTGGCTGCAGGAGCCCAAAAATTGGATGAATCACACCCTGGAGTTGCAAGCAGCAACAGGAGCCCAAACATATCTTGAAAGAGACACTGGAGTTGGCTGCAGGAGCCCAAAAATTGGATGAATCACACCCTGGAGTTGCAAGCAGCAGCAGGAGCCCAAACATAGCTAGAAAGAGACACTGGAGTTGGCTGCAGGAGCCCAAAAATTGGATGATTCACACCCTGGAGTGGCAAGCATCAGCAGCAGCAGCAGGGGACCAAACATAGCTTGAAAGACACACTGGAGTTGGCTGCAGGAGCCCAGAAATTGGATGAATCGCACCCTGGAGTTGCAAGCAGGAGCCCAAACATTGCTTTAAAGAGACACTGGAGTTGGCAGCAGGAGGCCAATAATTGGATGAATCGCACCGTGGAGTTGCAATCAGCAGCAGCAGGAGCCCAAACATAGCTTGAAAGAGACACTGGAGTTGGCTGCAGGAGCCCAAAAATTGGATGAATCACACCCTAGAGTTGCAAGCAGCAGCAGCAGGAGCCCAAACATAGCTTGAAAGAGACACTGGATTTGGCTGCAGGAGCCCAAAAACTGGATGAATCACACCCTGGAGTTGCAAGCAGCAGCAGCAGGAGCCCAAACATAGCTTGAAAGAGACACTGGAGTTGGCTGCAGGAGCCCAAAAATTGGATGAATCACACCCTGGAGTTGCAAGCAGCAGCAGCAGGAGCCCAAACATAGCTTGAAAGAGACACTGGAGTTGGCTGCAGGAGGCCAAAAATTGGATGATTCACAATCTGGAGTGGCAAGCATCAGCAGCAGCAGGGGCCCAAACATAGCTTGAAAGAGACACTGGAGTTGGCTGTAGGAGCCCGGAAATTGGATGAATCACACCCTGGAGTTGCAAGCAGCAGCAGCAGGATCCCAAATATAGCTTGAAAGAGACACTGGAGTTGGCTGCAGGGGCCCAAAAATTGGATGAATCCTACCCTGGAGTTGCAAGCAGCAGCAGCAGGAGCCCAAGCATAGCTTGAAAGAGACACTTGAGTTGGCTACAGGAGGCCAGAAATTGGATGATTCACACCCTGGAGTTGCAAGTAGCAGCAGCAGCCGCAGGGGCCCAAACATTGCTTGAAAGAGACACTGGAGTTGGCTGCAGGAGCCCAAAAATTGGATGTATCACACCCTGGAGTTGCAAGCAGCAGCAGGAGCCCAAACATTGCTTTAAAGAGACACTGGAGTTGGCTTTAGGAGGCCAATAATTGGATGAATCACACCCTGGAGTTGCAAGCAGCAGCAGCAGGAGCCCAAACATAGCTTGAAAGAGACACTGGAGTTGGCTGCAGGAGCCCAGAAATTGGATGAATCACACCCTGGAGTTGCAAGCAGCAGCAGGAGCCCAAACATTGCTTGAAAGAGACACTGGAGTTGGCTGCAGGAGCCCAAAAATTGGATGAATCACACCCTGGAGTTGCAAGCAGCAACAGGAGCCCAAACATATCTTGAAAGAGACACTGGAGTTGGCTGCAGGAGCCCAAAAATTGGATGAATCACACCCTGGAGTTGCAAGCAGCAGCAGGAGCCCAAACATAGCTAGAAAGAGACACTGGAGTTGGCTGCAGGAGCCCAAAAATTGGATGATTCACACCCTGGAGTGGCAAGCATCAGCAGCAGCAGCAGGGGACCAAACATAGCTTGAAAGACACACTGGAGTTGGCTGCAGGAGCCCAGAAATTGGATGAATCGCACCCTGGAGTTGCAAGCAGGAGCCCAAACATTGCTTTAAAGAGACACTGGAGTTGGCAGCAGGAGGCCAATAATTGGATGAATCGCACCGTGGAGTTGCAATCAGCAGCAGCAGGAGCCCAAACATAGCTTGAAAGAGACACTGGAGTTGGCTGCAGGAGCCCAAAAATTGGATGAATCACACCCTAGAGTTGCAAGCAGCAGCAGCAGGAGCCCAAACATAGCTTGAAAAAGACACTGGATTTGGCTGCAGGAGCCCAAAAACTGGATGAATCACACCCTGGAGTTGCAAGCAGCAGCAGCAGGAGCCCAAACATAGCTTGAAAGAGACACTGGAGTTGGCTGCAGGAGCCCAAAAATTGGATGAATCACACCCTGGAGTTGCAAGCAGCAGCAGCAGGAGCCCAAACATAGCTTGAAAGAGACACTGGAGTTGGCTGCAGGAGGCCAAAAATTGGATGATTCACAATCTGGAGTGGCAAGCATCAGCAGCAGCAGGGGCCCAAACATAGCTTGAAAGAGACACTGGAGTTGGCTGTAGGAGCCCGGAAATTGGATGAATCACACCCTGGAGTTGCAAGCAGCAGCAGCAGGATCCCAAATATAGCTTGAAAGAGACACTGGAGTTGGCTGCAGGGGCCCAAAAATTGGATGAATCCTACCCTGGAGTTGCAAGCAGCAGCAGCAGGAGCCCAAGCATAGCTTGAAAGAGACACTGGAGTTGGCTACAGGAGGCCAGAAATTGGATGATTCACACCCTGGAGTTGCAAGTAGCAGCAGCAGCCGCAGGGGCCCAAACATAGCTTGAAAGAGACACTGGAGTTGGCTGCAGGAGCCCAAAAATTGGATGTATCACACCCTGGAGTTGCAAGCAGCAGCAGGAGCCCAAACATTGCTTTAAAGAGACACTGGAGTTGGCTTTAGGAGGCCAATAATTGGATGAATCACACCCTGGAGTTGCAAGCAGCAGCAGCAGGAGCCCAAACATAGCTTGAAAGAGACACTGGAGTTGGCTGCAGGAGCCCAGAAATTGGATGAATCACACCCTGGAGTTGCAAGCAGCAGCAGGAGCCCAAACATTGCTTGAAAGAGACACTGGAGTTGGCTGCAGGAGCCCAAAAATTGGATGAATCACACCCTGGAGTTGCAAGCAGCAACAGGAGCCCAAACATATCTTGAAAGAGACACTGGAGTTGGCTGCAGGAGCCCAAAAATTGGATGAATCACACCCTGGAGTTGCAAGCAGCAGCAGGAGCCCAAACATAGCTAGAAAGAGACACTGGAGTTGGCTGCAGGAGCCCAAAAATTGGATGATTCACACCCTGGAGTGGCAAGCATCAGCAGCAGCAGCAGGGGACCAAACATAGCTTGAAAGACACACTGGAGTTGGCTGCAGGAGCCCAGAAATTGGATGAATCGCACCCTGGAGTTGCAAGCAGGAGCCCAAACATTGCTTTAAAGAGACACTGGAGTTGGCAGCAGGAGGCCAATAATTGGATGAATCGCACCGTGGAGTTGCAATCAGCAGCAGCAGGAGCCCAAACATAGCTTGAAAGAGACACTGGAGTTGGCTGCAGGAGCCCAAAAATTGGATGAATCACACCCTAGAGTTGCAAGCAGCAGCAGCAGGAGCCCAAACATAGCTTGAAAGAGACACTGGATTTGGCTGCAGGAGCCCAAAAACTGGATGAATCACACCCTGGAGTTGCAAGCAGCAGCAGCAGGAGCCCAAACATAGCTTGAAAGAGACACTGGAGTTGGCTGCAGGAGCCCAAAAATTGGATGAATCACACCCTGGAGTTGCAAGCAGCAGCAGCAGGAGCTCAAACATAGTTCGAAAGAGACACTGGAGTTGGCTGCAGGAGGCCAAAAATTGGATGAATCACACCCTGGAGTTGCAAGCATCAGCAGCAGCAGCAGGGGCCCAAACATTGCTTGAAAGAGACACTGGAGTTGGCTGCAGCAGCCCAAAAATTGGATGAATCACACCCTGGAGTTACAAGCAGCAGCAGGAGCCCAAACATTGGTTTAAAGAGACACTGGAGTTGGCTTCAGGAGCCCAGAAATTGGATGAATCGCACCCTGGAGTTGCAAGCAGCAGCAGGAGCCCAAACATTGCTTTAAAGAGACACTGGAGTTGGCAGCAGGAGGCAAATAATTGGATGAATCACACCCTAGAGTTGCAAGCAGCAGCAGCAGGATCCCAAACATAGCTTGAAAGAGACACTGGAGTTGGCTGCAGGAGCCCAAAAATTGGATGAATCACACCCTGGAGTTGCAAGCAGCAGCAGCAGCAGGAGCTCAAACATAGCTTGAAAGAGACACTGGAGTTGGCTGCAGGAGCCCAACAACTGGATGAATCACACCCTGGAGTTGCACGCAGCAGCAGCAGCAGCAGCAGGAGCTCAAACATAGTTCGAAAGAGACACTGGAGTTGGCTTCAGGAGGCCAAAAATTGGATGAATCACACCCTGGAGTTGCAAGCATCAGCAGCAGCAGCAGGGGCCCAAACATTGCTTGAAAGAGACACTGGAGTTGGCTGCAGGAGCCCAAAAATTGGATGAATCACACCCTGGAGTTACAAGCAGCAGCAGGAGCCCAAACATTGGATTAAAGAGACACTGGAGTTGGCTTCAGGAGCCCAGAAATTGGATGAATCGCACCCTGGAGTTGCAAGCAGCAGCAGGAGCCCAAACATTGCTTTAAAGAGACACTGGAGTTGGCAGCAGGAGGCCAATAATTGGATGAATCACACACTGGAGTTGCAAGCAGCAGCAGCAGGATCCCAAACATAGCTTGAAAGAGACACTGGAGTTGGCTGCAGGAGCCCAAAAATTGGATGAATCACACCCTGGAGTTGCAAGCAGCAGCAGCAGGAGCCCAAACATAGCTTGAAAGAGACACTGGAGTTGGCTGCAGGAGCCCAAAAATTGGATGAATCACACCCTGGAGTTGCAAGCAGCAGCAGCAGCAGGAGCTCAAACATATTTCGAAAGAGACACTGGAGTTGGCTGCAGGAGCCCAAAAATTGGATGAATCACACCCTGGAGTTGCAATCATCAGCAGCAGCAGGGGCCCAAACATTGCTTGAAAGAGACACTGGAGTTGGCTGCAGGAGCCCAAAAATTGGATGAATCACACCCTAGAGTTACAAGCAGCAGCAGGAGCCCAAACATTGGTTTAAAGAGACACTGGAGTTGGCTTCAGGAGTCCAGAAATTGGATGAATCGCACCCTGGAGTTGCAAGCAGCAGCAGGAGCCCAAACATTGCTTTAAAGAGACACTGGAGTTGGCAGCAGGAGGCCAATAATTGGATGAATCACACCCTGGAGTTGCAAGCAGCAGCAGCAGGATCCCAAACATAGCTTGAAAGAGACACTGGAGTTAGCTGCAGGAGCCCAAAAATTGGACGAATCACACCCTGGAGTTGCAAGCAGCAGCAGCAGCAGGGGCCCAAACATAGCTTGAAAGAGACACTGGAGTTGGCTGCAGGAGCCCAAAAATTGGATGAATCACACCCTGGAGTTGCAAGCAGCAGCAGGAGCCCAAATATAGCTTGAAAGAGACACTGGATTTGGCTGCAGGAGCCCAAAAATTGGATGAATCACACCCTGGAGTTGCAAGCAGCAGCAGGAGCCCAAACATTGCTTTAAAGAGACACTGGAGTTGGCTGCAGGAGCCCAAAAATTGGATGAATCACACCCTGGAGTTGCAAGCAGCAGCAGGAGCCCAAACATTGCTTTAAAGAGACCCTGGGGTTGGCAGCAGGAGGCAAGAAATTGGATGAATCACACCCCGGAGTTGCAAGCAGCAGCAGCATGAGCCCAAACATAGCTTAAAAGACACACTGCAGTTGGCAGCAGGAGCCCAAAAATTGGATGAATCACACCCTGGAGTTGCAAGCAGCAGCAGGAGCCCAAACATTGCTTTAAAGAGACACTGGAGTTGGCAGCAGGAGCCTAAAAATTGGATGAATCACACCCTGGAGTTGCAAGCAGTAGCAGGAGGCAAAAAATTGGCTGAAATGCACACCCTGAAGTTGGCATCAGCAGAAGCCCAAAGATTGGCCTAAAGACATAAATATGTTTTGAACCATTTGGAAAGTGTAAAACGTGGCACCATGCTGAATCTAGTTGCATGCATCTGCCATTGGTGGGTGGAAATCCTGGCTGATCCATCCCTGATTAATTTTCACAAAGGTGAGTCTCTCCACATATTTAGTTGACAGATGAGTTCTCCTCGCCGTAACTATGGCCCCCGCCGCACTAAACACCCGCTCAGATGGCACGCTACTTGCCGGGCAGGACAGCTTTTCCAGGGCAAACTCTGCTAGTTGCGGCCACAAGCCAAGTTTGGCTGCCCAGAAGTCCAGCAGATCCTCAAGGTGTGTTGGCATGGTCATGTCAAGGTATGACATGACCTGCTGGTTCAGGTCCTGCTCCAGGTCTTCCTGCTGCTCATGAGTAGCCTCACTATGCGGGTGTAGAAAGCTACTCATAGTGACTGAAGACTGAGGCTGCTGCTGATGGAGCTGAACTAAAGAGTGGAGCTGAACCCAAAGAATAGGATACATCGCTGGGGGAGGGAACGGCGTAGGACAGAGGTAATGGGAGGACAGGGACTGATCTCGGGGCATGCCAACTCAGGGTTGTGTCAGAGGAACCTACCAACCCTAGACTGGGGGTCTCAGATGTAACTTGTGATGATGTGGATGACCGCGTTAACCAATCTACCATGGCAGATGCGTTACTGGTGGAGACAGGACCGCTAGCATATACTGGCAGATCAGGTCTCTCACCGTGACTCCTGCTGCCACTCGCCCCTAGTCTGCTGCGACCTCTGCCTGCTGAATCTTGGCCTCTGCCACTCCTCTTTGAACATCCTGGCACTTGTCTGGCTGACATTTTTATGTATTTGAAATGCGCAATAGGTACTTTAAAAAATGTGTTTACTTTAAAAAGCAGAAGCTAAATAAAGTGAGGAACTGCTTCTCTGCACCAGATACTATGAAAATTGGCAATATGGGATACCCTGCGGCCTGGTGTTTTGACAGCAGGACAAAAACCAATTCAAAATACAATAGCTTAATAAAGCTGAGGCTGAATAACAGATAGGGTGCAAGTATAACAGATAGGGTGCAACGTGCAGGTTTGGGATAGGGTGTAACGTACAGGTTTGCGATACCCTGCGGCCTGGTGTTTTGACAGCAGAACAAAAAACAATTCAAAATGCAATAGCTTAATAAAGCCGAGGATGAACAAGCTTATTAAGTATAACAGAAAGGGTGCAACGTGGTGGTTTGGGATACCCTGTGGCCTGGTGTTTTGTCAGCAGGACAAAAACCGATTTAAAATGCAATAGCTTAATAAAGCTGAGGATGAACAAGCTGATTTAGTATAAAAGATAGGGTGCAACGTGGTGGTTTGGGATACCCTGCGGCCTGGTGTTTTGACAGCAGGACAAAAACCAATTCAAAATGCAATAGCTTAATAAAGCTGAGGATGAACAAGCTTATTTAGTATAACAGATTGGGTGCAACGTGGTGGTTTGGGATACCCTGCGGCCTGGTGTTTTGACAGCAGGACAAAAAACAATTCAAAATGCAATAGCTTAAAGTGGACCAACACCTAGGATTTTGACTATCCTGGGTCTTGGTCCACTTCGGTGGGGCACCCCCGATCGGGGTGCCCCGCTGTGTGAAACCCCCAAGAAACCCCCCGAAAAACTCACCTCTCCCCGCTCCCAGCGCCGACGGACAAGCCGCGAATAAGCGGCCCCTCACTCGCCGCCTCCCGCGCGAAAATATGGTAAGGAGTTTGGGGTGTTTGGGGGGGTTTCACCCCGCGGGACATCCCGATCTCGGATGTCCCGCGGGGAGGGAAGTGATCGGCCCGGGAATCTTATAGATTCCCGGGCCGATCACCCGTGGGTGTTGGTCCACTTCAATAAAGCTGAGGCTGAACAAGCTTATTTAGTAAAACAGATAGGGTGCAACATGGTGGTTTGGGATACCCTGCGGCCTGGTGTTTAGACAGCAGGTCAAAAACCAATTAAAAATACAATAGCTTAATAAAGCTGAGGATGAACAAGCTGATTTAGTATAAACGATAGAGTGCAACGTGGTGGTTTGGGATACCCTGCGGCCTGGTGTTTTGACAGCAGGACAAAAACCTATTCAAAATGCAATAGCTTAATAAAGCTGAGGATAAACAAGCTTATTTAGTATAACAGATAGGGTGCAACATGGTGGTTTGGGATACCCTGTGGCCTGGTGTTTTGACAGCAGGACAAAAACCAAATCAAAATGCAATAGCTTAATAAAGCTGAGGCTGAACAAGCTTACTTAGGCCCTTATTTAAGAAGGGATAGCGTCAGGTAGTGGCTGGTTAATGAGAGGTAGCAACAGGTAGCGACTGGTGAACGCCGGACACGGCACGCTACTACACATTTATCAAGCAGAATCTGTTTAGCGACTGGAATAGTGCCATGTAGCGTCTGATTCATCATTTTCACAGCCTCAGCGAACAGCGCCGGCGTTCAGCCTTGCACAGTGCCAGGTATGACCTCTCGCTACCTATCGCTCTCCCATACATTTCAATGGACGAACCTTTTCTTCTCTTTAAACGGGGGTATTTTTTTTTTTTTAAAACTCACAAATAATTCTGTGACCACTTCTGGCATTGACATAGCAGTTTTTTCATAATTTTTTCATTTTTTATATATTTCCTCAGAAATGACATTACAGGTCTGGCATTAAAGTGTTCATGTTACAATGTTGTTACAATGTAATTCTATATGTTTTCGCTTTGTTACTAGTTCATAGATGCTGAAAAACAGAATTTAAACACACCGCCTCCTGCGCTCTGGGCTTCAAACAAGCATTTTTCAGCGCCAGAGATTTGGGAGGTTGTATTTTTCCTAGAATATGGTGTGAGTCGGTCGCTTTGAGCAGTCGCTAACATGCGCTCCCATACAGCGCTGTACTGGTCAAATAGCGACTCCTCACAATGTATTCAACATTACTGAACAGCGACTGAGTCGCTATAAAGTAGCGACCCACGGCTGAGCACTGCGACTACTAGCGGGCGCTCTGAAAATGCCTGCTACAGACGCTCATCTGTTGCTACCTGCCGCTAATGATGAATCAGCCTGCCAGTCAAGGTAAAGCACTCTGATTGGACAAGAGCCTGTGCATGTGCCATTGAAGCACTGAAAGGTGAATTTTAGTGGGAATCCTAATTCAGGATGCCCCGGGGGCACAGAACAGGACTTGGGAAAGTCAAATTCCCGGTTTTGTTCCGCTTTAAGGGAAGAGTTCACAATATAATACTCTCTTAGTGCTACACATTTCAAAAACACTGCTTTCCTTTTAGGTATCACAGGTATGAATAAAAGTCAAGGCTAAAAAACAATAATAACTTATTTTTAGGGTAAATTTTTCTGTATACTTTAGCATGAAAAGTTTAATTGAAATGTAGCATGCTTGATTTTAAGCAGTTTTATTGTTTATAATTTTGAAACCATTAAAATGGAAACTATGTTGTTCCTTTCAGAAAAGATTGATGGAATGCCCCCTCGGTAATGTGAAATGTAGTGTATTTCTACAGCTAATAAGTATCTACTCATCTGACTGGTGGGGAATTCTTCAAAGGGATAACAGTTTTCAGGATTCTTCCGGCGAACAGGTATTGAACTAATCACACTGGGGATGATGCTGGAGATGCCATTAAGAGTTTAAAAACAGCAAAAAGCCTCCGGCTTAAAGAGGTTCCTTGAAGATTTCGGAATATTAGAAGGTCCTGATTGACTGCATTGTGTTTACTTAAAAAACAAGCCATTATCTTTGGCATGTATAAATGTACTGTACGGCTAAAAGGAAGAGACTGAAAAAAAGTTTGACATTAGGGCACAATTTGACATGTCACTTTTAAACTAATTTTGTGACTTTTAATTTTAAACTTAAAGTTAAAGCCTTGTACTGTTTGATGCTTAACCGTGGAGGCCAATTTATCACTAGCGGCTCGTAGCGCCACTTGCCACAGGCAGACGGTGCGGTTAGTGTTCAGCGTGTCTTGTTTGTTTGTTTTTGTTTTTTTCAATGGAGCTAGCGACAGGTAGCGCCGGTGGGGAGGACCAGAAGTTACTTGTATTTAACATGTAAATGAACAGCGCTAGCACGAGCAATGTGGAGCCACGACACAGCATACAGCGCTATGTGTACAAAAACTGGGGATGGCTGCACAGTGGTCAAGCGAAAACGCATGGAATGACATCGGGGACATACAAATAACATGACACATGATTGGCAGCGTTAGCAGGGGGTAAAATAAGTACAATAATGAACAAAAAAAAAACATTCAGAACAGGCCAGGGATCCTGTGTCACTTGATTAAGCACAAAAAAATAATAAACACTGACCAGAAGTCACCAAAAACGGGGGACTGAAATGGCTAATTGAAGTCAGTTGGAGAATGACACTGAGCGCCTGATGTGGCACTGTATGGAACAAGCACCAGGGTCTCTTAATACATGGAACACTTCATGTCGCTAGGAGAGGCGCTAAACATTTTTTGCATTATAATTTGCCTTGCTGGTGGTGCTCTCTAAAAACACCTGCCACTATCAGGCTGATTCATTACTTGCGCCAGCTATCGGCAGATGAGCGTCTGAGCGTCATTATGATCCGCTAAGAGAGCTGTATACGCTGTGATCGACTATCGAGCACTGTAACAGAGCGCCCCAGTCACTCTAGTAACCTGGTAGGCATTGATGAATGAGATGTATGTTGGGTGTTCTCACACCAGTACAGCGTTGCAGGGAGTGAAAGGTAGCACCAGCTCATTGCGACCCACACAGCGTAAGATCTGGTCGCTATAGCATAGAGCACCAGGCGCTGTGTGATTAAAGTCTGTTTTTGAACACATATCTACCAGTAACAACGCAAAAACATATGGGATTACATTGCTGTAACATTGTGACATTAATACTTTAGTGTCAGACCTGTAATGACAATTCTGCATAAAAATATAAAAAATCAAAAATGTTTTCAAAAATTTCTAGGCCAGGAGAGGTGACACAATTATTTGAGAGAAAAAAAAAATATTAAAAACAAAAAACCCTGTTTAAACAGAAGAAAAGGAACGTCCATTGAAATGTATGGGAGAGCGACAGGTAGCGACAGGTAATACCTGGCGCTCTGGAAGCTAGAGCACCGGCACTATACACTGATCCGTCTGTAATAATACATCGGACGCTGCATGGCGCTGTTAGAGTTGCTCACCAGAATCGCCTTCATAAATGTGGTATTGCGTACAGCGCCCAGCGTTCACCAGACGCTGCCTGCCACTACGAGGCGCTACCTACCGCTGTCCCTTGATGAATAATCTCCTAAGTGCCACTAGTGGTGTGAGCGTTTCTTAAATCAACCCCTTTGTTACTGCCATTTTCAGTAATAGTATATAAACAAATGGTAACCAACAGCACTCTATATGAACTTACCTTTCAGTAATCTGGTTTTACTAAATGAGAATATATTTGATGCAGACTGGGGCATATCATTAGTTTATCTGGCAGGTAGATGTATATTAAACATTAGATTAACAAGCATTGTTTTGATTCTGCACCCCTGTCCACAAAAGATTGATACACCAGTTTGACACTGTGATCTGGTAAGCAGAAATCTATTCCTTTACTGGTGTAGGTGTTGCGACAGAAAATGGAAGTCCCTTGATGCTATTTTGAATTTAGATACTGATTATTAAGGACTTTATGCTAAGGTCCCTTTGTTGTGACCATTCTCCATGCTTATGGGGGTTAGGAAGGGATAGCGACAGGTAATGCCTCGTGGCGGCAGGCAGCATCTGGTGAACGCTGGGCGCTGTATGCAAAACCACATTTATGAATGCAATTCTGGTGAGTAACTGTAACAGTGCCGTGTAGCGTCCGATGTATTATTACAGGCGGCTCAGCATATAGCTTCCAGAGCGCCAGGTATTACCTTTCTCTCACTGACGCTCTCCCATACATTTCAATGGCCGTTCATTTGCTTGTGTTTAAATAGTGTGTTTGACAATTTTTTTTTTTTTTTTTGCTCAAATCATTGTGTGACCCCCCCTGGCTGCAAACAAACATTTTTAGAAACTATTTGGACTTTTTATATTTTTATGCAGAATTGTCGTTACAGGTCTGGCACTAAAGAGTTAATGTCACAGTGTTAAAACAATGTCATTCCATGTGTTTTCACATTTCACATTTGTTACAGGTGTATATGTGTTCAAAAACAGACTTTAAACAGCATCTGGCGCTCTATGCTATAGCGACCAGATTTAGAGCGCCGATGCTATGTGTGTCCTTTTTTGATAAGTATGGTGTGGAGCGTCAAGAGTCGGTCGCACTGACCTGGCGCTACTTTCGCTCCCTGCATCGCTGTACCAGTGTTAGAGGGCCCAACATACATCATAGTCATCAATGCGGGCCAGGTTACTACAGCGGCTGAGGCGCTCTGTTACAGCGCCCATTACCCGCTTACAGCGTCTACTAGCGGTCGCTCTAAGTGCCGCTATACAGGCACTCATCTGCCAATAACTGGCGTTATTAGTGAATCAGCCTCTATATGCATATAGCCCGAATCATAGCTTTTGGATGTAAAGATATGGTTTATAGTGCTTGATAACCGTTTTGATTTAGTAGAATGCTGTTAAAGGAGGTGTGAAAGGAGTTAAATTATAGAATGTGGTAGGACAACCTAAAAAAAATAGTTTTTAGGGAGCTCCTAAAATGGTGGGTGTTATGAATTAACCTAGATGCTGGAGATAGGGCATTCCTATGAACTGCTGCAGCTTGGGAGAAGGCTTGTATGCAGGAGTGGGAGGTTCAGACTAAGGTGGTTGTTACATGTAGATCATTGCAGAGCACAGGGCATGGGTAGGACAGGAGATCGGGATTGGGTAAAACATGTAGGGGGGAGCACTGTGTGTGTGAGAGTGAGCAGCTTAAACTGGATCCTATACTGTATGGGTAACCATGACTGGCAGAGGGTGGAGGCATCATACATAAAACTTGTAGCAAATCAATCGCCATAATAGACTTGCAAGAAATAAAATAAAAAATGAAATATTGTGTACATGTGCTCAAGAGTAGGCCCCAGTGAACATTAATACAGGACCAAGTGGAGGACAGAGCAAAAGCAAGTTAAACAGAGGGGTAGGAGCGAGAGGCAGAGCATGGAACAAGAAAGGTGGGTGTGTAGTAGAGGGTGTCTAACTGCTAGAAGGATTGCATTTAATGAAAATACTTTCTGCTTTAAGAAAGTGCTCTTTACCTTTTACCTTTAGCTCTTGAATAAGGGTCTTTTTAGTTATATATATATATATATATATATATATATATATATATATATAGCCTAAACTTGGTCTCTCCCTAAAGTGGCTTGTGACTAAAGTGGCAGTTTCACTTCCCAGACAGCCATCTATCCCCATCCTTGTGCTAATGAGTTCCAATACCCTCAAACATATGTTCACAGATGTGGATAGCTGTGTAATTATTTGCTAAACCCAAGAGTTACACCCCCAGTGCCCCCCAAGATCATAGGTAATTTTCCTAGAAAATTAAAGAGTTGACTCTTCTAAAAATCATGGCAATTATGGGGTTTTGGGCTATGTGAACTATGTACAGTAAATACATTTGTATATATAATACTATGTTACAAGAAAGCACTATTTACCCTTTATCCTTGAATAGGGGAATGTTGGTCCCTTTAAGTGTTTATTTAGAAAAATATGGGTGCAGAAAAGCATAGCCCACTGGCTGTTTCCAAGAAAAGTTAAGCACTGGACAGGGACCAAATATGTCCAAGCAAGTTAAGAGAGTATATATATATATATATATATATATATATATATATATATATAAAAGTAAGAAATCATATACCACTTATTAGGTAGTTTATGTGTCGACTTGGTACAAGTTAAATTGGTTCATTTTAATGCTATCCCTTGCTTGGCATTAAAACAAAGATATTACTCTCCAGCTAAACTTTACTGTGCGATGATTGCTAGTAGCATTATAACAGCACTTTACCCATAAGTCAAAAAAACTGCCTTTCCGACAGAGCATTTAAGTCACAACATTAACAATTGCTTATTTTAGATCATCAGAGCTGTGTATGAGGAACATTTTTAAAACTTGAATTATGACAGCAGACAAGCCATTATGATAAATATCTGTCAGCTTATACTCCAAACTTTCATCAAAATATTAATTACAAGCACAAGATTGTTAAATATCTCCAGAATAATTTACTGACTAGAGTTAAATGCTCTCATTTTATACCATACAGGAATCAAACTGAATCTTTTTTAATTTGCCGATTTGCTTATGAAGAAAAATGAAGTAGGTTTGGCAAGAAAAAATATGTTGGGTTTATCAAGGGTTTACCTGTGAAAAGGGCAATTTATACTATATCTATATTTCTATTGTTGTTACTGGGTTATTTTTTATTTTTTTTAAATTTGAGGGAATTGTTTCCTGACAAAAGTAATTTATATAACGTTGGGTCAAACCTCAACTACAGCAGCTGCAATCAGGAATAAGGGCCTGATTTATTAATGTATTGCACTATTTAGTACCATTAGGTGCCAATGAACACCACTTTTTTGACCACTGCGCCACTCTATGCCTCATTTACGCATGTAACTGTTTGCAGGCTATATAAAGACACATTTATGATGTAGGTCTTTATCAAAGTGCAGATGGGTGCAGCAGTATAAGCAGCTCCAGTTTTTAGTGCCACTAAAGCTTAAGATTCCATAGAACAAGAATAGACAGAAATGTATTGAAGCATTTTATAACAAAAAATGCTGAAAAGAAACACAAAAAACAGAAATAGTTTGTGTTACATGTAAAAAATGCAAACCAATGACTTAGATGTCGCCAACTGCTATTCTTTTACAAATTGTCAACAATCACTTGACAATTTAATGCATTAAATTTCACACTTAATGCATTAATCTAACCTCTATAGCCAAAATGGAATTAAACTCCAGCAAGTGACACCAGGAGCATAGAATCTAGCCCCTGATAGCAGTGTCTACTGTTTGCAGAACCCAGTTCGGAGTTACATTGCCCAATCAGCATCGCCCGCTTCACCCTTAGTGGACAAGTCCCAGTTTCTCAAGATGCTGGACACACGTATCATGTACTGTTGCCCCCGAGGTCTTAAGGCACAAGCATGTTGTTGGACTAAAATGGGCAATTCCTCACGGAAGAGTTAAACGGGTATTCCTGGGTCTAGCAAAAGGTCATGCATGGAAAGTCAATCCAAAACCACCCACCAAAATACAGGGATGAGACGGATTCAAAATCCAAAAGGAGAACCAAGGGTCATACATACAATGTCACCAGGAAAATTACAGGGAAAAAGCAAAGGATGAGGTCAAGGTCATACAGGCACAACTACTAGAGGAACAGGCCAACAAAATAATTCACCCAAGCAATCACTATAACGGGCATGATGGAAATGGGCAGGGTCAACTTTATTGGGGTAATGGTCTGGTGGTTTGCTGGAACCTCCCAGGGCTTAATGGCCCACAATACTCCCTTCAGCAAAACTTGAACTCACTGGCCCATTTGAATTCTTTTCAGCAGCTGCACTGCCGACAGCCGACAGAGAGAATAAACAGGACAGATGCCCGTCCAACCACAGAGAAGCGGGATAGGAGCCAGACTCTCTAGCAGCCATCCAGACCTGCACCCAAGATGATGCAATGGCGAAGCAACAGCCGGCACAGCACACCAACGGGGGATGCTGTAGGAATGAGGAGCAGGTAAGGAGACTAATCTTGCTGCAGGAATAAAATTGCAAGGGAGCCACTGGTCACTACACCTATACAGGATTGGCCAAATACAGGCATGGGAACTAGCAAGTGTTTCAGCAGAATTCGTAGAGCTCATGCAGATGGAAACCCTAGGGGGAAGCCAGGTAGCACCAAGTCTACAACAAAGCAGAAAGCATCTTAAATTAAGGTCAACTTTAGGTAAACCTTATTTTAGAGGAGTAATGTTTTAGGTGTTAATAACCAGTATATTTTAAGAATGTGTTCTCTTCACACCTCAGTTTAACTATATGCCTTTTTCTAAAATATCAGATAAGTTTTAAGTAGGCACAGGCTAATTTACTACTAGCACCACATATCACCATGTGAGCGTCTGCATGCGGGGCTTAGAGTGACTGTTAGTAGATGCTGTAGTGTGTGTCGGGCGCTGTAACCTAGCATAGCGGTCGCTGTAGTATCCTGGCCGGCATTGATGAATTTCATGTGTGGTGGGTGCTGTAGAAGCGCTGTGCCTGATTCACTGCAGTGCCAATGGAGAACGCTAGGTGGTGTTCCAAGGTCAAAGTGCCCAAAACTTGACCACATCTAACAAGAGGACAATGCTGCAGCGAGCGATAGGTAGCACCAGCTCAGTGCGTCTGGCATTCGGCACGCCACACCATATTTAAGAAAAAACTACACACAAACAGCGCCGGCGCTCTAAAACTGGACGCTCTAGCATAGAGCACCAGACGCTGTGTGATCAAAGTCTGTTTTTGAACACATATATACCAGTAACAAAGCGAAAACAAATGGAATGAGATTGTTTTAACACTGTGACAACTTTAGTGCCAGACCTGCACATACAATTATGCATAAAAAAAAGACACAATAAAAGTGTTTGGTTGCTGGGCAGGAGAGGACACACAATGATTTGAACCAAAAATGTAAAAAAATGACTTTAGGAAAACGCTCTTTAGACACAACCAGATAAAACCCCATTGAAATGTGTGGGAGACCACTCCTGAACGACAGGTACTACATGACACTGCTGAACATAGAGCGCCGGCGCTATACACTGAGCCACTGCTAGTAATACATATGACGCCACATGGCGCTTTTAGAGGCGTTCACCAGATCGGCTTTCTTAAATGTGGTTTTCACATACAGCGCCCAGCGCTCACCCGACGCTACGTGGCACTACCTGGCATTACCGTTTCCTGAATAACTCCCAAAGGCTCCAACTTGCAAAGGACTCTTCAGCCATACCCCTCCCTACTTTTCTCTGCTTATCAATTAAATAGCAACCTACATGCAACCTCCTTCTGTCCATGATCTCAACCCTGAACTTCAGGACTTCACATGCAACACTCTATTTATTCAAAATGAACTCCCCCAGTCCCCAACCTTTCAAGCTATTAAAAGTGCCTATAATTTAGCCTAAAAATATATCCCCAGTTCTGATAACTTCAGAGCATTTGACACCATGCTTAGTATATGATACTTGTGACCCATCTTTTAGGCCCTTATTTAACAAGGGATAGCGCCAGGTAGCGAATGGTGAGCGAACGGTAATGATGCTCACCACCACGAGAACGCCGGCTCCCCTCCGCAATCACACATTTATCAAGCCGATCCTGCTTAGCGACTGACAGAGCGCCAGATAGCGAATCATTCATCATTATTCCAGCCTCACCCCACAGCGCCAGCGAGCGACCTTGAACAGCGACAGGTATGACCTCTCGCTACCTGGCGCTCTCCAATGCATTTCAATGGAGCAATCTTTAAATATTATTAATTAATTGCTATTAATGTTTTTTTTTTTTTTTTAAATGTCAAAAATTCTGTGACCACTTCTGCAATGTTAGATATTTTTTTTAAGGTTAAAAAAAAAAAAAAAAAATTGTGCAGAATTGATATTACAGGTCTGATATTAATGTATTCATATTACAAAATGTTTTGAAAAACATGTTTTTTTTTTTCTAAAAATATGGTTGTTTGGGGGTTAAAAAACTACTTTTAACCCATCGCCGCCAGCGCTCTGGGGTTTAAACAAGCATTTCACAGCGCGAGAATTTTTGGAGCGCGATTTGTTAATGAATATGCTGGGAGCCGTCCGCTATGGCCGTTCGCTGTCATGCGCTCCCATACAGCACGGAACCTGTCAAACAGCGACTCCTAACCCCGTATTCAACATTAGCGCACACCGACTGAGTCGCTGTCAACAGCCGAACAACGCCCAAGCACAGCGAATACTAGCGGGCACTGTGAAAATAACGCTACTGTCGCTCATCTGTCGCTACCTGGCGCTATTAATGAATCGGCCTCCCCGTCTTCACCCCGTATCCAGCAGATAATAAGGGCCCTCCCTCCTAGGACCTGATTTGTCAAAGCACTAGTCCAGTTTAGGATTCTCGGTGTGCCGGTTTTGTGTGCAAATTGCATTTATCAAGAAACCCATCTCATCCATTTCAGTAAGCCTTCTTTTCCTAGAGCACAGATTGCTACTCCCATAGGATATAATGGGCAAATGGTTCAGCATGTTGTTTTACCAGTTCTAGTTCTTGTTTAAATCAATTTGTCTATTGTTTTTGGGACATAAAAGAGCACAAAACTGAAGTTGCTGATTTTTTCTATCTATTTTACACCTGTTATGTCTATCACATCTGCAGCATTTTAATAAAACTGTATTTCCTTTTAAAATGATTGTTTTTCTATTCTAGATGATCCATAAAGTTAAGCGTATTAACCACTCCCACTTTAGTGGTATTAAAACTGTATACAAAGGTGAAAAACAAATTAGAGTTCAATCCACTGGGTGCGACTAGTACATTAGGAATACATTTTTTCTATATTATTGTTATTCTGCTTGGATGGTCAGTGGTCAAGGGTCAAGCTAAGGATCAAACATGTGAGGGGAGTGGCGAGGGGCATCCAAGTTCACAACAGAACTTCTTAAAGGTGCAGTCCAGAATGTTTTAGGGAAGGACACATTAAAGCAAGATTCAGGGTCTTACATGGTCAATCATGGTAGTAGATACACCCAAAGTGACGTCTATAAGGAACAAAAAAGATATGAGCTGTGGCACCTTTATTGGGGAAAGTGAACCAATAGATAATTGCACCACCCAAATAAATCAACGTGTGCTCAACCCAATTAGAACACAGAAGAAATAGGATAGCAAAAAAATCACCCACCCCTAAAAATAGAAGCACCACACATTTTACACAAATAAATGACCTATATTATTAAGCAAAGAAATTAATAACTCTAAATAGTAAATAACTATGAATAAAGGGGGGTGGGAGCAGCTCAATCACTATTATTTATACAAAATTATTATTATTATTCAGGGCCTGGGAACTAATTTACCGTCCAGTTTAACCCTCTCATCATCTAAATATCAAGCAACAAGCATGTCTAGCTGTGGGGAAAGACAGAGATTTGGTTGCATATATCTGCAGGTGAGTAGCTCTCAAATATTTTACTGCATTTCATGTCCCAATGTTGGGGACTCAGAAATAAGAGTAGGGACCACACTAAACACAGAGTGCCTTGCCGGGGCGGTGTGGCTTCCACATGTATCTGCAGATATATGCAACCAAATCTCTGTCTTTCTACACAGCTAGACATGTTTGTTGCTTGATATTTAGTTGATAATAGGGTTAAACTGGGCAGTAAATTAGTTCCCAGGCCCTGAAGAATAATAATAATTTTGTATAAATAATAGTGATTGAGCTGCTCCCACCCCCTTCATTCATTTCAATTGCCATGAGCACAAGCAGGGAGGAATTCAGTCAATATGGATCTCTCCCTGTGAAGTGTTCTAAAGGGAGGCTGGCAGCTTCCCAGGTAAGTAGCTCTCAAATATTTGTCTGCATTGCATGTCCCAATGTTGGGGACTCAAAATTAAGAGTAGGGACCACACCAAACACAGGGTGCCTTGTCGGGGGCGGTGTGGCATCCATTATAAAGGAAAACCCAGCAAAATCAATAGTGAAAAACTACAAGGTAGCAAGGTCTACATCAAACCAAACCCATAGAAAAATAAAAGGAGAACTGCTTCAAATATTATTTTTGACAAATTATTTTGTGCACAACATAGTGAAAAAAAGGGGAAACCCTCTATCTATAAAGAAGAGCCATTCCTTACATGGAGTACAGTCAATTCCAAGAGATGAAACTGGATGATACCTCAAATATAATCAAGTGGAAGGGGAATGACCAAAGAATGGATGAGAGGCAAGCCATGTGGATAGAGTTAAAATGGCTAATCCAAAAAGGGACAAAAGGACGCATCTTCATTCAACCCAACCGAATATCCACCTCAGTTCGCTCTGTAACAATAGTCTTTTGAAGTCTCCACCCTCTCTAATACCCTCTCTAATGATGTATCTAAGAGAGGAGGAATGGCTGCCTGGCAATCATGTGGGCAGGACATTCGGTGTCTGGAACGTCACTGCCCACGTGAGCGCAAGGCAGCCAATTGCAGTGAGGGAGCGAGGTTAAGGTAAAGTTTATGGATGCCCTGGGGGGTTATTTGCGGGGGGCTCCAGCATTTTGGATGCCCACTGCCACCAACGCCCCCGACGTGGTTCGCTTGAAAGCTGAAAAAATACAAATAAAAAAATTCTTCTTTAGAAAAAAAATTGTGTCCAATGAAAAATGCCCCAAAAAATATAAAGCTATAAACTTGCAAACAGTTTCAATGTCAATGTTAAATTGAATGCAACACTGAAAAAAAATACAAAATACAAAGATAAAAAGTCAGACTATTCATTAAATAAATATTGTATCTAACCAAAAATGCAAGCAAACATGGGAAAAACCAATTAGTTTGTATTTATTTATTTATGTATACATTTTTTTTTGTTTTCTGTGATTATTCATACTTTCCCTACCTCATTTTGTGACGAGGCAATGTTCCTTATTTTACCCCCTGATTTGCCCTCTGACACACGTAAAAATGTAATATTTCAAATATTTCAAATTTTTAATGTATTTATTTATTTATTTATTTAATAAATGTTTTTGCTTTTTGTTATTATTTTGAGTATCCCATTATGTGCAGGACAATCACCCTAGTGCCCTACACCTGATTTGGAGCCCTTCTACCCCTTGTTACCCCCATTTCACAGCTATTTTGGGCCCCCAAGTTAGGATCCCTATTGACTTAACCTTTTCGCTGCCAGCCTAGCTGCAGCTTTTGTCACCCTCTGTTGCCAGACCATGTTTCACTATTTTGCACTACACATGTGCAACTGTGATTTTTGAAAGGATTTCTAGGGATTTCTCAGGAAAATGATATATTGTTTTTTTCAGCAGAGTCTGGGCTTTAACATGAAATGTCTTGCTTGTAATTTTTAGGTGTATTCTCAATATTTTTGGGTGAAATATGTGAAAAAAAAATAAAAAAAAATATTTTTTTACAATTTGTAGTGTTTTTTTGTAATAAAAAATGTAAGTTTGTCAATAAAATCTTATTGCGTGTGAAATCCCAATTTCTTCCGGTTACAGCGATACCACATATGTATAGATAGACACCCTTTCCTGCCCAGGAGACTCCCCCAAACTGAAATAGCGCTTTAGGGGATTTTCAGATAAAATACAACTTTGCAATGCAATATGCGCACATTGCAGTTTTACCAGAAAAACAACCCTTTACATTTGAAATACCCCCAACAAACTATATATTCTCTGGAAGTACACACCTCAAGCTTTCTAGGTGTAACAGGCGTGTTGATGTGCCCATAGTTTTCTGGAAGTAATTCCTCAATGTATTCTTTGGTTGCAAAGAGTTTCCCAAAAAAAAGGATAAAAAAGCAGAATCAAAGCCACATTTTCCTAAAAAACTATATACAAACAAGAAAAAACAAGTTTAATCTGAAAAAGCAACATCCCCTGAACAGAACAACACCCAACATGCATAGGTTCTGTCAAGGGAAGAGTTGCCAAACACCCCAAAGTAAAGCATGAGCATAACGGTAATTTTACTTGAAAATTTCAGCTCTGCAGACAAAGTGCGCACCTTGCGATTTTTCAACCAAAACAACCCTTTACATTTGGAATATCCCCCATAAACCACATATTCCCTGAAAGTACACATGTTAAGCTTTCTAAGCGTACCCAGCTTGTTGTAGTGGGCTCATCTTTCTGGAATTAATCCCTCAAAGAATTCTTTGGTTGTGCAGGGTTTCCCTAAAAAATGTATAAAAAAGCTGAATAAAAAACACCTTTTCCTAAAATCTAAATATGCAAACCAGAAAAAACAAGCTAAGTCTGAAAGCGCAAGGTCCCCGGAACAGAACAATACCCAACATGCATAGCTACTTTTAACCCTTTTAATTGCCAGCCTACTTCAGATTTTGTCACCCTCTGTTGACAGGTAATTTTTCCCCATTTTGCGCCATCTTTTGCGCCATTTTTGCTGTAATTTTCAGGAAAATTATATTTATATTTTTTGCAGCAGAGTTTAGGCTTTAAAATGAAATGTCTTGTTTGTAAAGTTTATTTTGTTTTTTACAATATTATTAAGTAAATAAATAAATAAAAACATTTTTAGAAAATTTATTTTATTAAGGAAAAGCATATTGCATGTGAAAGCCCCATTTGTACCGATTAGAACGGTACCACATATTTATCGGTAGCCCCCCATTCCTGCCCAGGAGACCCCCATAACTGAAACAAGTACTTTATAACATTTTATAACATTTACAAATAAAATACAACTATCATCCACACTACAAAGGGTTAAATCGAGAAAAAAAATTACATAGGGTCCCCCCGCCCTTAAAAATCCAAAAAAAAAATCTACAAGGGGTCCCCCTTACCCAAAGTAACCAGCCCGGGACCAGCTATGCAGGGCTTGTAGAAACAGGGCACAGGGGCCAGCTTTTGTGGCCCCTGGCCCTGCAGGCTACAAGCCGCATAGCTCGTGGGCCCGGGCTCTTCTGCCCCCCCCCTGGGCTTTGGGGAGGCAGGTAATGGGGGTGCCAGGGGTTAATGGCAAGTCACCCGCTAGTCACAGGTGACTTGCCACCTCCCCCAGCCTTGTGAACTGGTATAGGGGTCACACACGCAAAAAGAAAAAATTATTTTATAATTTTTTTTTTTTTTTTTTAAACTTACCTCCCATCCATCCTGGAGCACTGTGTCCCTCGACGATCACTGGCTTCTGCTCACCTGCTGGAAGCCTTTTATAGCTGCTGGATGACAGAACACAAAGGGTTAGTTAAAAAAAAAATGACATAGGGTCCCCCCTCCCGGGGGGGGGGGGGATACCCTTAAAAATCCCCCCAAAAAATGACGTGGGGTCCCCCTTACCCAAAGTAACCAGCCCGGGACCAGCTATGGGGGCTTGTAGGC
This sequence comes from Gastrophryne carolinensis, assembly GCA_027917425.1. Taxonomy (NCBI): domain Eukaryota; kingdom Metazoa; phylum Chordata; class Amphibia; order Anura; family Microhylidae; genus Gastrophryne; species Gastrophryne carolinensis. The sequence goes on along the minus strand of CM051235.1, from coordinate 474,268,425 downwards.
ACAGAGTGGGGGGGCCAGGTTTTGTGGCCCCCCCAACCCTGCAGCCTACGAGCCCACATAGCCCACATAGCCCACATAGCCTACATAGCCGATCCCAAGGGGGATTGGATGGCACCAAATTAAAGAGGAGACCCAGCCGGATCCAACGAGGGGTCAGGTGAGTATTTTTCATTTTTATTTTTTAAACTAACAGCGGGGAAAGTCGAGCTCCTAACACCTACAGGCTTGGCACTTAAGGCCCAGCCAAGCCAGCACGTAGGTGTTACGTGCTTGGCAACAAAAGGGTTAAGGGGGGTTCAGGGTTCAGGGACCCGAACAGAACTTTTGCGGCAAGTTCAGCTGAACTTAAGCTGGTTTGTTGATCCCTAGTGAACATGTAACCTAATTTTCTTCTGTTTTTTTCCAGACCATTGCTGTTGCGTTGTAACTGGAAACATGCCTCATTGCAAGTACAGGTGATTTCTTAGTGGAACAAACTTGGCACTTTTTTGTGTTAGTAAGAATCTTCACTGAGATGCAGGTGGCAATGCACACCAAAAAGTGTACCCAAAGCCAAATAAATACCATGACCCCCAATGTGACCCATGTTACAGGGGTTTGTTCTCAAAGTATGAAAATAGTCCCTTGTTAGGAAATATTTTAGGGAAAGTTTAAAAAGTAAAGCCTTGGTTAGATCAGTTGCAGGGGAGCCCACAGATGACCTTGTGGGAATATCTGTTTCATTGCAGGCAGAAAATATGAGATATTGCTTGTTCCACCGCCTGTCTGATCCACTTACTGAGAGTGGACTTGGCCGGTGGCAATCCTTTCCTAGAACCCTCTGTTAGGACAGAGAGCAAATTCGATTTCCTGAAGGATTCAGTCACAGCCAGGTAATACTTTATGGCTTTGACCACATTCAAAGCATGAAGGGTCAGTTCTTTGGAATTAGCCGGTGCTGGACACACGGAAGGTAAGACAACTTCCTCATTATGGTGAAAGGGAGAAACGAGCTTAGGTAAAGAATCAGGCTTGAAGCGAAAAACCGTCAATATAGACAATACAGCATTGCTCAAAGGCTCGAAAGGAGGACCCTGGAGAGCAGATAGTACTAAATTTAAGTCCCACACCGGTAATACTGACCTACGCGGTGGCCGGACATGGGTAACTCCCTGGAAAAAGGTCTTGATCGACCTATGGTTGGCAATGGACCTCTGGAAAAAGATGGCTAAAGCCGAGACCTGACCCTTGAGGGTGCTCAGCTGGAGACCCAAGTCTAAGCCGTGTTGTAAGAACTCCAGAATCCTAGAAATAGCAAATTTTCGTCACGGAAGGCTCTTGGCCTCGCACCAAGCAATATTGGCCCGCCAACTCTGTAGTATATCATGGAAGAAGATTTCTTCCATGCCTGAATCATAGTGCACGACCGTGGCCGATAACCCCTTCTCAATCAGGATAGCGGTCTCAATAGCCATGCCGTCAAAGCCAGCGTCCATAAATTGGGGTGCCGCAGCGACCCCTGTGTGAGAAGCCCCAGGTCGTCGGGCATGATGTAGTGATCTTTTGACATCTGGACTATGTCTGCAAACCAACTCCTTCTCGGCCAGCGAGGAGCCACCAGGATGGTTGGTACTCCTTCCTGGCCTATCTTGCGCAGCACTCTGCCTCTTGAGAGGGAGACGGACCTTGGAAGCTTGTGATTGTGTCTGGAAGCAAAACAGATCCACGTCTGGCTGGCCCCAGCGGAGAAACAGAGCCTGAAAAGTCTTGCTGCTGAGGGACCATTCCCCCAGGCACAGGAAACTCCTGCTCAGGGAGTCTGCCTCCTGGTTTTCCACCCCGGAGATGTAGACCGCCGAGATGCAGGGAACATTCTCCTCTGCCCAAGTCAGAATCTGTGTTACCTCCTTGAGAGATCTCTTGCTCCGAGTCCCACTCTGGTGGTTGATGTAGGCCACAGCTGTCTTATTGTCCAAGCGGACCTGGATCGCATGTCCTCCTAAATGGGGAGTCAAACGTAGAAGAACCAACCAGATTGCTCTCAGGACCCTGGATCTTCTGGGTCTGCCAAATGCCTCCCCAGCCTGTCAGACTGGCTTCCATTGTAACTATCTCCCAATGGGGAGTCAGAAAGGACTTGCCCACCAGCAGGTGCAGGGAGTCCAACCACCACAAGAGTTACTGCCTGGTCAGGGGGGACAGAGAAAAGCCATTTTCCAGTGATTCCGGTGCCAATTCCAACCGGTCAGCAGTATTAATTGTGGATTTTTTTTATTAGCGAATCATTTTCAATTTACAACCCTTTATTGGGCATCCAAATTCAGGATGTCTCACTGTGTGAAACCCCAGGGGTCGCCCAACCTCTTCCCCAAGCCTTCATCTCATTTCAGTGTGGTGGCCACATCTCCTCTATACCTCTAGCTAGTCATGCGCATGCATCAGGTCTTTCAGAATGGCCGTTGTGGGTGTGTTCGAAGCTAGTTGCGAGGGGTGTGCCCGGCAGCGCTTGCTCTGAGCTGAAAGCGGTAAAGAAAATCTGGATGGAGAGAGTGTCAGTGATTGGCTGAGTGCATGTGCGGGCCATGTGCTGTATGAATGGGGAAAAGGTGAGTATACAGGAGGTTCCAGGAATATACACAGCGGGACATCCCAACCAGAAGGAACAAAATTGAAGAAAGTGAAATCTCCTCTTTAATTTTGTCCATGCATCTTATACCTACTTAGAGGTCGATTCATTAATAGCGCCAGGTAGCGACAGATGAGTGACAGTAGCGTTATTTTCACAGCGCACGCTAGTATTCGCTGTGCTTGGCCGTTGTTCGGCTGTTGACAGCGACCCCGTCAGTGTGCGGTAATGTTGAATACAGGGTTAGGAGTCGCTGTTTGACAGGTTCCGCGCTGTATGGGAGCGCATGACAGCGAATGGCCATAGCAAACGGCTCCCAGCATATTCATTAACAAATCACGCTCCAAAAATTCTCGCGCTGTGAAATGCTTGTTTAAACCCCAGAGCGCTGGCGGCGATGGGTTAAAAGTAGTTTTTTAACCCCCAAACAACCATATTTTTAGAAAAAAAAACAAACTTGTTTTTCAAAACATTTTGTAATATGAATACATTAATATCAGACCTGTAATATCAATTCTGCACAATTTTTTTTTTTTTTTTTACCTTAAAAAAAATATCTAACATTGCAGAAGTGGTCACAGAATTTTTGACATTTAAAAAAAATAAAAAAAAAAAACATTAATAGCAATTAATTAATAATATTTAAAGATTGCTCCATTGAAATGCATTGGAGAGCGCCAGGTAGCGAGAGGTCATACCTGTCGCTGTTCAAGGTCGCTCGCTGGCGCTGTGGGGTGAGGCTGGAATAATGATGAATGATTCGCTATCTGGCGCTCTGTCAATCGCTAAGCAGGATCGGCTTGATAAATGTGTGATTGCGGAGGGGAGCCGGCGTTCTCGTGGCGGTGAGCGTCATTACCGTTCGCTCACCATTCGCTACCTGGCGCTATCCCTTGTTAAATAAGGGCCTTAGTATATGCTGTTCTTTTTTATAATAAATTCTTTCATTTTTCTGGCTCTCAAAAGTTTTTCAGTTTGAATTTAAAACAAAAAACCTACTTTGCTTTATTTATTTATTTATTTTATTTTTTACAGAGGCTAAAATGTACTTTTAAGTCGCCTTGGGGATATTAATACTGATAATTTAATGTAACAATATAATAGCAAATTGCCCGTCACTTGTTTATTTTTTATATGAGATTTGTCATTCTCACTTTGCTGTTTCCCAACAATGCTGACACCTTGTGGCATCTTTCAAATGTGTCAAAGTAACTGATTTCACACTATTCACAACATAAGATAATAAGGTTAACAGTTTAACCCTTTTATGGCCACCTTAAATTGAGATTTTTAGCATTCTGTTGCTTGTCTTTTTTCTTTTTTTGTTTTTGAAGATCTATCTTCAATATTCAATATTTAAATTGAAATAACTATTAATAACTATAAATTGAATAACGGTATTTTGTGTCCATAAAACATATAGCATAACCAATATAAATGCTGCCAAACAGTATTAAATCTGTGTATAAGATTTTACCCATCAATTTACACTATGAATGAATGTTATAACTTTTGTGCAGTTTCAAGTACTGTGTGATAGCAATTGCAACTATGGGAGGTATTTAAGAAGGGATAGCGCCAGGTAGTGCCTCGTATTGGCAGGCAGCGTCTGGTGAACGCCGGGCACTGTATGCAAATAGAGAATGTGGTGACTGAGCGCCTCTAACAGCGCCATGTAGCGGTCGATGTATTATTACAGTCGACTCAGCGTATAGCACCGGCGCTTTAACTTCCAGAGCGTCAGGTATTACCTTTCGCTCAGTGTTGCTTGCCCATATATTTCAAAGGGCATTCATTTGCTTGTGTTTAAACAGCGTGTTTGGCAATTTTTTTTGTTTATTTATTTTTTTTTGCTCAAATCATTATGAGTAGAGATGAGCGAACTTTTGAAAAGTTCGTTTCGGCCGATTCGCCGAATTTCACAAAGAAATTCGGGTTCGGTCGAATCGAACTTTTACGAAGTTCCCCATCAAAAATGCCGGCATGGTGGGAGCGGGCCGGTAAAACCATGCCGGCTTTTAAAAAAAAAAAAAAAAAAAAGCATTTTTGCCGGCATGGTGGCAGCGGGCCGGGCGGCTCCGCTGTCAGCGGAACCGGCCGGCCCGCTCCCACCATGCCGGCATTTAAAAAAAAAGCAAACACTTACCTGCAGGTCCGGAGCATGGAGGCCGGCGCCGCTCTCAGCTGTCATCTGAGGGTGCGTCATCAGAGGGCGCCTCTGATGACGCGCCCTCAGATGACAGCTGAGAGTGGCGCCGGCCTCCACGCTCTGGACCTGCAGGTAAGTGTTTGCTTTTTTTTTAAATGCCGGCATGGTGGGAGCGGGCCGGCCCGCTCCCACCATGCCGGCAAAAATGCTTTTTTTTTTCTTTTTTTTTTTAAATGCCGGCATGGTGGGAGCGGGCCGGCCGGCCCGCTGACAGTGGAACCGTCGGCCCGCTCCCACCATGCCGGCTTTTTTTTTTTTTTGATTTCAGGAAAAATTTTAATATTTCCTGAAATTCGGAGCGAATTCCGGTTCGTCCGAACCGGTTCGCTCATCTCTAATTATGAGACCTCTCCTGGCTGCAAACAAACACTTTTATAAATTTTTTTGACATTTTAAATTTTATGCAGAATTCTATTTACAGGTCTGGCACTAGTGTTATTAGGCTTGATCCAGAGGCACATTCGTCTGGACTTTCGTAGCTGTCTGTGAAAGTTTTTGTGTGTGTTTGTCATTTTATTTGTTTTTTTCGTTCATTTTTCATTCGTACGTTCGTTCGAGCTCATGCGTATATGCGCTTTCAAAGAACGAAAGCAAATCGGTTCATTTGCTTTGTTCGGATCATTTTCCCATAAAAATCTGATATTTTGCGTTCGTTCAGATAACTTACGTTATTGCTATGGGCTTGCGTCTCATTCAGAGAGCTGATTGCCGAGGGACCACCACCCTATAAAACCGTTTCATTTGTGATCCCCTTACCGGACCCTTTTGACCTCGGATACTCTTGCAATGAACCAGTTGTGTGCCTTTGTGGAGGAGCATCACCAACTCCAGCTAATGGGAATTGAATGTATCAGCAGGGCCGAGGCCAATTTTTGGCGAATGGCTCATTCCAGAGGCTGGGTGCCCTTTCCGTGGGGATCTCCCAGCCTACGCTGAGCCGCGCGCTGTCCAAATTTTTGGAAGGCATGGCTACCATTAGTCAGAAATATATTTTTTTCCTGACGTCATGGTAGCCAGGAACGCGATTAAGCTGGAATTTTATAATATCGCCGACATGCCCAACGTCATGGGTACCATTGATTGCACCCACGTTGCCCTGGTGCCTCCGGCAGCCGACGAGTACATCTATAGGTAAGTTCAATCGGTCGTTTTTTTATATAGTTGGCATAAATGGTATTTTAAATATCTCTTAATCCCTCCTTGTAAATATTCCCTGTGAATTAGCTTACACTGTATATCTGTTAATCCCTCCTTGTAAATAGTCCCTGTGAAATAGCTTACACTGTATATCTGTTATTCCCTCCTTGTAAATAGTCCCTGTGAAATAGCTTACACTGTATATCTGTTGATCCATCCTTGTAAATAGTCCCTGTGAAATAGCTTACACTGTATATTTGTTAATCCCTCCTTGTAAATTGTTCATGTGATATATTTGGCCGGATTTAGCGTCATCAAAATTTTTCATGTAGCCCAAAGCCAAACATTTGCATGTAGACCTTAATTTGTCATGTGAAAGTTAATATTTAGTTGATCCAACATACATATCCTTTGTAGGCCTAAAAAAAGCTTAGGTACTTAGTGTTATTTCTATTGGCCAACATGTTTTTTAGAGGATGTTAGGAGTTAGTGTTTGAGTAGTTTGCCTTGCTATTTTTTTTTCTTTTTTCCCAGGAGCCAGAAAATGGGCCACTCACTGAATGTCCAAACAGTGGTGGCCCCGGACATGCGGTTCCTTAGCGTCCTCGCCGGGTTTCCAGGCTCATCCCATGACGCGTACATCTTGCGTCGATCGGTTTGAGTCTGGAGAATTCTCTGGTGGATGGCTCCTTGGCAAGCTGATGCAAATAACGTCATTCCCTTTTCAATGTATGCCTATTAATATAGTTTTGGACCCACGTCTGAAGCTATGGCTGTTTTTACCCCTTAATGACAGGAGAAACCGGACCTTAACCATGATCTTTAGCAAAGCACAAACCCTTACAAAATTAGTTTCCACAATTAGTAAATAATATATTTATACTTTCTAGTAAATTACTTATTATTCTTCCCCACACTCAATGCAATGCTGCAATTCGGTTATTGACTTTAGGATAGGGTCTGCGGCATCTTTCCTTAGAAGCATGACACTTACTGAGTAGAGGAGAGCGGGATAAAGGGTAGGGGGCGGGTTAGAGCTGTGCTTGGCTCACACAAAGCAGATCTGGGGTCCTTAAAAGGTAAGACATCCAAGAATGCTGAGCAGCACAGTCCTAAGCCAATACCTGTTAGCAGTCTGCCTGATTTGCCCTCATCCACCATTTTGGAGGTTTAAAGGGTCAGAACATGCAGTAGATGGTGTTAGGCTGTTTCTTTAGCAGAGCAATCTGTATGTTCAGGGTGTGTCTAAAATATAAGATAACCTCTTATTCAGGGTGAACGACCTTTTTTTTTAATAACTTTTTGTGTCATGTGTAATTTATGTTAGTATTTTCGTATTCTTTCAGGGGATTCCAGCTATCCGCTTCTTCCCTGGCTGCTGACGTCCGTCCTTCGGCCACATAATGCCGCACAGGACGCCTTTGTGGCCGTTGTGGAGAGGGCCATTGGCCTGTTAAAAACACGCTTCCGGTGTTTGGACCATACTGGGGGAGCACTCCAGTATGACCCCAAAAAGGTCATAGACATTATACTGGCCTGCTGTGTCTTACATAACTATGCTATCATGCAGCGTGTCCCCCGGTATTTGGATCTGCCCCCCTCTCCACCCAGACAGGACCCAGAAGACCACTACCGTGGCACACCTAGCGCCTCTGGCCAAGCAGTTCGGGCCAATTTGATTCAGACACATTTTGCATAATTTTTGTTGCCTGTGTTTGTTTTGTGCCTGTAATTATTATTTGCTCCTCTAATTTTGCCTTGTAAATATTTTATTTTTTGGTGTATCAATTAGTAATGAGTTAATTACTAACATATTCACACATGGCCTTGATTCAATAAAGGTAGAAAAAAATTCTCATGGTAGTAAAAAATGCAATTTGTGAGAAAAAAGCCTGAGAATGTTACTGTTACTGAATCACTAGATAAAAAGACAATGGAAGTCAATGGCAGCTTTTACTGCAGTGTAGAAAGGAGTAAAAAGTTCTCTACTTTTCTTAGTATTAAATAAGTGCCATTGACTTTCATTGTTTTCTTAGCTGGTGAAATTCTCTGGCTTTTTTCTCATGAATTGAATTATTTACTACCATGAGAATTTTTTTCTACCTTTATTGAATCGAGGCCATGATCTGAGACTTACGCATTTTTTTTTTGCCCTGTTTGTTTAGAAAAACCTTAAAGGAGCACTATCGCGAAAAAATGGCCCAATAATAAAAATCCATATAAATATGCTGGATGGAGGTAGGAGGGGTCACTTATACACCCGGTATCGAAAAATATCCAGCCAGGCTTGTTTTTTTTATTTTAATGGAAGGAAAGGGGCATCTCAGGTAACAGACTCTGTCACCCCTCATAGAATAAAACTGTAACTCCAGGGTATTATTCCTACCAGGGGAAGAAAACCACAAGTTGGCAGGAGTTTTATTCAGTTCGGGTATATAAGTGACCCCTCCCCTTATTAGCTAAAGTCTTTATATGGATTTTTAATATTACACAATTTCGCGATAGAGCTCCTTTAAGTAATCTAAAAATAACCAAAACATTAATGCATCAACTTAGTCAACAACAGGTCAAATCACATTCAATATTTTTTATTGAAATATGAAAATTTGGAGTTGAAGGGCACTCGCATACTTCATGTACATACATAGTACAACATTCAAATACATTTGTGGCAAATCATGGCACCTAGCAATTGGCCACATCCAGGAGTTTTAAAGTAATGCACTCCAGGCCGAAGTTTCAATCCTAAATAAAATACACAGACATAGGGAGCAAGCATTTGCATGTCAATATTTGCCCTGTAATAAATAGGGCCACATACACACCCTCTCCTGCTTGGCCACATTTGCCACAGGCACAGGTGGAAAGCAGCCATACCTATGCCACATTCACGCCTGTAAGTCAGTGGCCCACCCAAACAAGAAGCCCCAGTCCAAATCCAAGTAGTCCAAATCCAAGTCCAGTACAATCTCTGCTAGGGTTCAAAGTAGTAGTTTGCCAGCCCAGAATGTCCCCCAATCATGCCTACAAACAGGATGAGCCATAATCAATGTAATTAGGCCAAAGCCTGCAGCGCAACAGCTTGAGTGGCAGGTTCAGTGAGGCTTGAGCTCAGGCATTGGCTAATGGGGTATCTCAGCACTCTAATGAGCTATATATTTGCGAAAATCCAAAGCATACAAGCAAAGCCATAAAAAAAGGCTATATTGGTAGCACTCACCAGGTCAATACAGTAGAGATGTAGAGGAAAGATGTGGAGGGATACAGGGCAAATAGGTGTTAAAATGGTTGATGCCCATAAAACCCTGGTGGTGGGCCTTGGAGGTGGCCCATCACCTGGGCATGTGTGGCATTCATAATCTGCAACTGTTCCAACATGTGTCTATTGGTTGTTCGAACTTCATCCAGCATGCCACTGAAATTACTACTTAATGTGGCCATGTGGGTGTTGCTAGTTCGAACTTCCTCAAGCATGGCTGTGAAATTAGTAGATAAGGTGGCCATGTGGCTGTTGGTCGACCTAAATTCTGCCAGAATGGTGTTTAATGTATTATTTAAGGTCTCTAATTGTGCATGATGCTGTTGTGTGGTTCTTTCAGTTAGTTGGCGAAATAAACGCCTCTCATGGTGCCATGCTGACTCCATGATCGGCACGCGCCTCCCCTGGGAAACTGGGCAACGTAGCTGACTACGCCTCCCAATTTCCCGGGTTGGAGCGCCTGCAGATGATGGATGTCTAGGCCGACCAACAGCCACAGATGTGCTTGCCAAATCCTCTGCAGCAGACCTACCACTGGGGACTGTAGGCTCAGTCTCTGCATGTTGCCCACGATGGCCTGGCAGCATGCGGCCAGCTTCACTCTTCTACAGAGAATTTGGTGAAGAAACATGTTGGGACAGTTGCAGATTATGTTCCGGGGGGGCTGTTCTGAAAGTCCCATCAAGGTGGCATCCTCCTCCATCTCCTGGATTTCCTCCATCAGTGTGTGGGTCTGTTGGGACATGTGAAAAAAAATGTTCAGTTTGGGCTCTAAATTTATTTGTTATGCCAATTAGTCATGTTCATTCACATGCATCAGCAGATTCAGCAAAATACACTTACCGTATATATATATCTGGTCCTGGCTCCTAGGCAGCACGAAGGTGGCGGCGTGGTCCAACTGGATGAGGCTTCCACACTAGCTGAGGGTTGATGCTGGGCTGCATTGTAAAAAAAAAATGGCACGTAAACACCCAAATATGCATTGATGATCTGTATTACTACATATGCTTCTATAAAACACGTGGGCAAGCAGGAATGGCAACTCCCCCAACGGTCCAAGTTGACCTTCACTATGAATGTCATTATCTGTTATATGTATGAGTCACCCTGTACATACACATTGCCCACCTTAAATAATACAAACATGCATGTACTGCATGCTATGAGGCTTCACACATCCCTAAAGGGCCATTAGGGACCCACACTCAGCTTACAAATAGCATTTTGCTTAGGAGTATGCTGGTGGGCATTCTTACTATGTAGACCTTTCCCTGACCCTAGATGGGGTATTTGAGACCAAAGCACAGCTCAAACCCAAGTGGCCTAAAGACAAAGAAGGAAGTGTTGGGTATGATTGAGTAGAATCACATAACAGGCATTCCTTTGCTAATATTAAGACTTTAATAGTGACCATAAATACTGTCCAAGGTCATGTATGGCCTAGCAAATTAGAAAATGAACATTCCACAGACATTACACACCCTGCTAAAACTGTAACCTCCCCTACAAGACACTCCCTAGGGGCATGTGTTCATATATGCCTGTGAGCCTCATTTCACAGGTTTAAAACATTTCACATACACACTAACATTACTAACCTGCAGGAATGGTAGGGATGTCCGTGTCCCGTCGCCCCGAGTGGCCCTCTAAGGCCACGGGATGTATCAGGCCTAGCACCATCTCCTCAGCTCTGGTAAATTGTAATTTAGTGGGGAAGCCTCCGCCAGTTTGTAAGCTGAAAAATATAGTTTGGCAAATGTAGGAAAATGTTGACAATACAAGAAGCAGACAAATGCACAAATCATATATGTACCTGTAATTGCGCCGTTTATTTTCTTTCTTCCGTGCTGCATACTTCAGGTCCAATATTTTGCGTTGAATCTGCTCCACATCTTTGAGTTCCTCCCCCGCTGCATTGACCTGTCTGGTGAGCTCCTCTAAAATTTCTGCTTTGCGCAATTTGCTGGTTGCTTTGGATTTTCGCCCATATAGTTCATCATAATGTAAGGTCAGCCCACTAGCCAATGCCAGAGTTTGGGCCTCCCAAAACCTGACACTCAACTGGCCTTGGTGCAATGTCCACCCTATTGCTTGATGTTCGGGCTCATCTGTGGTTGCAGGCAATTCGGGGGACATTCTGGTCTGGCTGTGTTGGGTAGAAATGTTGGACAGGTGGCTGGAAAAAGAATGTACTGGACTTGGAAATGGACTTGGGGTCCTTGCCTGGGTGGCCACTGAACTTGCAGGCATCGATGTGGCATATGGAGAGTGCCTTGCCACCTGTGCCGGTGGCAAATGTGGCTGAGGAGGAGAGGGTGTGCTTGATGTTGTTGGGCTTCTTGCCCTGTGCCTCTGTGGGTCCTTGAGACTTGTGCTTGCATGCCCCTGGGAGGTAGTTGCACGTGTCTGTGGTGTTGCTGAGCTTTGGGGGCTGGGGCTTCTGGCCCGGTGGCTTTTCCTCTTTCCATGCCCGCTTTTTCCACGTGTATGTGGTGATGCAGAGCTTTGAGGGCTGGGGCTTCTGGCCCTGTGGCTTTTACTGGCCTTGCCAGCGGGGCGTTCTTGGAGAACAGAAGTGGTCATCTGGGGAGGAGGTGATGGGGTTTTTGTGGCCCGGGGCTTCTCACCCTCTTAGTGGCCTTTTTTGCGGGCGCACCTGTCTGCTTGGTGGCCCGGGGCTTTTTCTTCGCTGCTGCCTCCTTTGGTTTGCTGGTTGTTGGTGCCTTAGCAGACTTTGTTGATATTGTCGCCTTGGCCTGCCCACTGCGGGTTTCCCGCACCTTCGGCCTTGGAATTTTGGAGCGAGTGGTCGGCCCTGAAGAAGCTTTCTCACGCCGCTCTTGCATTTTGCTGCTGCTTTTGCCTTCCCGACGGCTTTTTTGGGTGCCATAATGTTGAGACTCTGAAAGAGAATGAGCTGTGTGTCCAGGACCCTTTAAATACTAATGCCTGGGTATGAGGCTTACGCGTTCGCGTACGCATGCGTACGGCCATTTGTCTGGCCGTGTGGAACCCGGAAACCGCTGGGGCATTACTTATCTGCTGCAGACAAGAAGAAACAATCTTCACCCGCCAACAAGAAGAGCTGATTATGCTCGTAAGTGTATTTTAATGCCTTTGATTTGACATCTAAATGCATGCCTAGGCCTTAAGGAAGCGCAGGAAGAAACGGTTTGGTTTAAAAGTGTGTAAAACTCAGTGCCCACATGTGCGAACCAAGTCACTTCCATCTAGAAGGATAGTTTGAGGCTCGAAATGTGTCTGGTAATGTCATTTAGTCAACTGATCGATTTGTGACAGATATTTGTATGCAGTTAGACGATGCTTCAGCGCAGGTACGACTACCTGCCCAACTCTTTTGAGAAGAGGACCGTCACCCTGGAGATCGTTTCCAGGATCCAGCAGGAGACTGACACCACCTTCACCCACACGCAGATCATGCAGCATTGGTCGGACCTGAAACGGCTCCACATGCCCCGGGTGCGTCGATTTTTCAGAATACATTTCCCAAGTAAGTACATAGCGATTGCATGCTAGATGTAACTAATACAGAAGGTAGGCCTTTATTTATAAATGCTTTTCTTTTCTAGTGCTGGAAATGGAGTACCAAATCCGACACACCCGGAGGCACACGGGCCAACCAGTGCTGCATGATTCTGCAGCACAAAGTGAAGGTGGTGGATCTCCAGGGCGACGTTCCTACCCCTCCTCTGTAGCAGCCTCTGACCAGCCCCTGGACCTTTCTACAGAGGAGGGGCGTCATGGCGTGGGCAGGGAGTCGTACCCAGCGACGGAGCCGTTAGCCTCTGGTATGTGACTCTTCATGTATGCGCACACACATACATGCTATTTAAAACAAAGCCGATTCCCTTAATCTCTTTTTCTAGATGTTAATGTAGCGGGTGAAGGATCTGTGGAAGAGTCTGCAGCAGATCAGGTCCAGGAGGCACATGGAGAAGGTGGGTGATGTCCCACACACATTGAAATTGTCATTTGCTTACTGTTGACTAAGACATTAGAAGTGACCCTATTTGACATGTCTCTACAGCCTACTTCCCAGCAGTGGCAGGGCCCAGAACCCAGGGCGGTCCCTGACGCACACGTCGGCTATCAACGAAGTAAGTTGTAATGTCATTCTTTTGACTATGTGTTAATTGACAGGATCACCAAGATACCTAAAGCTATAGTCAATGGCATAAGCATAATGACATATGCCCTCTTCCTTAGATTAATTACTTAGCATAATGACATATGCCCTCTTCCTCTATGGCGTCATTAGGTAGCTTCCCACCTAAAAAAAAAAAACATCCACAGGTGAGAAACCTGTATTTTCCAACAAATAATGTTTGTTTCATTTTTATACAGGGACCACACGTGCCAGAGTGGCAGCAATGAAAAAGGGTCATTCAGTTGGTGGCCGACATGCATGAGTTGTGTTACTCTTTGGGGACCACAGATGAAGACTAATGTTCTGGGTCCTGCCATTGCTATGTATATAGTTTTTTATTGTTAAATGTTTTAAATGTTTTAAGAAATTTCAATATAGTATTTTTATAAATTAAAAAAAAAAAAGTTTATAACTTTTTATAGATACTATTTTTTTTAAAAGGGCACCAAAAAATGGCATTTGTGAATTAAAAAAAAACAAAAAACTTTCAGTGTCATTTCATTTACAAAATACATTAACACAAAACGAATGGGCCAAGAAATATTTAGAGATGAAGATTCACATGACCGCTTAGTGGTTTGGGTAAGTTTTAGGGGTGAAAAATGGAAGAAGAACCTAACCGCGAAGTGGTTTGGGTAAGTTTTAGGGGTGAAAAATGGAAGAAGAACCTAACCGCCAAGTGGTTTGGGTAAGTTTTAGGGGTGAAAAATGGAAGAACCTAACCGCGAAGTGGTGGAAGAAGAAGGAAAGCGCAAAGTGATTTTTGGTGAGTTTTAGGGGTCATAAATGGAAGAAGAAGGAAAATGCAAAGTGATTTAGGTGAGTTTTAGGGGTCATAAATGGAAGAAGAAGGAAAGCGCAAAGTGATTTAGCTAAGCATTGTAGCAGAAGTGAGTGAAGCAAATATGTAGGCGAGCACTTTAATGAGTTAAGTTTGTACGCAGGCGTAAGGTTGTAAGGATTTTCGTCTGGACGATTATTTATTGAAAAAGGAAAACAGAATCTAACAGGAAACGTAAAGGATTCCTGGAAGGAGACGATGGAAAAAGGGCAAAAACGAAAGCCAATGTTGTAACAAAGAAAACGGAAAACTAACATTGCAAAATGACATTCTCGGACTCGTACTCTGGCATACAAACGGACGAAGACTTTACAGAAGGCTTGCAATGCATGCTTAGAATCACACGTACACTCATATGAGAGTGGGAACATTTAAAAAAAAAACAAATCGACACAAAAACTAAAGTCTTTTTTTTGTCTCTCTGAATCAACCCTATTGTCCCAGTGTTAAAACACATTCCATGGCCTCGATTCAATAAAGGTAGAAAAAAATTCTCATGGTAGTAAAAGATTAAATTTCATGAGAAAAAAGCCTGAGAATTTTACTGTTTCTGAATCACCAGCTAAGAAAACAATGAAAGTCAATGGCACTTTTTTACACCTAAGAAAAGTAGAGAACTGTTTATTGCTTTCTACACTGTAGTAAAAGCTGCCATTGACTTTCATTGTCTTTTTATTTAATGATTCAGTAACAGTGAAATTCTCAGGCTTTTTTCTCATGAATTGAATTTTTTACTACCCTTATTGAATCGAGGCCCATGTGTTTTCGCTTTGTTACAGGTGGATATGTGTTCAAAAACAGACTTTAATCACACAGCGTCTGACGCTCTATGCTAAAGTGCCCAGCTTTAGAGCGCTGACGCTGTGTGTGTGTAGTTTTTTGTTAAACATTGTGTGGGGCGCCGAGTGCCGGACGCATTGAGCAGGTGCTACCTCTGACTCGCTGCAGTGTTATACTGTTGTTAGAGCACCCCCTCATATTCATCAATGCCAGCCAGGTTACTACAGCGACCGAGACGCTAGGTTACAGCACCCGATACAAGCTTACAGTGTCTACTAGTGGTCGCTCTAAGCGCCGCTATAAAGACACTTATCTGGCAATACATGGCACTAGTAGTGAATCAGCCTCCATGTACTGTTGGTCAGAATTGCATTGCTTAATGTTGCCCAGCAGCCCCACCAATAAAGGGAAATAATTTTAAAGATTTTTTTCCTTCCAGTACTGAGAACAATTTCACCTAGGTACTGTGCTGCAGCGCTGAATTGTCAAAAGAGAAATGGCTATTAAAGGGTTTAGAGCTGGGAAAGAAAATGTTTGATGTGTTTTATTATAAAGTAGGCCACACTGACATGCCCCTACTTGCTGATTTGCTGATATGATAACAAAGGGTTAATAGTTTTCACTGGACTTGATATAATAGGTTTGTCCTAAGCAGTTTAGACTATTTGGCTTTTAAAAATCATCCTTCTGAGATCTCCCACAGCAACAACCATAGTCTTCATTTTCAGCAGCCAATTGCCCCCTGATCACAGTTGGCCACTGGTATCACAAGTTGCAGAGTAAATAGGCCTACTTTAGATGTCCCGGGAGAAAGGAGGAACTTAATATTAAAAGTATGCATTATAGTTGCTGTAAATATCCCAATTCAGGATACCTCACTGTGTGAAAACCCAGGGGTCGCCCAACCTCTTCCCCAAGCCCTGACCTCATTTCAGTGTGGTGGCTACATCTCCTCTACACCTCCATGTGCCTGCATCAGGCGTTTCTGAATGGCTGATGTGGGAGCGTTCGAAGCTAGATGCAAAGGATGTGCCCTGCAGCGCACAACTTAATATTATCAGTATGTATTATAGTTGCTGTGGATGTGCCTGACAATTTTCCAACTGATCCACTTTGTCTGATAAATCAATTCATTTAGCAGGACAGATCTTACTCTTCTACTATGAGTGCTCACATCTCAGCATCATCAACCTGGATGTGGACAATAGGGCTGATTCAGCAACATAAAAAAAATTTCCTAAATTTTTTTGGGGGGAGAAAAATGTATCCCGATTGTTTTCCTTGGTGCAATTCAGCATAATTTTTAGCTGTACATGTTTTAACCCTTTTGTTCCCAAGCACGTAACACCTACATGCTCGCTTGTCCAGGCGTTAAGTGCCAAGTACGTGCGTTAAGTGCCAAGTACGTAGGTGTTACGCGCTTGAATTTCCCCTCAGCTAGTTTAAAGAAAATGTTTAAAAACATTCACATTGAACCCTCGTTCGATCCACCCAGGTCTGCTTTCCACTTGGGGGGCATCCGAATCCCCCCCAGGGCTCTACTGACTTATTGTAGCTCCCGAAACCCCCGCCCCCCGCTCCTGCCGCCACTGACAGCTGTAAAAAAAAAAAATGTAATTTACTCACCTGCGACCGCAATCCCTCCTGCCGTGTCTGCTCTTCACCGGGGGGGCTCCAATCGCTCCCTCCGGCTCTTCTGTGGTGAGGATAGGACGAGAAATTGCCCTCTTCCTCACTTCCTGGGTCGCCGGCTCATCTATGATGTCACCTGGCAGCCGGCATTTCTCATCCGCTCCAGAGAAGCTTAGTCGCTCCAGGTGTTCGGAGGAGTAAGGTTGGAGGGGCGAGAGGGTTGTGGTCTCTCTCCCCGCCCAAGTCCTCCTGCACTGATCACCGACAGCTGTCATCTGAACTTCATGGGACATGATCGTGAGTTGAGAGAAAAAACTAATAAATGTCATTTTTTTTTCTTATGTGTGTGTGTGTTTATTTTTACTGTTAACCCCTTGTGAAATGGTAAGGGATCCATGAGATCCCTTTATCAGTTTACAAGGCAGGGGGCTGGAAAGTCACCTGTGGTTAGTGGGTCCCCAATTACCTGCCTCCCCAAAGCTCGGGGGGGGCAGAAGAACCTGGGCCCACGGAGCTTGTAGCCAGCAGGACGTGGCGCCACCAAAGCCAAAGAGGGTAAGGGGGACCACGTGTAATTTTTTGAGGGGATTTTTAAAGGTTCGTAACCCTTGAAATTCCAAATAAAAATGGGGTCCCCTCCCCTGGGAGGGGAGATCCTATGTCATTTTTTTTAATTAACCTCTTATGTTCTGTTGCCCAGCAGCTTAAAAAGGCTTTCAGCAGCAGCAGAAAAGCAGAAGCCAGAGTGATCAATGTGGAACACAGTGCCTGGGGATGGATGGGAGGTAAGTATTAAAAAAATATATATTTATATATATTTTTTTTCTTCTATGTGGGCTTGTAGCCAGCAGGGCAGGGGGGGCACCGAAGCTGGCCCCTACACCCTGTTCTACAAGCCCTACATAGTTGGTCCTGGGCTGGTTATGCAGGGTAGAGGGGACCCCATGTCATTTTTTTGTTGGATTTTTAAGGGAGGGGGGAACATATGTCATTTTTTAAAATTAACCCCTTATATTCTGTCGCCTAGCTTCCAGCAGCAGCAGGAGAGCAGAAGCCAGAGTGATTGGTGAGGGAAGGAAAGGAATGGGGGGTAAGTATTAAAAAAAAAAAAAAAAAAAAGAATGAACTATTTTTTTCTCAGTTTTTTTATATTTAACCCCTTTGTGAACTGGTAAGGGGCCCATGAGACCCCTATACCAGTTCACAAGGCTTAGGGGCTGGCAAGTCACCTGCAGCTAGGGGGTGACTTGCTATTAACCCCCAGCCCTCCATTACCTGCCTCCCCAAAGCCAAGGAGGGGGCAGAATGGCCCAGGGACAATTTAGGCAGTGTGGGCTTGTAGCCGGCAGGGCAGGGGGCCAAAGGGACTGACATTTTTTTAAACCCTTTATAGTGTTGATAGTAGTTATATTTCATTTGTAATTTTTATAAAGTGCTCTTTTCAGTTTGGGAGGTCTCGTCTCCTGGGCAAGACTGGGGGGCTACCGATACATATGTGGTACGTACGTGAGAAATGGGGCTTTCACATGCAATATGGTTTTCTTTAATAAAACAAAAATGTTTTATTTAAAATAAAGTAGACAATTTTCTAATAATTAATTTTTTTTTGTTTTTTTACGCAAAAATATTGAAAAAAACTGTAAAAAAAAATTACAAACAAGACATTTCATGTTAAAGCCTAAACTCTAAACTCTGCTGCAAAAAATATATATAATTTTTCCGGAAATTCTTGCAAAAATCAAGGTTAAGCATGGCGTAAAATGGTGAAAAATGTCAACAGAGGCAGGCAATTAAAAGGGTTAATAGTACATATACATGTGGGATATTGTTCTGCTTGGGGGACCTTGCGCTTTCAGATTATGCTTGTTTTTTCTTATAATTTTTTTTAGGCAAACCCTGTGCAACCCAAGAATTCTTCATGGGATTTCTTCTAAAATGTTGAGCCCACTATAACAAGCTGGGTACGCTTAGAAAGCTTAACATGTATTCTTTCAGGGAATATATGGTTTGTGGGGGGGTATTCCAAATGTAAATGGAATTCGGGGTTTTTTTGGTAGAAAAAGTGCAAGGTGCGCACTTTATCTGCAGAGCTGAAATTTTCAAGTAAAATTACCCTTATGCACATGCTTTACTTTGGGGTGTTTGACAACTCTTTGCTTGACAGTAGCTATGCATTTTGGGTATCATTCTGTTCAGGGGACCTTGCTTTTTCAGATTGAACTTGTTTTTTTTTTGATTGCATATTTTTTTTTAGGAAAATATTAATTTGATTTTGCTTTTTATTCTTTTTAGTGACACTCAAATCAAATCAAATCAAAGAATTCATTGAGGGATTAATTCTTAGAAAACTGCACCCATGTCAACAAATCTAGTGCACCTAAAAAACTTGAGGTGGGTACTTCTAGAGAATATATAGTTTGTGGTTAGTCAAATGTAAAGAGTTGTTTTCCTTGAAAAACTGCAAGGAGCACATAGTGCATAGCATAGTTGTATTTTATCTGAAAATCTCCTAAAGCGCTGTTTCAGTTTAGGGGAGTCTCCTGGGCAGGAAACGGTGTCTACCTATACATATGTGGTACTGCTATAACCGGGAGAAATTAGGATGTTACACACAATAATATTTTATTGACAAACTTACTTATTTTAATTACAAAAAAACACTACAAATTGTAAAAAAATCGATTTTATATTCACCCAAAATATTGAGAATACACTCAAAAAATAACAAAGAAGACATTTCATGTTAAAGAGATATTAATATTTTATAATACAGCCATTGGATGCTGAGCTTTGATTTATCTCTACCAATGGGGTTGGTGACTTCCCATGACATTTTCCATTTTGTTTGGTGGTGTGACACAAGATATTGGCATACTGTTTTTTCCCCTCCTTTTACAGCACTGCCTTGTTGCCCTGTCCACTAGGTTGAGATGGCTGGTGACTAGTGTTGGGCGAATCAAAATCGTAAAGTTTGGGTTCGTACTAAACATTGCTAGTTCGGGTTCAGACAGGAGCCCGTGTTCAAGTTCTGCGTTTGCCCAAATCCTGAAAGCTGGCTGATTGGCTCAGAACCCAGTTAACCATCTTTCAGCCCTAGCAACCACTATACTGGGCATGGCTGTGATTGATCAGGTGGGACACATGACCTCAGAAGGGATTCAATTTTCAGCCACATCCACCACCATTGCATATGGGCTTTAGTTTCAGAAGGCAGACTCACATGGTGGATGAGTATTTGTCAACATGTCTCCATGGACTGAGTGATGGGTCCACTTTGAAGGTGCTGACCCACCCCGCGGCAAGTGATCTATCAGAGAGTGTGTTTAGCTCCGCAGGCGGTGTCACCACCGATAGTGATGAACAAGCCCAGGGTGCAAAATTTGGGCTCATATCACGCTTTGGTAGCTGATACTTCCATACACAAACCATAAACAGGACATTAGAAATATAGTTAGCAGACAATGGAATCTTTTACAAACATGTCAATATTTAAAAGACATTCTTCCACAAAAGCCAAAAATAGTTTTAGGAGATCTCAGAGTTTGAAGGACAAATTAGTGCACAGCCATTATGAGCAGAATAGAAAACAAAAGTGTTGTCGAACTACAGGAACATACCGCTGTGGAGGCAGCCGGACATGCCAGTACATTCTTGAGGGTAAAGAAATCAAGACTAATAGCGGAACCATAAAAGAATGAGACTTTATAAATTGTGAAACACAAAATGTTATCTACATGCTAACGGGTCCTTGTAAAGGCTTTTCTGTTGGTAAAATAAATCGTAAATTAAAACATGAACATTTTTATAGTATTAGAACCCATAATATGCAAACACCTGTGGGACAAAATTTTAGCCTGAGACATAAAGGGGACCCCAAAGGACTTTGGATACAGAGACTCTCTAGAATAAATCAATCATCTCAGGGAGGGGAGATGGAAAATAGAACACTCAGAGAGGAATGCAAATGAATCTGGAAGCTGGAGGCACATGCCCCGCCAGGTCTTAATGACACGATGATAAGATATATTCAGTTCCTGAAACAGTAGTGTCATAAGCACAAAAGAAAGGATAAGACATTAACAACAAATATATAAAGTGAAGGGTATTATTAGTACCACTTGTGATGGTGATGTAAGTGTTAATGTTTTAATCACTGATATAAAATATTTAAAGATAGTTGAAGGTATTGTGTACATACTGGGCGTTTGGTAAAAGTACTCACCTCTGGGCAATTGCATTCTGTTTACTGGGTGTCTGATAAAAGCACTCACCTGTGCCCACCTGCATTATACATATTTGGTGTTTGATAAAAGTACTCACCTCTGGGCACCAGCATTCTATTTAGTGGGTGTTTGATAAAAGTACAAAAGTACTCACCACTGTGCACATACATTATATTTTCTGAGTGTTTGATAAAAGTACTCCCCTCTGGGCACCTGCATTCTATTTACTGTGTGTTTGATAAAAGTACTCACCTCTGGGCACCTGCATTATACATACTGGGTGATTGAGAAATGTACTGACCTCTGTGCATCTGCATCTCAGAGCCCTCTGCATTAGATACGTAGAGGTTGCTGTTGCTGTTTAAGGGACAGATAGGGCACTGGTTAAAAAAAACACACACACACAAATGTCCTTTCCAGGACAGATAGTTAGGGAGAGGAGGGCTGGAGTGAGGGATATTGAAGAAGCAACAAAACTGTCCTTTTGAGAACAGCTAGGTAGGGGGAGTCGGTGGTGTTAGGGGGAGTCTGCTAGAGTGAGGGACATCTAGGACAGTCCTTTTGAGTACAGCTTGAAAGAGAGAGTCGGAGAAACATAGAAACATAGAAGGTTGACGGCAGAAGGAGACCATACGGTCCATCTAGTCTGCCCTTATGTGTATACTGTATGTACTCTTTATCTTAGGATAGATGTGTGCTTATACCAGGCATGTTTAAATTCAGTGACTGTTGATTTTTCAACTACCTCTGCTGGAAGTTTGTTCCAAGCATCTACTACTCTTTCTGTAAAATAATATTTTCTAACATTTCTCCTGATCTTCCCCCCGACTAGCTTCAGGTTGTGCCCCCTTGTTCTATCATTAAGTTTCTTCTTAAAAGCACTTCCCTCCTGAACCTTATTCAATCCTTTCACATATTTAAAGGAGGTGGTTGCTGAAGAGACAGCTAGGAAGGTACAGAAAAGCACATCTGCCTGTTGTTCTCACTGTATTCTGAGGACGGGCAGCTGCTGGGGCACATTTAATCCCACATCTGGTCACCTCTGGGCAGCAGCATTATGTTTACTGGCTGTTTGATAAAAGTACTCACCTTTGCACACCTCTATTATACATACTGGATGTTGGATAAAAGTACTAACCTCTGGGTATCTGCAATCTCTTTACTAGGTGTTTGATACTCACCTCTGGTTACCTGCATTATACTGTCTGCGTGTTTGATACAAGTACACCCCTCTGCCCACCTGCATTCTATTTGCTGGGTGTTTGATAAAAGTACTCACCTCTGACCACCCACATTAAATTGACAGGGTATATAATACAAGTAATCTGTGCCAATCCGCATAGCATACACTGGGTGTTATCTCCGCCCACCTGCTTTATACATACTGGGTGTTTGATAAAAGTACTCACCTCTGGGAACCTGCATTATACATACTGGGTGTCTGATAAAAGTATTCTCCTCTGTGCACCTGCATACTATTTGCTAAGGGTTTGATAACAGTACTCACCTCTGGGCACCAACATTTTACATGCTGGAGGTTTGATAACACTAATTAACTCTGCCCAATCTGCATTATACTTTTTGGTTGTTTGATAAAAGTACTCACCTCTGCCCACCTGCATTATACATACTACGTGTTTGATAAAAGTACTCACCTCTGGGCACCTGCATTATACTTACTATGTGTTTGGTAAAAGTACTCACCTCTGCCCACCTGCATTATACATACTGGGTGTTTGACAAAAATACGCACCTCTGAGCACCTGCATTATACATACTGTGTGTTTGATAAAAGTGCTTACCTCTGGGCACCTGCATTCAATTTACTTTGTGTTTGATTACCTACATTTGTGTTTGATCATCTGCATTCACTATTTACTGGGTGTTTAATAACATTTCTCATCTCTGGGCACCTGCATTATACTTTCTGGTTGTTTGATAAAAGTACTTGCCTCTGCCCACCTGCATTATACATACTGCTCAGCCTGGCTGCATTATACATACTGGGTGTTTGATAAAAGAACTTACCCCTGGGTGCCTGCAGTCTATCTGCTGGGTAAAAGTACTCACCACTGGCCATCTGCGTTATACATACTGGGTGTTTAATAAAAGCACTCACTTCCATTATACATTCTGGGTGTTTTATAAAAGTACTCACCTCTGCCCACTTGCATTGTACATACTGGGTGTTATGATAAAAGTACTTACCCCTGGGCGACTGCATTCTTTCTACTGGGTGTTTGGTAAAAGTACTCACCACTGGCCATCTGCGTTATACATACTGGGTGTTTGATAAAAGTATTTACCTCTGCCCACCTGTCTTATACATACTGTGTGTTTAATAAAAGCACTCACTTCCATTATACATTCTGGGTGTTTTATAAATGTACACCCCTCTGCCTATGTGCATTCTATTTGCTGGGTATTTTATAAATGTACTCACCTCTGGGCACCTACATTTTATATGCTGGATGTTTGATAAAACTACTCACCTCTGCTCACCTGTATTCTACTTACTGGGTGTTTGATAACAGTACTCACCTCTGCTCAACCTGCATTATACTTTCTGAGTATTTGATAAAAGTACTCACCTCTGCCCACTTACATTGTACATACTGGGTGTTTGATAAAAGTACTCACCTCTGCCCACCTGAATTCTGTTTGCTGGATGTTTGAAAAAACTACTTACATATGGCCACCTTCATTATAAATACTAGGTGTTTGATAAAACTACTCACCTCTGCGCACCTTTATTATATTTACTAGTTGTTTGATAAAAGTACTCATATGTGGACACCTGCATTCTATTTACTGGTTGCTTTATAAAGATA
Source organism: Gastrophryne carolinensis (assembly GCA_027917425.1). Classification (NCBI taxonomy): domain Eukaryota; kingdom Metazoa; phylum Chordata; class Amphibia; order Anura; family Microhylidae; genus Gastrophryne; species Gastrophryne carolinensis. Next base: position 474,244,737 of record CM051235.1, on the reverse strand, counting down.
CTCTCCTCTGGGCACCTACATTTTACATGCTGGATGATTGGTAAAACTACTCACCTTTTCCCAGCTGCATTCTATTTACTGGGTGTTTAATACTAGTAATCTGTGCCTACCTGCATAGCATATACTAAAAATATAATACAACTCATTTCCATAGAATACTCTAGGTATATAATTCAAGTAATCTGTGCCATTCTGCATAGCATATACTGGGTATATGATACAAGTCATCTGCGCCCGTCTGCATAGCAAATACTGGGTATATAATGCTTTATCTGTGCCAATCCACATATACTGGGTACAA